>CM043867.1:8322500-8922500 GCA_023846275.1 Vanilla planifolia
TAATAAATACATATTTTATCATGTATAATTATTATGTAATTTAAGTTTTTATTTATAAGAATTATAATATTATGAAAGAAATTTTTTTTAACTTTATGAATTATTAAATTAAATAGTTTATAAATTTTTTTTGATTAATTTTATTTAAATAAAAAATTGATGTAAGAATATATTATGACATAAATAATAAACATATTTTTTTAAAAGTGTATATGTTTGATAATTAAGAATTTTTTAGAAATCGTTCATTATTTTCAAGAAAATAATCACATAACTACTATTTTTTTATATGCATATGTGAGACCACAATAGAGTTATAACACTAGATGACATTAGAATTCAAAAGTTAAGCATCTTTGGGTGAGAGGAGCTTTGCGATTGTTGACCTCTTTTAAGGTCCCATGTTGCACCTTTATTCATAGTATTTCTTTTCCTATTGAACTATTTATTATTAATGATATTTATAATTTCCACTTTAGAAATTTATTATTAAAATTAATTATATAAGATTCTTTTTAATTTTATATAATAAAAAATATGGCATACCATATGGTATTATAAAATAATGATTTTCACATAGTTAATATCTTATAAAATAACTTATATTAATTATAATAAACTATAATTAACTTTTTTTTTGTAATAGTACGTATGTGCTATGACCAAAACTTCTTAAATAAAATAATCGTATATTGTAGAATATGAGAAATCTAAAATTATATTTTTAAATTTAAATATTATATCTATTTATTAATTACATTATATTATATAATGATAATATTTTGGAATAATTATATTATTCATCATTTAATTAACTCTTTTATATTAAATATGGATAAAATAATATTAATTTACTAATAAAAATATATATTTTAAGTATTTATCATATTCTAAATCAATAATAATCCTCAAATAATTTTTACATTTTATATTATTAAATATTTAGTCAATATTATATGTTTAATTATTAAGATTTAACTTTTATTTTTATTACTTTTAACACTTTTTTCTGTTTATCTTAATGTCTCTTGCTTTCTCTCTTTTTGTTCTCTCACCTATTATCATTCTCTTATCTATCTCTTCATTTATTATCTCCTTATATTTTTCTTTACCTCTCTCTCTCTTCTATTTGTCTTTATTTTCTCATTTCTATTACTTTCATTTATTTATTTATTCTCTCTTTTATGCTATTTTTTCTTTTTCTTTTTATTAAATAATTTGTTATCTTTTTTTGTTGTTATTTTCCTCATTATTTTAGTCTTATCAATTCAAAACTTTCTCTCTTTATCAAATAGTTATCTCCATCTCTATTTTCTCTTTTTAGTTGATTAATTAATAATATTCAAGAAATCTCTAATATTTTATAGTTTAATATATAAGATTTATGATTAGTATGTATTTTATTATTCATATTTGTTATGTAATTTAATTTTTTTTATTTCTAAGAATGATAACATAATGAAAGAAAATTTAATATATTAATGTTTATGTTGTTGCAAATAATAGTTTATGCATTTTTTATTTATTTTACATAAATAAAATATTCTATTAGAATATATTATGTTATATAATAAGTATATTATTTTTAAATGTGTAAATTCTTGATACTTTAAAAACTTTTAGAAATTCTTCATTATCTTCATCACAGTAATAACATAATTATGATTTCCTTCTTTTATATGCATGTACAACCACACCAATATTATAATTCTCCGTCTCATTAGAATACAAAAGATAAGCATATTTGGGTGGGAGTAGTACACATTTTTTTGTAGAAATCATACTTCTAATTAACAACGAAAGTATTTATAATATTAAAAAATAGTAATAAAACTCAAGTATTATTTATTATTTTTTTATCAAATATTCTATTTGATTTACTATTTATATTTAGTAAGTAGAATATTAGAAATAAAAAATTATATCATTAATGTTAAGTATCATTTATATTTATTATCTATATTACATCATATTGATATAAAATAATAGAATAATTATGTTGCTTTTTTATTAGTTTCATGTTTTAAATTATAAGTATTAATTAAATAATGTAAACTTAATCATAAAACTATTTATTTTATATATTTATAATATTATAAAATAATAATAAAATTTGAATGTTATTTATATTTTATTTTTATCAAATTTAGTATATGATTAACTTTTTACATTTAATAAATATTATACATTTATGTTTTGATACTTAACATTTTCTTAATTATTTCTCACTTTTTCTATTTAACTTAATCTCTCTCACATTCTCTCACTTCCTTCACTCTTTTATTATCATTCTTTTACTTATCTCTTGATACTCTATATCTTTTTATTCTTATTGTCTTGTCTCTCTACTCTATTCATCTTTACTTTTTTATTTCTCTCCTTTACTTTTTTACTTTTTCTCTCTAACACCTCTATGTTCTCTCTTTTTTCCTCATTAAATAGTCTCTTATCCCTCTATTGCTATATTCTTTTCTATTTTTCTCTTATCAATCTGTGTCTTCTCTCTCACTCACTTTTACAGAATAGTTATTTCAATCTTTATTATCACTTTTTTTAGGCAATCAATTAACAATATTTAAAAAATATGTTTCATTGCATCATTTAATATATATTATTTATGATAAGTATATATATTATTTTTTGTATATGTTATACAATTTAATTTTTTATTTATAAGAACGATAACAAAATGGAAGAAAATGTTTTGTGTTAATGTCTATGTTTTCAAAAAGAGTAGTTTTTTTATTGTTTTATTAAAATTGTTTAAATAAAATATGTATATTTGAATAAGTTATGACTTATATAACAAGAAATGTTTAGAAATTATTTAGTATCTATTGGACTACAATTACATAATTATAATCTTTTTCTTTTCTATATCCATATGTGACCACAAAAATATTATAGTACTAGATGTCATTAGAACTCCAAAGTTAAGCATACTTGTGTTATAGTACTAATGGGGATGGGAGTCCTTTGAGAAGTTTTCATGTTGCACCTATTTTTTTAAAGTATTTCTTTCACTAATGAATGATAATAGTTTTAATGACATTTTTAATATTAAAAAAATTAAATTATTATTGATCAAAGTTTATGAATATCACTTTGGTAATTAATTATTAATAATAATTTTAAAGTATTATTACTAATTTCATATAATATTAAATATTATGCATCACATCTTACAACAAAATAATAGCTTTAATACCTTTTTAATATTAAAAAAAATATCTCAAATCATTTATAGAAAGTTAGAATGAATTTATTTTGTAGTAGTATGTATTAGTTATGCACAAAATTTTTTAAATATAATAATATTATATTATAGAATTTGTGAAATATAAAATAATATCATTGATATTAAATAATATTTATATTTATTATCTAAATTACAATAAATGAAGAAAATATATTAAAATTTTTATATTACATAATATATACTTTATTTTTAATTATAAGTATTATTAAGATAATAGTTAATTAATAGACAAAATATTCCTTAAATATTTGTAATACTTTCAAATAATAATAAGCCTCAAATATTTTTTATTTCATTATTATTAAATATTATATATAATTAAAATTTTATTTTTAATAAATATAATAAGATAAATTTTTAAGATTTAGGATTTTATTTAACTATTTTGCTTATTTTATTCCTTATCATAATGTCCCAAATTATCTCACTTCCTTCTCTCTCCAATTTTTATATTTTTATTTATCTCTTTATTCTCCATCTCTTTATATTATTTTTAGTTTCTCTCTCCTCTATCCTTCTCTATTTTCTAATTTTTCTCTCTTTCACCTTTTTATTTCTTTTGTTAATCTCCTCTATATTCTCTCTTTTCTTTTCCAATTAATTGAATCATCTCTTGCATCTCTCTATTCCTATTTTTCTCTCTATCTTGCCCTTATCAATTTGTGACTTCCTCTCTCTTACAAAATAATTATCTCTGTCTTCATGATCACTTTTCTAACTCATCAATTTATAATATTTAAGAATTTTTTATATTTTAATATATAATATTAATAATATAAATATTTTTATTATTTATAATTATGATATAATTTAATTTTTTAATAAGAATGACAACATAATTGAATTATATCTTATGTATTATTATATTGTTATAAAAAATGATAGTTTATGTAATTTGTAATTAGGCTTATAAATTAAATATATTAATATTAGAATATATTATGATGTATATAATAATCTTCAACCCTTTTTAATTTTAAATTAATTATTTATCTTGCTTTTTTCTCTTTATCCCAATGTCTCTCAAATTCTCTAAATTCTCTTACTTTCTTCTCTCTTTTATTATCATTGTCTTATTTGTAACTTCATTCTCTATCTCTATATATTCTTCTTAGCTTCTATCTTCCCTTTATCCATCTTTACTTTCTCATTTCTTTTTTTCATTTATTTAATTGTTCATCTATCTTCTCTATCTTCTCTCCTTTTTTACTTCATTAAATAGTCTTTCATCTCTCTCGATTGTTATTTTCCTATTTGTTTTACTCTTATCAATGCACAACTTTCTCTTTCTTATAGAATAAATATATCCATCTTTATTATCCCTTTTCTAGTAAATAATTATAGATATTTAAGAAATCTTGTGTATTATATAGTTTAATATAAAACATTTTTCATCAATATACAATTTGTTGTTTATATTCACTACTTAATTTAATTTTTTTATTTATACGATGTAAAACATAATGGAGGAAAATTTTTTGTATTAATGTTTGCATTATAAAAAAATCATTTGTGTAATTTTTAAAATTTTTGTGTAAGTAAAATTTTATATTAGAACATATTATGACATGTATAATTTTTTTAAAATTAGTTTTGTTTGATGATTTAAAAAATTTTAGAAATGGGTCATTATTTTCAAGACAACAAAAACTGAACCATAATTTTTTTCTATTATGTGCATGCGCAATAAGCCCAACCTTATAACACTATATCTCATTAAAAATTCAAAGCTAAGCTTGATTAAGTAAGAGTGGAATTAGGATGGATGACCTCTTATGAAGTCTTGGTCTTACACATATTTTCTAATATTCCATTGTCTAATGAATGGTAATTGACTTTAACATGATAATATTAAAAAATAAAATTATTATAAGTGATAATTTATAATTATCATTTTAAAAATAACTTTAATATAATTTAATATTTAACAAAATAAATTATATAAAAGTAGTAAAGTTGAATTAATTAATTTTTATAATCATATATGTATACCATGTAAAGAATTTTTTAAATTTAATGATATTGCATTATAGAATATCCAAAATTTAAAATAATAATATTAATGTTCAAATTTATCTATATTTATTATCTATATTACATCATATTAAGTATTATATTTAAATAATTAAATTATTTAATATTTAATAAAATATTTTAATTTTATGTATGAATAAAATAATTTTTAAATTAAATGATAAAAATTCTTTAAATATTTTTAATATTCTAAATAAAAAACCTCAAAATATTTTTTATATTTTGTTATTATAAAATATTATGTTTGATTAACTTATCATATTCAATAAATATTATAACTTTAATTATTAGCATTTAAATTTTATTTAATTATTTCTAATGTTTTTCTTTATCTGTGTTTCTAAATTTCTCACTTCTTTATCTCCTCTATTATCATTCTCTCATTAGCCTCTTCATTCTTCATGCTATTATATTTCCTTGGTCTTTCCTTCTCTATTCCTCTTAATTTTCTCATTTCTCTCTCTTTTATTTATTTGTTTATTGGCTTTATCTCCTTTATGTTCTCTTTATTTTTTTTCTCTTCATTCAATCATCTCTCATCTCACTCTATTATTTCTTTCCTCTTAATTTTGCTCTTTTCAATTTATGACGTTCTCTCTCTTGAGGAATCGTTATCACAATCTTTATTATCTCATTTTTAACCTACTAATTGATAATATTTAAAAAATCTATTACGTTGCTTAGTTTAGCATATAATTTTTATCATAAATATATATATTTGTATTTATATTTATTATGTAATTAATTTTTTTATTCATAAGAAAGATAAAAATGAAAATATTGTTTATACTAATGTCTACTTTATAAAAAATGACTATTTGTTTAATTTTTTTAATAAATACAATATTTATATTATAATATATTATGATATATATAATAAGCATAAATTTTTCTAGAAGTGCATATGTTGGATAATTTAGAAAATTATTTAAATGGTTCATTATCTATAAGGCAATAGCCAAACAACTACCAATTTCTCTATATTGTATGCATGTGTGACCACACCAGTATTATAGCACTAGGTCTCATTAGAACTCAAAAGTAAAACATTGCTGGGCAAGATTTGTATTGGGATGGATGACAAGATAAGATGTCCTTATGTTGCATATAGCTTTTCATATTCCACTTTTTTAATGAATGATAATTGATTTTAATAACACATTAATGTCAAAAAAACTAAATTATTGTAAATAATAATTTGTAATTACCATTTTAGTAATTAATTATTAAGAATAAATTTATAACATTATTAACAGTTTCATATAATAATAAATATGACACACCATATGATATAATAAAATAATAATTTAAATACATTTTAATATTACATAAAATAAATATTAACTATGATAAATTATAATCAAGTTAAAATTTATAATAGTAGGTATATATTGTGTATAAAATGTTTTAAATATAGTTATATTATTAAGAAATATTTAAAACTTGAAATTATATCATTAACATTAAATATAATTTATATTTGTAGTTTATATTATGTCATATAAATATAATGTATTAGAAATATTATACTATTGATTATATAATAAGCTTTTTAAAATTTATGTATGAATAAAATAATATTAAACTAGATGTTAAAAAATATTTTAAATATTTTTTAACATACTAAAAATAATATTAAAATCTTTAATATTTTTTTATTTTATTATTATAAGATATTATATATGATAAACTTATTTAATTTAGTAAATATTATAAGTTTAATTACTAAGAAGTAATTATTATTTAATCATTTCTTACTTTTTTCTCTTTACCTTAATGTCTCTCATGTTTCATCACTTCTATCTCTCTATTATTGTTACTTTATTATTTGTCTTTCTATTCTCTATCTCTATATATCTTTCATGGCATTTCTCTCCTCTATTCATTTATATTTTCATGTCTCTTTCTCTTTTACTTATTTATTATCTCTATCTCTTATATCTTCTTTCTTTTATTTTCCTCTTCTTTGAATCATCTCTCATCTCTCTCTACTACTATTTTCCTTTCTATTTTACTTTTATTAATCTACAAGTTTCTTTCTTTTATAAAATAGTTATCACAAACTCTATATCTCTTCATTAACCCATTAATTAAAAATATTTAAGAAATCTCTTATGTTGAATAATTTAATATATAAAATTTATGATAAGTATATATATAATTATTTATTTTTATTATAAAATGTATTTTTTAGTTATACAAATGCTAACAAAACAAAAGAAAATCTTAGTTGTTAATGTTTGCACTATATAATATATAAAAAAATTATGTTTATGATTTTATGTATATCAATGTATAAATTTTTTTAAAAATAATAATTTAAAATTATAGAATATTTGAAACATAAAATGATATAATTAATGTTGAATAAAACTTATATTAATTATTGATACTTTGACATATAAAAAAGTAAATTAGAATAATTATATTATGTATTATTTAATAAATTTTGTAATTTTATGATTGAATAAAATAAAATTACATTAAATGTTCAAAAATTCTACAAATGTTTGTAATATTCTAAGACAATGATAAACCTCATATATTTTCTTTATATTTTAATTTTATAAAATGTGATATATGATTAAGTCATTATTTTTAATAAATATTATAAGTTTAATTATTAAGATTTATCATTTATATAATAATTTATCTCACTTTTATATATTTTAAGTTAAACTAAATTATTATTTCTCTTTTAATGTTCTCTCACTTACTTCGCTCTCTTATTATAATTCTCTTCTTTATCTCCTCTTTCTTTATCTCTTTATATTCTTTTTGGCCCCCTTTACTCTTCCACTATTCACTATTTATTTATTCTCTCTATTTTTACTATATTGATTATTTTATATTTCTCTTGATTAAATCATCTGTCATTTCTCTATATTTTTATTTTCTTATTTATTTTGTTGTTATATATCTATGACTTTGTCACTCTTATAAAATACTTATCTTTAACTTATTATCTATTTTTTAGAACATCAATTAATAATAAGTAAAAAATCTTTCATTTTGTAAAGTTTAATGTATACTATTTATGATAAAATATATGTTTTATTATTTATATTTATTATGTAATTTAGTTTTCTTATTTATAAGTATTATTACATAATAAAAATAAATCTTAAATATTAATATTTAAATTAATGAAACTAATATTTTATTATATATTTTATTAATTTTTTTTATTAAAAAAATATAACTATTAGAATATATTATAATATATAAAATAAACAAAATTATTTTTTAAATGTTCATATGCCTAATAAATTAGAAAAGTTTAGAAATGGTAATTTATTTTTAAGAAATTAATCATATAATTTTTATTTTGTTCTGCTATATACATGTGAGATGGCACCAGCATTATTGCTCTAAATCTCGTTACCACTCCAAAGTTAACTTTACTTGCGTAAGAGTGGTTTTGCATCAACCTCTTGACAAGAGGTCTTATTGCAAAAGTTTTTGATCATATTCCTTTTTCCAATGAATGATAATTGATTTTAATGACATGTAAACATCAAGAAATTAAATTATCATTAACGACAGTTTATAAAAACCATTTTATTAATTAATTATTAATAATAATTTTATAATAATATTAACAATTTCTCATCATAATAAATATAACACATCATATAATATAAAAAATAATAACATTATTGAGAAAATAGTTATAGTAATTATAATAAATAAGAATTAATTTATAATTATAATTTTAGATATATATTATGTATAGAATTTTTTGAAAAAAATAATATTATATAATAGAATTTTGAAAATATAAATTATATTATTAGTTTTAAATAATATTTATATTTAGTATCTATATTTTGTCATATAAAGATAATATTTTAGAATAATTAAATAAAAAATTTTTATTATTTTTTATTTTGAATATGAATAAGATATTACTAAAGTAATACTAAACATATTCTTTAAATATTTGTATTACTCTAAAATGATAATAAACTTAATATAGTTTTTATATTTTATTATTATTAAATATTACATGTAATTATTATTTAATATTTAGTAAATATTAAAATTTTAAATATCAAGATTAAATATTTATTTAATTATTTGTCTTGCTATTTTTTAAGTATTTCAATATCTCTCATATTCTCTTACTTCCTACCCTCTCCTATCATCACTCACTTATTTTTCCCCTCATTTTTATGTCTTTATATTCTTCTTGGCCTAACTCTCTTATTTATGCATCACTACTTTGTTGTTTCTTTCTCTCTTTCACTTATTTATTTATTTTCTCTATCTCTTCTATATTCTTTTTATTATTTTCTTCTTCATTAAATCATCTCTCATTTTTCTCTATTAATAGTTTGCTCTCTAATTTGCCCTTATTAATTTGTGACTTTCCCACTTTCTTGTGGAATAGCTATATCCATATCTGTTACCTTTTTTCATCCCATCAATTAACAATATTTAAGAAATGTTTGTGTTAAATAATTCAATCTATAGTATTTATGATAAATATATTCTTTTATTATTTTTATTTACTATGTAATTTAATTTTTTATTATAAAAAAGATAACATAATGGAAAAAACTTGTGTATTATTGTCTGCACTATTAAAAATAATAGTTTGTATAATTTCAATAATAATTTTATGTAAAACATGCTGGTATTAGGATATATTATGACATATATAATAAGTAAAAAAGTTTTTAAATATTCATGTGCCTAGTTAATACGAAAATTTTAGAGATTATTTATTATCTTTAAGACAATAATCACATAACTAAAATTTTGTCTTTTATATGCATGTGCTATCATACTAGCATTATAGTATTAAATCATATTTAAACTAAAAAGTTACGCATGCTTGGGCAAGAGTGATATTGGGAGGTTAATGTTTTTTATAAAACTTTGTGATGTGCATATTTTTTAATAACATTAATTTCTCTAATGAATGATAATTGATTTCAATAACATGTTAATATTAAAAAAATTAAATTATTATAAATTATATTTAATAATTGCCATTTTAATAATTAATTATTAATAATAATTTCACAACATTATTGTAAATTTCATACAAAAAATATGTTACACAACATAAACTATAAGTAAAATTATAATTTTAATATTATTTAATATTTTTCAAAATAGCTTATATTAATTATAATAAATTAGAATTAATTTCTAGTATTAAAAATACATTTTTTTTATGTAAAATAAATTTAAAATTCATTAATATTATTTATAGAATATTATAAATTTAAAATTGTATCATTAAAATTAAATATTATTTATAATTATTATTTATATTATCTCATACAAATATAATATATGAAAAACATTATATTATTGATTTTTTAATACCCTTTTTTAATTTTTCTATGAATAAAATAATATTAAATTAAATGTTAAGAAAATATTTTAAATATTTATAAAATTATAAAATAATAATAAACTTAAATGATTTTTATATCTTATTATTACAAAATATTTCATATGATTGACTTGTTATTTTAATATATACAAATAGTCTTTTCTCTTCATTCAATTGCTTAAAATCTTTCTATTATTACTTTGCTTTTTATATTGCTTATAAATCTATGGTTTTCTCTCTCTATTGTAGATTATTATCTATGTTGTGATTATCTATGTTTCAACCCATCAATAAACAATACAAAAGAAATCTCTTATATTAAATAGTTTGATATATAATATTTATGTCAACATATGTTTTACTATTTTTATCTAATAAATAATTTATTTTTAGTTTTTTAGAATGATAACATAGTGGAAGAAAATACTATGTATTAATGTATAATTTATAAAATATAATAATTTATTTAAATTTTTAATCATTTTATGCAAATAAAAGATTGTTATTAGAACATATTATTACATATATAACAAGCATAAATTTATTTTAAAAGTATATATACGTGAAAATTTAGAAATTTTGGAAATGGTTTTTTACTTTTAAGACAATAGATAAACAACTTTTATTTTTTTTATCTTTCATATTCATATGTGATCACATTAGCATCATAATGCTTGATCTCATTAAAACTTCAATGTTAACCATACTTCGATGAGTATACCATTTGGATTCTTGACCACCTAAGAAGTCTTCATGTCACTCACATTTTTTCATAATATTTTTTTTTGAAAGAATAAAATAAAAAATATTAAAATTCAAAATCTTTTTAAAATATTTGTGATATTCTAAAATAATAATAAACCTCTAATATTTTTATATTATATTATCATTAAATATTACACTTGGTTAATATATTTTTTTAATAAATATTTTAAATTTAATTTTCAAAATTTTTTAATTTAATTAATTTTTTTGATATTTTTCTATTTACCTCAATATTTCTCACATTCTCTTACTTCCTTCGCTCTACTGGTATCAATCTCTTATTTGTCTCGTCATTCTTTATCTCATATTTTCTTGGCCTCTTTCTCTCGTCTATCAATCTCTACTTTCTTATTTCTCTCTCTCTTTCTCTCTCTCTTTCACTTATTTATTTGTTCTCTCTATCTTCTTTGTGTTCTCTATTTTGCTTTAGTTAACGGTGGCTCTCTATATCAAAATAGTTATCTCTATCCCTATTATCCGTTTGCCTAACAATTAACATTATTTAAAAATTTAGCATAATGTATAGTTTAATATATAAGTTTTTTAATAAATGTATATTTTATCATTTATATTTACTATGTAATTTAATTTTTTTATTTATAAGAATGATAGTATACTAAAAGGAAATCCTATGCATTAATATCTATGTTATTAAAAAGTAATAGTTTTGTATAGTTTTTTATTATATATAGATACAATACTAATATTAGAATATATTATGACATATATAATAAGCATATTTTTGTAAATAGTTATATTTTTGATAATTTAGAAATTTTTAGAAATTGTTCATTATCTTTAAGAAGGTAATCACACAACTATGACTCTATAATTTGTGTGCTTATGTAGTCACACCAACATTATACCATTGCATATCAATAAAACACCAAAGTTAAGGTTGCTTGTGTGAGATTCATATTTGTAAGGTTGAGCTCTAGATAAGTCCAGATGTTGCACTAATTGTTTTAAAGCAACCCTTTTTCTAATAAATAAAATTTGATTTTAATAATGTGTTAATGTTAAATAAGTAAATTATTGTAAATGATAGTTCGTAGTTAACATTTTGGTAATTAATTGTTCATAGTAACTTTATAAAAATATTGTTAATTTCATATAATAATAATATGTCACATCATATATTTTAATAAAATAATAATTTAATATAGTTTAATACTAAGAAAAATAAAGGTAATATAGTAATATTGTATTATAGAATATTAAAAATCTAGAGTTATATCATTAATATTAAATATTATTTATATTTATTATAATGTCACATGATGGTAATATATTAGAATAATTATATTACATGTTATTCAAGAAAACATTTTAATTATAATTATGCTTGAAATAATATTAAACTAATTATTAAAAAATTACATAAATTTTAGTATTATTTTGAAATAATAATAAATATCAAATATTTTTTTTAATATTTTATTATTCTTATTAAATATTGAATATGATTATATTATAAGATATATTAAATATAAGAGGTTTAATTATTGAGATTTAACTTTTATTTAATTATTTTTTTCATTTTTTTTCTTTTATCTCAATGTCTTTTATGTTCTCTCACTTCCTACCCTCTCATATTATTATTCTCTTAATTATCTCTTCAATCTTTATTTTCTTTAACCAACCTAACAATCATCATACCATATACTCTCTTCTTTATTTTCTTGATAATGCAAAATCATTTTGAAATGATTCAATATGTTTTTCCTCTTTATCATAATTTCTTAAACACTCCTATATCCTTATCTATCCTATTGTCATTCTCTTATATCTCTCTTTGTTCTTTATCTTCTTATATTCTTCTTGGCCTGTCTCTATCATCTATCCTTCTGTATATCCTCATTCTTCTCTCTTTCACTTATTTATTTATTCTCTCTATTCTTTTCCTCCTTATTATATCATTTGTCATATCTCTTTATTATTATTTTCTCACTTTTTTGTTCTTTTCTATTCGTGACTTTTTATTTCTTAAAGAATAATAAGCTTCGTTTCTATTATCTATTTTTCAGTCTATCAATTAGTAATATATAAGAAATCTCTCATGTTGTATAGTTTAATATATAATAGTTATGTTAAATACATATTTAATTATTTATATTTGTTAAATAAAATAATTTTTTATTCATATTAAAATATATCATGGTATACATAATAAGCATTGGTTTCTTAAAAGTACATATTCTTGATAGATTGGAAAATTTAAGTATGGATTATTATCTTTAAGACAATAATCACACAACTACAATTTTTGTCTTTTACATATATGTGCAACCACTCCAGCATTATAACAGTGAATCTCTTTAGAACTCAAAAGTTAAGCATGCTTACATGAGAGTAGTATTATGTGGGTGACTTCTAGAGGTACTCAAGCTACACCTATATTTTTATTGCATTCTTTTTTCTAATAATTGATAATTAATTTTAATAACATGTTAACTTAAGAAATTATAATGATTATAAATGATAATTCATTATTATCATTATAGTAAAAAACTGATAATAATAACTTTATAATACTATTATATTTTTTAAAAATTAATAAATCTGGTACATCATATGATATAATAAAAGAATAATATTAATATTTACCAAAATAGCTTAAATACATTATAATAAATTCGAATAATTTTAAATATTTAATTATATATATAAATATATATATAATGTGCTTAAATTTTTTAAATATGGTAATATTATATTATAGAATATTACAATAAAACCACTATCATTAATAATAAATATATTATATATTTGTTACCTATAATGTATTATATAAAGAAAATATTTTAAAATAATTATATTATTTATTGATCATTTTACTTTTTAAAATTTAATTATAAATAAATTCATTTTAAATTAATATTTAAAATATTCTCTAAATGTTTGTAATATTTTAAAATAGTAATAAAACTCAATTTTAAATATTTTATTATTTAATTTTTATCACTTTCTCTATTTAATCTTTAAGTCTCACATTCTGTAGTTTTGTTCTCTCTCTTATTATCTTTTTCTTATTTACCTGTTCATCCTCTATCTCTTTATATTTAATTTGATTTCTCTTTATTATACCTTTTTTTTACTTTCTCATTTCTCTCTTTTTTAGTTTTTTATTTATTCTCCCTATCAAATCTATATCCTCTCTTTTCTTTTCCTCTTTATTAACTTATCTGTCATCAATCCTTATTACAATTTTCTTATATATTTTGCTCTAATGAATCTAGTGCTTTCTCTCTCTATTTATATTATATCTTTTTTAACCCATCATATAATAGTATTTAAGAAATCTCTATAGTTGTAAGGTTTATACATAATATTTTTGATAAATATTTTTTTTATAAAATATATTTATTAAATAATATAAATTTTTATTTATAAGAATGGTAACATAATGGAGGAAAATTATTTATATCAACATTTATGTTATCAAAAATACTAGTTCATGAAATTTTTTATTAATTATATATACATAAAATATGGATATGAGAATATATTATAACATATATAATATACATAAATTTTTTTAAAGTGCATATGCCTGATAATTTAAAAAATTTTACAAAATGATTTAGTATCATTAAGACATTAATCACATAACTACTATTTTTTTGCCTTTTGTATGCATGGTTGATCATGCCAGCTCTATAACATTGGATCTTGTTAGAACTCTGAAGTTAGGAATTGTTGAAAGGGAGTAGTATTGGAATGGGTGTAAGTTTAAGAAGTCCTAATCTTGCAAACATTTTTCCATAGAAATCTTTTTTAATAAATTTAAATTTATTTTAATAGTCTATTAAAGTTAATAAATTAAATTAATATAAAAGATAATTTATAGTTACCATTTTAGAAAATGTTTGAAAATAAAAATTTATAATAATATTGTCAATTTGTTGTGATGATAGATATGGCATATTTTAAGGCAAAATAAGATAATAAATTTAATATAATTCAATATTTAAAAAAATAAATTGTGTACTTAATAAAAATTAGAATAAATTTATATTTATAATAGTAAATATCTATATTATGTATTGAATATTTTAAACATTGTAATATTATATTATAAATTTTAAAATTTTAAAATTATACCATTAAAATTAAATATTGTTTATATATATTATCTATATTATGTAATGCAAAGATAATATATTTGAATATTTATATTATTTTTTATTAAATTTTTTAATTTTAATTATGAATAAAATATAGTTATATTAATAATAAAAAATTATTTAAATATTTTAATATTTTAAAAAAGTAATACATTTTTAATTATTTTTTATATTTATTGATATTAAATATTATATGTGATTAGCTAGATATATTTAGTTGTTATGATAAGTTTAACTATTAAATGTTTAATTTTATTTAATTATTTTGTACACTTTTTCTCTTTATCAAAAAATCTTTCACGGCCTTCTCTCTCTTATTATTATTATCTTACTTTTTGTTTCATTTTTATGTCCTTATATTTTCTTGGCCTCTTTGTCTTCTGTATATTTCTCAACTTTCTCATTTCTCTTCCTCTTTCACTTATTCATTTACTCTCTCTATTCTTTCTTATTCATTAAATCATCTCTCATTTCACTTTATTTCTTTTTTCTTATTCATTTTACTTAAATTAATCTATGACTTAATAATTTAAAATATTTTAAAAAATTATTCATTATATTTAAGACAATAATCATAAAAGTATAATATTTTATCTTTTATATGCATATGCAATCACACCAGCATTGTAGTAGTATATCTTAAAATAACTCAAAAGTTAATAATTCTTTGGTAAGCATAGTATTGGGTTCGATGACTTCTTAAAAATTCCTTATGTTGTACATATGTTTTTATGACATTCCTTTTTTAATTAATAATAATTATTTTTAATAACTTATTAGTAATTAAAAATTAAATTATTATAAATGATAGTTTATAAAAGCCATTTTAGAAATTAATTACTAATATTAACTTTATAACATTATTATTAATTTCATATGATAATATATTTGAGACATGTTACAATATAATAAAATGATAAATTTAAAATAGTTCAATATTAAAAAAATTAACATATATAAATTATAACAAACTATAATTAATTTATATTTATAATAATATATATAATTTGTGTATTAAATTTCTTAAATGTAATAATCTAATATAATTAAAATTTAAATGTCTAAAATTATATAATTAATATTTAGTATTATTTATATTTATTATCTATATTATGGCATATAAAGATAATATATTAGAATTATTATATTATTTATTATTTAATTAAATTTTTTTGTTTTATATATGAATAAAATAATATTAAATTAATAATTTTTTTTAAATATTTGTGATTTTCTAAAATAATGATGAACCTTAATATTTTTCTTCACCTCCATTTCTCTTATCCTTCTCCACTTTTTTATTTCCAATTGTCTTTTCTTTTTTTATTTATCCTCTCTTTTGTTTATATTGTCTCCTCTCTTTACCTCTTCATTAAACCATCTCTCATCTCTATATTAATATTTACTTCTCTATCGTGATCCTATCAACCTCTATTCTCTTTTTAAGCTCATCAATTAACAATATTTAAGTAATGTCTCATGTTTCATTCTTTAATATATTGAAGAATATATATGTATATATATATATATATATGTATATATATATATATGTATATATATATATATATGTTTCAAAATTATATTTTTTATTTGTAAGAATTATAACATAATGGAAGAAAATTTTATGTTTGATGTTCATATTTTTGAAAATAATAATTAATATAAATTTTTTATTAATTTCAAATAAATAAAATAATGATATTAGAATATATCATGATATATATAATAGCCTTAATTTTTTTAAAAGTGTATATAATTTATAATTTAGAAAATTTGAGAAATATTTTATTATATTAAAGGAAATAATAAACAAATACTGCCTTTTTGTCTTTTATGTGCAAGTGCAACCACTCTTGCATTATAGCACAAGATCTCAATAGAACACAAAAGTAAGGAAGCCTTGGGTGAGGTTAGTATTGTGATGGCTGACCACTTAATAAGTCATCATGTTGCACTTATATTTTCATATCATTCCTTATTTTAATGGATGATAATTGATTTTAATAACATGCTTATGTCAAAAAATTAAATTATTAAAAATGATAGTTTATAGTTTCTATTTTATATAATTTGCTATTAATAATAACTTTATAAATGAATTAATTAGATTTATTAATTTTTTTATAAGAATAAAAAGTATCAAATTAAATATTCAAAATATTCTTTAAATATTTATAATACTTAAAAATAATAATGAAGCTCAGATATTTTTATATTTTACTATTATTAAATATTATATATCATTAACTTATTATATTTAATAAAAATTATATGTTTAATTATTAAGTTTAACTTTTATCTAATTATTTATCTAAGTATTTTTCTATCTCTCTTATTCTCTCACTTTTTCTTCTCTTATTATCATGCTTTTAATTGTCTAGTCATTCTTTATCTCTCTATATTCAATTTGGTCTCTCTCTACTCTATCCTTCTTTACTTTCTCATTTCTCTTTTTTTTTACTTTTTTAAGTATTTTTTTTATCTCTTCTATATTCTCTCTTTTCTTTTACTCTTAATTAAATCATCTCTCACCTCTCTCTATTAAAGTTTTTCTTTTTATTTTCTTTTATAGATTCATAGCTTTGTCACTCTTTGTATTAATGCTTATTTTTATCAAAAATAATAATTTATATAATTGTTTTATTATTTTTATATAAACAACATTTTCATATTAGAATATATTATGGGATACATAATAACAAATTTTTTTAAAAGTATATATGTTCTTAATGATTTAGAAAATTTAATAAATTGTTTATTATCTTAAAAAAAGATCACTCAATGATTTTTAATCAATTGTATGCTTGTGTAATTACATCACCAATTTTGGACTAGGTCTCATTAGAACTCCAAGTAAAGCGTGCTTGGGCAAGATTGGTGTTGAGATGGGTGACCTCTTGAGAAGTTCTCAAGTTTCACATATTGTTTCATATAATTACTTTTTCTCATGAATGACAATTGATTCTAATGATAAGTTATTGTTCCAAAATTAAAACATCATAAAGATAGCATATAATTTCAATTTTATTGATTAATTGTTAATAGTAATATTATAATTTTACACTTAATTCTATATAATAACACATATGGCACATGACATGGTAAAATAAATTAAGAACTTTAATTGTATAATATATTATAGAAAAACTTATATCAAATACAATAAAATAAATTTACTTTATGTTTATAATAATATATATGTTGTTTATAAAAACTTTTAAAAATAATAATAATATATTATATAATAATTAAAATCTAAAATTATACAATTAATATTATATATTAAATACATTTATTATCTATACTATGTCATATCAAGATACTAAGTTAAAATAATTATATTATTTATTTACCTAACTTTTTTATTTTAAGTTGAATAAAATAATATTCAATTAATAATAAAAATATTCTTAAATTTTAGTAATACTTTAAAATAATAATGAACATCAAATAACTTTTATATTTTATTATAATTAGATATTTTATATGATTAAATTATTATATTTAAAAAATATTATAAGTTTAATTATTAAGATTTAATTTTTACATAGTTATTTATCACTTTTTACTATTTAACTCTATGTTTCTCATATTCTCTCACTTCTTTCTCTCTCTTATAATAATTTTCTTATTTGTCTATTATTCTCTATCTCCTTATATTCTTCAAGGCCTTCTCTCTCCTATATCTTTCTCTATTTTATCATTTCACCCTCTCTTTTACTTCTTTTTTAATTCTCTTATATCCTTTATTTTTTCTTTATTTTTTTTCTCTTCATTAAATCCTTCCATTATTATTTCTCTTTATTTTGTTCTTATTAACCTTTTGCTTTCTCTCTCTTTTGTAGAATAGCTTTCTCCATCTTTGTTATCTCTTTTTTCCTATCAGTTAATAATATTTACAAAATCTTATGTGTTGAGTAGTTTAATATATAATATTTATGATAAGTTTGTATTTTACTATTTATAATATTATGTATTTTAATTTTTTATTTATAAGAATGATGATAAAATTAAAGAAAATATTTTGTTTCATTTTTTATGTTTTCAAAAATAATAATTAGTGTAATATTTAATGTAGCAGCTACAAATATTTATTTATAATAAATACTATATGATAAACTATGCAACCTGAGATATTTCTTAAATATTCTTAATTGATGGGATAAGAAAGTGATAATCAAGATAGAGATAATGATTCGTCAAAAGAGAGATAAAGTAATGGATTTATAAGAGCAAATAGAGAGTAAAATAATAGTAGAATGTGATGAGAAATGATTTAATAAGGAAGAAAAGAAAAAAGAAAATATAAGTAAGAAAGAGGAGAGAAAGGTTAAGAAAAATACAAGTTAAATCTTAAAATTTAAACTTTCAAAATTTATTAAATATAATAAGTTAATCATATATGAAATTTAATAATAATAAAATAAAAAAATATTCTATATTTAGATTTAATTTAGAAAACTAGGAATATTTAAATCAGTTTTTTATAATTGTTATTATATTATTTTATTCATGTATAAAATTAAAAAAAGATAAATATATAATATAATTATTCAAATATATTATATTTTTATTATCTAAAATAGAAAATAAATATAAATAATATTTAATATTAATGATATAACTTTACATTTTTAATATTCTTAGGTAAGAATAGTATTAAGATGGCTGACCTCTTAAAAAGTTGTCGTGTCACACATATTTTTTATTACTATCATTTTTGTAATGAATGACAATTCTTTTTAATAACATGTTAATGTTAAAAGATAAAATTTTTATAATAAAAAAATTATGATTACTATTTTAGTAGTTTAATGTTAATAATACTTTTATAACATTATTTTTTTATTTAATAAAAAATATGACACAACATATGATATAATAAAATAAAAAGTTAGTGTAGTTCAATATTATGTAAAATAAGATATATCAATTATAATAAATTAAAATCAATTTATTTTAATATATATATTATATAGAATTTTTTAATATGATTATATTATATTATAAAAAATATAAAATCTAGTATTATATAACTAATAAAAAATATTATTTATATTTATTACCTATTTAATGTCATATAAAGATAACATATTAGAATAATTGTATTCTTCACAATTTAATTAACTTTTTTTGATTTTTTGTACGAGTAAAAAAATATAACATTAATAGTCAAAATATTTGTGTTATTTAAAATAATAATAAACCTCAAATTAGTTTAATATTTAATCATTATTAATATCATATATGCTTAAATTATTATTTTAAATAAATATTATGAGTTTAATTATTAAGATTTAATTTTTTTAATTATTTCTCTCATATTTTTCTCTTTATCTCAATATCTCTCACATTCTTACCTCTTTCGCTTTTTTATTATCACTCTTTTATTTATCTCTTCATTCTCTATCACCTTATAATCTTCTTATGCACTCTCTCCTCTATCATTTTCTGCTTTTTATTTTTCTCTCTTTGACTTATTTGTTATTTCTTTCTCCTCTATGTTTTTTTTCCTTTTTCTTTTTATAAAATCATTTATCATCAATCTCTGTAACTTTTTTCTTCTCTATTTTTCTTTTTTCAATCTATGACTCTCTATGTTCTCTCTTTTTTAATAAAATAATTAACAAAATTTAAGAAATATCCTATGTTGCATTGTTTAATATATGATAAATTTTTATTTTATTATTCATATTTGTTATGTAATTTATGCTTTTATTTGTAAAAATATAACATAATAGAAGAAAATCTTGTATATTAAAGTTTACATTATGAAAAATAGTGGTTTATGTAATTTGTTGTAAATTTTATATAAATAAGAGATTGATATCTTAATATATTATGGCATATATAAAATATATTTTTTAAAACTATATACCTAAATAATTGAAAAAGTTTTTGAAATGGTTTATTATTTTAAAGAAAATAATCACATAATAATTTTTTGTATTTTATATGCATCTCTGACAATAACAGAATAATAGCACTAGATCTCATTAGAATTCTAAAGTTAAGCATACTTGGGTTGAGATAGTATTAGAATATTTGTCCTTAGAGAAATCCACATCTTACACCTTTTTTCATCACATTTCTTTTCTAATTGACAACAATTCTTTTTAATAATCCGTTAATGTTAAAATTAAAAATATTATAAATTATTATTTATAATTATCATTTTAGTAACTAATTTTTGATAATAACTTTATAATATTATTATCAATTTATAAAAAAAATATACTATTCATATGATATAATAAATAAATAACATTACTATAATTTAAATTTAAATAAAATAACTTATGTCACTTATAATTAATTTAAAATAATTTATATTTATAATAGTATATATGTTGTGTGAAGAATTTTTAAATATAATAATATTATATTATAAATGGACATGTATTTATAAGAGAAATAAGAGTAGAAAATAATAATAAAGACTAACGAGAGATGATTTATGAAGAGAAAAAGAAAAAGGAACATTGAGGAGTTAAAGATAATAAATAAATAAGTAAATAAGAGAGAGAAATTAAATAGTAAAGAAAGTTAACAAAGAGAGAGATGAATAAAAGTAAAAATTAAATTTTAATAATTATTAAATATAATAATTTAAGTAAATACAATGTTTAATAAGAATAAAATATAAAAAAATTGTGATTTATTATCAATTTAGAATATTATAAATATTTAAAGAATTATTTATTATTTTATTCATATTAAAATTAAAAAGTTTAAATAAATTATGTAAATAGGTAATAAATATAAATAATATTTTTACATTATTTATATAATTTAATATTTCTAATATTTTTAGGCAAGAGTATTATTGGAATGGTTGACTTCTTAAGGAGTCTTAACATTTTGCTTATTTTTTCATAGCAATAATTTTTCTAATGAATGACAATTGTTCCTAATAACATGTTAATTTAAAAAAAAATATAAATGACAATTTATAATTACTATTTTTTGTGACTAATTATTAATAATAATTTTATAATTTTATTTTTATTTTTTAATATAATTATAAGTAAGGTGCATCATATGATACAATAAAATAACATCACTAATTAATTCTATATTAAATAAAAAAATTATATAAATTATAATAACTAAGAATCAATTTATTTTTATATTAGTACATATATAATATGTAAGGAATTTCTTAAATAAAGTAACATCATACTATAAAATATTAGAAATCTAAAATTATATCATTCATATTATTAAGTTTAATTATTTAGTTTTAATATTTATTAATTATTTCACTCATATCTTTCTCTTTATCTCAAAGTCTATCACTTTCTCTCACTAACTTCACTCTCCTATCATCATTCTCTTATTTGTCTCATTATTTTCCATCTAATTATATTCTTCTTGGCCACTCGATAGCCCTTCTCTCCTTTCTCAAGTCTTTTTGTTTCACTTATTTATTGTGCCCATCTCTTTATGTCTTCTTTTTTTTGCTTTTCATTAAATCACATCTTAACTTTCTAAATTTATTTTTTTTATTTTTTGCTCTTATAATTCTATGACTTACTCTCTCCTTTAAGGTAGTTATCTCCATCTCCATAATCACTTTTTAGTTCGTAATCCAATAATATTTAAGAAATCAAAATATTGTATAGTTTAATATTTAATATTTATCATAAAAATATTTTATTATTTTTATTTTTAACATAATTTAAGTTTTTATTACCAAAAATTATAAAATAATGGAAGAAAATTTTATATATTAATGTCTGCTTTATAAAAAATAAATAGTTTAAGTAATTATTATTAATTTTATTGAAATAAGATTTTATTCATCATCTTCAAGACAATACTTACGCAACTACCATTTTTTTCCTTCGTAAACATGTTCAACCGCACCAACATTATGGTACTGGATCATTGGAACTCCAAAATTAAACATGCTTGGGTGAGAGTAGTATTGCGATGGTTGATGTCTTCAGAAGTTGTGTTGCCCAAATGTTTTCATGGCATTCCTTTCTCTAATGAATGATAATTTGTTTTAATAAAATGCTAATGTTAAAAGGTAAAATTATTATAAATGTTACTTTATAGTTACCATTTTATTATTAATTAATGAAATTTTATTTCTTTTGTTCCCTTACATGCTCTCTCTTTTGCCCCTTCATTAAAATGTCTCTCATCTTTCTCTATTACTATTTTCAAATCTATTTTGCACATCAATTCATAACTTTCTTTCCCTCTTATAGAAAATTTATCTCCATATGTATTATCTTTTTTTTCCCAACTAATCAATTAATAATATTGAAGAAATCTATCGTGTTGCATTGTTTAATATATAATATCTATGATAATTAAAGATTTAAGTAAAAAAAATTATTATGTAATTTAATTTTTTTATTTGTAGTAATTATAAAATAATTAATAAAATCTTATATATTAATATCTACTTTATTAAAAAAACCTTTATAATTTTTTTAATTAGTTTTAAATTAATAAAATATTGATATTACATTATATTATCGCATATATAATAAGCATAAATGTCTTTAAAATAAAATTTGCATGATAATTTTGAAAATTTTTGAAAATGGTTCATTATCATCAAGATAACAATAACACAACTATATTTTTCTAAATGTTTTATGCTAGTGAGACCATAGTAGTATTATGGCACTCGATGACAATAGAACACCAAAGTCAGAAATGTTTGGGTGAGAGTTGTGTTGGAATTTGTGACCTATTCAAAATTCCTTGTGTTGCACATATTTTTTATATCAATCATTTTTATAGTGAATGATAATTAAATTTTATAATATGTGAATTTTTAAAGATTACATTAATATACATTATAATTTATAATTACCATTTTTAAAAATTAATTATTAATAAAAACTTTGAAATGTTAATATCAATTTTAAATAATAATAAATATTGCACATCATGTGATATAACCAAATAATATCTTTAATATAGTTTAATATTAAGAAAAATAAATTATATCAATTATAATAAAATAAAAATATATTTTTTATAATAGTATATAAATTATGCATAAAATTTGATAAATATAGTAATATTCTATAATAGAGTATTTGAAATAAAAAATTATATCATCAATATAAAATATTATTTATAATTATTATCTGTATTACATCATTTATAAGTAACATATTACAAACATTATATAATTTATTTTCTAATTTTTTTAATTTTAAGTATGACTAAAATAGTACAATATTATTAGTAATAAATATTATATATGATTAAATTATTATAAATTTTTTATAAAATGTTTAAAATAGTATAATATTAACAACAATCCTTAATTTCCTATAATTTTATTATTATCAAATGTTGTAAGAGATTAAATTATTATATTTAGTAATTTTTATAATTTAACTAGTAAATTTTAAATTTTATTTATTTATTTCTCTAATTTTTTTGTCTTTATCTTAATGTCTCTCATTTTCTTAATTATTTTATCTCTATACATTCTTATTTTCTTATTTTCCTACTTTATCTTTCTCTAGTTTCTTATTTCTCTTTCTTTTACTTATTTTTTATTCTCTCTATCTTTTTCAAGTTGCTTATTTTCTTTTCTTTCTCACTAAATCATCTCTCCTCTCTAATTATTATTATTTTTCTTTCTTACTCATTAACTTATCACAAACTTTATATAAATAAAATATTTAAATTAGATCATATTATGACTTATCTAATAAGGATAAGATTTTTTGAAAAGAGGATATGCCTAATAATTTCGAAAATTTTAGGAATGATTCATTATCTTTAAGGTAATAATCACACAACTCTAATTTTAATAAAATTTCAGCTACTTTTAGATTAGGGAGAGTGGTATTAAGATGGGTGACTTCTTGAGATTTACTTGAGTTTGACATACTTTTAATATTACTTTTTCAAATGAATGACAATTTATTTTAATAATATGTTTATTTTAAAAAATTGAATTATTATAATTGATAGTTTATAATTACCATTTTATTAATTAATTTTTATAAAATAATAACTTTAATATTATTTAATATTTCTTAAATTTAATTATATCAATTATAATATGTCATAATTAATTTATGTTCATACTATTATATATTTGTCGTGTTTATAATTTTTTAAATTTAGTAAAATACTTTTATAAAATATTAAAATTTAAAATTTTATCATTAGTGTTAAATAATATTTATAGTCATTATCTATGTTATGTGATATAAAGATGACATATTATAATAATGATATTATTTGATATTCAGATAGCATTTTAAATTTATTAATGAATAAAATAACGTTAATTTTAATGTCAAAAAGTATTTAAAATATTTTTAATATTCTAAAATTATAATAAAAACTAAATATTTTTTAATTTTATTATTATAAAAGATTATATATGATTGGCTTGTTATAATTAGTAAATTTTAATTAATTTACTTTTATAATGATATATATACATTATATAGAATTTTTTAAATGCATCCATATTATATTATAATAAATAGAGATTTAAAATTATATTCTTATTGTTAAACACAATTAATATTTAATATCTATATTACATCATATTAAGATAATATATTAAGCTAATTGTATTATTTAATTTTTAGTTAAAATTTTTTAATTCTAAGTATGTACAAAATAATACCAAATTAATAGTTAAAATATTTTAAAATATCAGTAATTTTATAAAATAATAATAGAACAACAAATATTTGTTATTCTTTATTAATATTAACTATTATATGAGATTAAATTATTATATTTAATCAATATTATAATATTTATTTTTCAAGATTTAATTTTTATTGAATTATTTCTCTTATGTTTTCCTCTTTATCTCAAAATCACTTACATTTTCCCACTTCTTTCTCTCTTATTATTATTCTCTTATTTGTCTCGTCACACTTTATCTTTTTTTATTTTTCTTGGCTCATCTAGCCCTTCTTTATTCTTCTCTATGTTTTAATTTCTTGTTTGGTTATTATTCTATCTCCTCTTTTCTCTCTCTTTTTTCTCCTCATTAAATAATCTCTCATATCTCTTTATTTGTACTTTTTTCTCTATTTTGCACTTTTTAATTAGCGACTTTTTTTGTGTATTGTATAATAGGTTTCTCCATCTCCATTATCTCTTTTTTTACCAATCAATTAATAATATTTGTGAAATTTGTCATGTTGCTTAGTTTAATTTATGATTTTTAAGATATATAAATATTTTGGCAATAATATTTATTAAGTAATTTAAGTTATTATTGATAAAAATGATAAATAATAAAAAATAATAATATATGTTATTTTTTTAATTAATTTTATATAAATAAAATATTGATATTAGAATATATTATGAATTATATAGTAAGCTTAGTTTTTTTTAAAAGTGCTTATGCTTGAATAATTATAAAATTTTAGTATATTGTTCATTATTTTTAAGACAATAATCTCACAACTATGATTTGACACTTTTTTTTGCATGAGTGACCATACTAGTGTTATATCATTGGATTTTATTAGAACTTTAAAGTTAAGAATGCATGTGCCCGAATAGTATTGGGATACGTGGCCGCTTTTGGAGTCCTCATGTTGTGCATATTTTTAATAACATTCCTTTTTCTAATAAATGATAATAAATTTAATAACATATTAATTTTAAAATATTATATTATTATAAACTATAATTTATAATTACTATAGTAATTATTTTTTTTAATCATAACTTTATTTAATTATTATCAATTTCATATAATAATAGTTATAACACATCAAATGATATAATAAAATACTAACTTCAATATAGTTTAATATTGAACAAAAATATTTATGTCTACTATAACAAATAAGGATTAATTCTTACTAAAAATAGTGTATGTATGTTATGTAAAGAATTTTTAAATATAGTAATTTTATATTATAGAATATTAAAAATTAAAAATTATATCGTTAATGTTAAATATTATTTATATTTATAATCTATGTCATGTGACATAAATCTTAAATATTTTTTAATTCTTTAAAATTATAATAAACCTCAATTATTTTTTATATTTTACTACTATTAAATACTATATGTGATTAACTTGCTACATTCAATAAATATTATAATATTTAATCACTATGTTGTAATTTTTATTTAATTATTTCAACTCTTTTTTTCACTTTATGTCAACATCTCTTCATTATCTATTTTCTAGCACATCATTTAATAATATTTATAAAATTTCTCAAGTTTAATAAATTAATTTATAAAATTTATGATATATAAATATTTTAATGTCAACATTTGTTATGTAATTTAAGTATTATTTGTAATAATGATAAAACAATGGAAAAATAACTTTAATGAATAATTTATTTAAATATTTATTAATTAGATATAAATAAAATATTGATATTTGAATATGTTATAATGTATATAATAAGCATATTATTTTTTAAAAGTGTATTTGGATAATTATTTTTTAAATTTTATAAATTACTTTATTATTTTTAAGACAAATCATGCAATTATGATTTTTTAACATTTGCATGCATGAGTGACCTCACCTGCATTATATCATTGGATGTTTTTAGAAATTCAAAATTAAATATTCTTGGAAAAGAGTAGTGTTGGCATGTTTGACCTCTTTAGAAGTCCTCTTGTTGCACATATTGTTATAATAATATACTTTTTTTCTAATGAATGATAATTGATTTAACGTTTAAAAATTAAATTATTATAAGTGATAGTTTATAATTTCCATTTTAGTAATTATTTATTAATAATAAATTTATAACACTATTATCAATGTCAAATAATAATAAATATCATACATCATATGATATAATATTATTATAATTTAATATTGTATAATATTAAGAAAAAAAGAAAAATCATTAATATTAAATTAAAATTAATTTTTTAATATTATTAAGATGTTAAGAATAAAATTTTTTAAAAATTATAATATTATATTATATAATAGTTGAGATCTATAATTATATCATGAGTGTTTAATATTCATTACATTTATTATGTTTATTATAACATATAATGATAATATATTTGAATAGTTTTATTATCTATTATTTAACTAAATATTATATTTTTAAGTGTTAAAAATATTAAATTGATAATAGAATTATTCTATAAATATTTGTGATATTTTAAACGAATGTTAAGCCTTCAATATGTTTTTTATTATTAATTATTATATATGATTAACTAGTTATGTTTAATAAATATTATAAGTTTAATTTTTAAGATCCAATAATTATTTAATTTATTTTCTCACTTTTTTCTTTTTATTTTAATGTGGGTCACTTTCTCTCACTTCTCTCTCTTTCCCATTTTTATCTCTTGTTTTTTATTTTTTATCTCTTTATATTCTTTATGGTCTCTCTCTTTTCACTATCTTACTCTATCCTCTCATTTCTCTCTCTTTAATTTACTTATTTATTCTATTTATGTCTTATATGTACTCACTTTTCTTTTTTAGATCATTAAATCATCTCTTATCTATCATTGTTACTATTATCGTCATTATTTTGCTCTTATTAATCTATGACTTTTTCTCTCTTATAGAGTAGTTATTTCTATTCTATTATCTCTTTTTTGTTAATCAAATAGTAATATTTAAGAAATCTCTTTTTTTATTAAGTATGATATATAATATTTATGATAAATGTGTATTTTATTATATGTATTTGTTCCACTATTAATTTTTTTATTTATAAGAAAAATGAAAAAATGGAATAAAATAATATGAGTTAAAGTGTATGCTATAAAAAATAATAGTATTTGTAATTTGTTAATTTCATATAAAAATAATATTTTTATTAGAATATATTATGACATATAATAATTAGAATTTTTTTAAAAATGGATATGTTTGATGATTCAAAAAATTTTAAAATTTATTCATTATCTTAAAAAAGTAACAATACAAGTTTGATTTTTGATTTATTGTGTACATGTGTGACCAAGCATCTATATGGAACTAGTCCTCACTAGGACACAAAAGTTAATTTTGTTTTAGCAAGAGGTGTATTAGAGTGGGTGACCTCTTTAGAAGTCCTCTTGTTGTACATATTTTCTTGCAATCCTTTTTCTAGTAAATGACATTTGATTTAAATACCTTATTAGCAATAAAAATTAAATTATTATAAATTATAATTTATAATTCTTATTTTTATAATTAATTATTAATAATAATTTTTATAGCATTATTATAAATTTCATATAATAATAAATATGACATATCATATGTTATAATAAAGTAATAAATTTAATATAGTTTAATATTAAGGAAAATAACTTATATTAATTACAATAAATTGGAATTAATTTTCATTCTTAGTACATATGTAATCTATGTATAAACTTTTCAAATATATTAATATTATTTATAGAATATTACAAATTTAAAATTATATCATTAACATAAAATATTAATTAAAATTATTACGTATATTATGTCATTTAAACATAATATATTAAAAATTATTTTATATTTTATTTAATAAATTTTTTGATATTAATTGATGAATAAAATAATATTAAACTAAACGTTAAAGACATATTCTAAATATTTGTAATATTTTAACATAAAAATAAATTTTAAACAGTTATATTTTTTATTATTATAAAATATTAGATATGATAAACTTGTTATATTTAATAAATATAGTTTTTTTCTTACAAAGATTTAAATTTTATTTAATTATTTTTTACATTTTTATCTTTATCTTAAACCCTCTCATATTCTCTCACTTCCTTTTCTTATCTCTTATCATTCTCTTATTTGTTTTTTCAATCTTTGCCTCGCTATGTTCTTCTTGGCCTTTGTCTTGGCTTTATTTATCTCTATTTTGTCATTTCTTTCTCTTTTACTTAATTGTTTATACTCTTTATCACTTTTATGTTCTCTTTATTTATTTCTTTTTTGTTAAATCATCTATAATTACTCTCTATAACAATTTTTCTCTTTATTTTGTTCTCACCAATTTGTGACTTTCTCTCTTTTATAGAAAAGTTATCTATAATTTATTATTTTATTTTTTGCAAAATAATTAATAATATTTAAAAAATCTCTCTTATTTCATTATTTGATTTATAATATTTATCATAAATATATACTTTATTATTTATATTCATTATATAATTAGTTTTTTATTTTGAGGAATAATTACATAATGTAAGAAAATATATTTTTTTAATTTCTACATCATTAAAAATAATATTTTTTTAATTTTCCATTAATTTAATATAAATATAAGTTTTTTAATAAAGCATATGTTTTCTAATTTAAAAAATTTTAAAAATGTTTCACAACCTTCAAGACAATAATTACACAACTATGATTATTTTTCTACTATACACATGTGTGACAATATTATTATTGTGGTGCTCGAGCTAATTAGAACTCAAAAGTTAAGCATGTTTGGGCAGAAGCAGTATTAGGTTGGGTGACCTTTATTGAGTGCTCTCATTGGTCATACTTTTTCAAATTTCTTTTTCTAAGGAATCCAATTTTATTTTAATAGCATTTTAATGTTGAAAATTTATATTATTATGAATGATTATTTAAAATTGGCATTTTAGTATTTAATTATAAGTAATAACTTTATGTCATTATTTTCATTTTCATATAATAATAAATTTGACAAATCATATGATATAATAAAATAATAACTTTAATATATTTTAGTATTAAAAAATACATTATACATATCATAATAAATTAGAACTAATATACATTTATAATAATATATATGCTATATATATAGAGTTTTTTTAATATTAAATATTATTTATATTATTGTGTATAATATGTCAAATGAAGATAGTATATTATAATATATATTTTATTTATTACTTAAGATAATTTTTAAATTTTATTTATTAATAAAATTATTTAATTCAAGTATCAAAAAAATCTTTCAATATTTTTAATATTCTAAAACAATAAAAGCATTACTTTTTATATTTTATTAACGTAAAATATTTTATATGATTTTTCTTAATATTTTAAATAAATATTATAAGGTTAATTATTTAGATTTAAATTTACTTTTATTTAATTCTTTCTCCCTTATTTCAATTTATCTCAATATCTATAAGATTCTCTCACTTCCTTCTCCCTTATCAAAGTTTACTTATTTGTCTCATTTTACTCCATCTCTTTTTATTCCCCACACCCTCTCTCTTTCTCACCTCTACCCATCTTTATTTTCTTATTTCACACTCTCTTTTACTAATTTATTTATTCTCTCCATCTCTTTTATTTTTTGTATTATTTTTCTCTTCATTAAATGACGTCTTATCTCTCTCAATTACTTTTTTGTCTAAATTTTGTTCTTATCATTCCATGACTTTTGTTCTTTCTCTTATAGAATAGTTATCTTTATTTTTATTATCTTTTTTAGCTAATCAATTAATAATATTCAAGAAGTCTCTCCTATTGCATAGTTTAATATGTAATACTCCTTATAAATGTATGTTTTATTATTTACATTTATAGCATAATTTAATTTTTTCTTTATATGAATGATAACATAATAAAAAAAATCTTATATATTATTATCAATTTTACCAATAATAATAGTTTATGTAATATTTTTAATAATTTTATATAAATAAAATTTTGTTGTTAGAATATATTATGGTATATACAATAAGCATATACTATTTGAAAAATACATATGCTTAGTAATTTAGCAAAATTTTAAAAATGATTTATTATTACAAACACAATAATCATACAACTATGATTTTTATCTATTATATGCACATGAAACCACACTAGCATTATGGCACTAGATATGCTTGGTTGAGAGTGGTGTTAGGATGTGTGATCTCTGTAAAAGTTCTCGTATTAGACAAATCTTTTCATAACATTTATTTTTATAAGGAATGATAATTGATTTAGTAAAACGTTAATGTTGAAAAATTAAATTATCACAAATTATTTTTATAATTAAAATTTTATTAATTAATTTTTAATAATAACATTATAAAATTATTATCCAATAGCTCTAGAAAGTTTACCTAACAACTAAATAAGTAGCTATTATTATGCCATTGTAGTAGCCACTCTTTATGAATTTTTAAGCTCTTTTTAAGCTATTTGGAATCTACTTTTGTAATAGCTTTTCACTCACTTTCTAATGCCTATCCAAAATGTTTCTATAAATTTGTAACCACTATGAATGAAATGACTAATGGATGTGAACTTGTTTTTAACATCTCAAAGTAGGGCTGCATATTACTCTATAGGCATAAATTTTCTCTTGCAGCACCTACGACATACAACTGCTTGAAATTTCAAAATTTTCCAACTAGACCTAAATCTTCTAAGCCTTAATTTTCTTAATTCTCTTCATAATTTTTAGTTCTTCATGCCTTTTTACATTTATCAACAATTTTATGATTTTATTAGAATTTATTTCTTGCTATTCTTTTTTATTTTGCATTTGGTTTGGTTGACATTTATGTAAGTCTACGTTTTTTTGTTTATCTTTAAAATGGAGTTAGTGTGCTATAAGAAAAGTGAAGGCCATAATTGAAGTTTTAAAAGCTAGTAAGTTGGAGGTGAACTATAAGAAAAGAATCTAAAGTTATAATTCTTTTATGAGTGGAGTGTTCATCGACATTCATTGGGTTAGAGGTAAGCTCAAAATTGAATCGAACCATATAAAAATTTCAGTCTACCATTTCAACTCGTATTTTTATTTTCAAAAATTATTGATTAATATATTTGTAAATTAAAGTTTTTTTTATAAATATTAAATAATTTTAATATTGATTTTTTAAAAAAGAAAAATTTAAAAATTAGTAAAAAAAGTTTAAAACAATAATTCCCACTCTTGTTGGAATTGTGCACTCATTTCCATAGTGCATACATTTTTTAAAAAACTTGATTCTTATTATATATGTCATAGTATATTCTAATATTAATATTTTATTTATATAAAATTATTAAAAAAAATAAAATAAACTATTTTTTCGTAACATAAAAATTAATATATAAAATTTTCTTCTATTATGTATCACTTTTACAAAAAAAAAATTAAGAAATATGACAAATATAAAGAATAAAATACATATTTATCATTAATATTTTATATTAAACTATGCAATAGGATAGATTTCTTAAATAGTATTAATTGATGAGTAAGAAAAGAGATAATGGATATAAATATAACTATTTTATAAGAAAGAGAATGTCATTGATTGACAATAGTGAAATAGAGACAAAAATGTAATAATGAGAGGTAAGAGATGATTTAATGAAGAGAAAGAAAGAGAGAACATACAAAATATAAAGAGAATAAATAAAAAGGAAAACATAATAAATAAAAAATTAGAAGGATAGATGAGAGAAAGAAGCTAAGAAAAATATAAGATAATAGGGAATGAAGTGACAAATAAGAAAAAGAATATAAGAGAGAGAAAGAAGTAAGAGAAAATGAGTGACATTAAGATAAGAAGAAAAAAATGAAAAATAATTAAGTAAAATAAAATCTTAATAATTAAACTAATAATATTTATTGAATAATACATGATAATACTATATAATATTTAATAATAATAAAATATAAAAATTATTAGAGGTTTATTATTATATTAAAAGTTTACAAATACTTACAAAATATTTTTGCTAAAAATATTATATTATTTTATTCATACATAAAATCAAAAAATTTTATTACATAATAAATAATATAATTACAGCAATATTTAATGTCGAAATGATATAATATATATATAATAAATACAAATAATATTTAACTTTGTTGATAAAATTTTAGATTTCTAATATTCTATAATTTAATATTACTATATTTAAAATATTTTGTTCATAATATTTATATATATTATGAAATAAAAATTAATTATAATTTATTATAATTCATATAAGTTATTTTACTCAATAATAAAATATATAAAACTTATTATTTTATTATATCATATGATGTACAATATTTTTTATTATTTAAACTGCAATAATGTTATAAAGTTATCATTAATAATAAAAACCTAGAATAGTAATTATAAACTATCATTTATAATAATTTAACTTTTTAATATTAACATGTTATTAAAAAAAAGATATGATTCATTAGAAAACAGTTTTCTATGAAGAGGTCACCCATCCAAATACTAGTCTCACTAATGTAAGAAGTTATCATTCATATGCACTTTAGAAAAATATTTTTGCATATGCACATATGCTATTATCTTTAATAACATTGACATTAATATGTGTGATTATATTCGATTATGTATCATTCTTCTGAATAAAAAATTAAATAATGAAAATATATGCAACATAAGAGAGTGAGAAAGTCAAGAATTGATAAAAGAAAACAAAGAAGAAAATAATAATGGAGAGTGCTGAGTGATAATTTAATGATGATGAAAAATAAAATATAAAAGAGATAGACAGAATAAAAAATAAGTGACTGACAAAGAAATTATAAAGTAAAGAAAGAAAGAAGAGAGTAAGAGGCAAAGAATAAATTAAAAAATAGAGAATAAAGAGAAAACTAAAGCAATGATAATATTATAGAGATGGGAGTGGGATATTTTGAGGGATATTAAGATAAAGAGAAAAAGTTAAAAATAGTTAAATACATATTAAATTTTAATAATTAAACTTTTAATATTTATTAAATATAATAAGTTATTTAAATAAAATATTTAGAAACAATAAAATATAAAATAATATTTCTAATTTATTTTTATTTTAAAGTATTATGAATATTTCAAAAAATTTAAACAATAATTTAATATTATTGTATTCGAAATTGGAATTTAAAAAGTTAATTAAATAATAGCAATATAATTATGCTAATATTATTTTTTTATATGACATAATATAAATAATAAATAGAAATTAAGCATTAGTGACATTATTTAAGATTTCTAATTTTTTGTAATATAATATTAGTATATTTGAAAATTTTAATATAAAACATATAAATACTATTATAAACATAACATATTTTCAATCTATTATAACTTATATAAAATTAGTAAGTTATATAAAAAAGTAATAATATTATTAAATAATTAATGAAGATTTTATTATGTCATATGATTTATCAAATTTCTTATTATATAAAATTAGTAATAATGTTATTAAATAATTATTATTAGTTAATTACAAAAATACTCATTATAAATTATAATTTATAATAATTTAATTTTTTATGAGTGATAGGTTATTAAAATAAATTATCATTCATTAAAAAAGAAAAAGTATGTAAGACTAAGTACAATGACAACTTCTCAAGAAGTCAAACATTCCAATACTACTGTTACATAAACTTACCTAACATTACTGTCTTATTAAGATGCTATGCTATAATTCTCGTGTGGTCCCACATGCATATAAAAGAAAAAAATCATAGTTTTGTGACCATTTTCTTGAAGATAATAAACTATTTCTAAACTTTTTTAAATTATCAAGAATATACAATTTTAAAATAAATTTATCGTTATTATATATGCAATAATATATCCTAATTTTTTATAAATAAAATAAATAAATAAATAAATAATTGCATAAAATATTATTTTTGATTACAAAGATAATAATAAATAAGTTTTCTTCCATTATGTTATTATTTATATAAAAAAATGTAAATTATTTAAACAATATCAATAATAAAATTTACATTTATGAGAAATATCATGCATTAAATATTGAAACATGAGAGATTTCTTAAATATTTTTAATTGATAAGTATTAAAAGAGATATTGAATATGGATAGCCATTCTATAAGAGAGAGAAACTCATAGATTGCTAAGACAAAAATAGAGAAAAAAATAATAATAGAAATAGAAGAGGAATGATTTCATGAAATGGAAAAGAAAAGATAGAACATAAAAGAGATAAAAAAAAATAAATAAATAAGAAGAAGAGAGATAGAAGTGAGAAAGTAGGCAAGGGCAAAGAAGAGAAAGAAAGACCAAGAAAAATAGAGAATTAAGAAACAAATAAAAGATTTATAATAAGAGAGAGAAGAAAGTGAGAGAATATGATCTACATTGAGATAAAGAGAAAAAATTGAGAGAAATAATTAATAAAAGTTAAATCTAAATAACTTAACTTTTGATATCTATTAAACATAATAAGTTAATCATATATCACATTTAGTAATAATAAAATATTAAAATATTGCATATTTATTATTATTTCAAAATATTACAAATATTTTAAAAAGTATTTCGATTATTAATTTCTAAAATTTTTATTCATAATCAAAATTTAAAAAATTTATTTAAATAATAAATAATGTAATTATCCTAAGATATTATGTTTATATGATGTAATATAGATAAAAAATGTAAATAATATTTTGCATTAATGATATAATTTGAGGCTTTTCATATTATAAAATATAATACTAATATGTTTAAAACATATATATACATAATATAATTTACAATTGTAAACATAAATTAATTCTAATTTATTATAATTAACATAACTTATTTTACTAAATATTAAAGTATATTAAAATAATTCTTTTATTGTATCATATGTTATGTATATTTATTATTACATAAAACTAATAATAAAATTATAAATTTAATTTTAATAACAAATTACTAAAATAGTAATTATAAATTATCATTTATAATAATTTATTTTTTTAAGATTGACATATTAAAATAAATTTTCTTTCATCAATAAAGCGAATGGTATTAAAAAAAGGTCCAACATGAGGACTCCTAAGATGACACCCATCTTAGTATTACTTTGACCAAAGCGTACCAAACTTAGAGTTGTAATGAGATCAAGAGTCATAATGTTGGTGAGATAACATGTGCAAAAAAAAGTTAAAAAATTAGTTTTGTGCTGATTATTTTAAAGATAAAATGAATAATTTCTTAAATATTTTAAATTAGTAAGAATAAGCACTTTTACAAAAATTACTCTTATTATATATGTCATGATATATTATGATATAAATATCTTATATAAAATTAACAACAAATTTCATAAACTATTATAGTAAATAATGTAGATGTTATTTGACTCATAATGCAAATTAAAAAGTTAATTAAATAATAAATAATGTAACTATCCTAACATATTAACTTTATATGAATAATATATATAATAAATGTAGATAATATTTAACATTAAAATATAATTTGATATATTTAATATTATATAATATTATTGTGTTTAGAAAATTCTATTTATAACATATATATACTAATATGAAAATAAATTAATTCTAATTTATTATTATTAATGTAAGCTATTTTGCTTAATTATGGATAATTTTAAAATTATTATTTTATTATGTCATATGATTTGTTATATTTAATATTATATGAAATTTATAATAAGTTATTATTGAAAAGTAATTATTAAAATAAAAATTATAAACTATAATTTATCTTAATTTAATTTTTAAACATTAACATGTCATTAAAATTGATTATCTTTCTTTAGTAAAAGGAATGATATTAAAAAATATGTGCATTATGAGGACTTTTGAAGAGGTCATGCATCTTAATATTGCTCTCACTCAAGCATATCAAACTTTGGATTTCTAATGAGATCTATTATTACAATGCTTGTGTAATCGCACAATGATATAAAAAAATCTTAGTTACGTTATTAAATAGTAAGCATATGCACTTTAAAAAACTTTATTCTTATTATACATGTAATAATGTATTCTAATATTAATATTTTATTTATATAAAATAAATTAAAATAAAATAAATTGTTATATTAAATGGTGTAGATATTAATAAATAAGATTTCCTTCCCTTGTGAAATCATTCTTGTTTTAAAACACAAAATTTTGAAAAAAATAAAAATGATAAAATATACATTTATCATAAATATTATATATTATACTATGCGACACGAGAGATTTCTTAGATGTTGTTAATTGATGGAAGAAAGAGAGACCGTGGAGATGGAGATAAGTGTTCTACAAGGGAGAGAAAGTCAAAGATTGATAGAACAAAAATATAGTGGAAACTACTAATAAAGAGGGATGAGAGATGATTTAATAAAGAGGAAGAAAAAGTGAGAAAAATAAAGAAGATAGAGAATAAATGAAAAAGTTAAATTGAAGATAAAAAAGAAAGCATGAAATGCTAAAGAGAGAAGTTAAGAAAAATATAAATAGATAGGGAATGAAGGAAGAGAGAAGGAAGTGATAGAATATGAGAGAAATTAAGAAAAAGAAAAAGTGAGAAATAATTAAATTAAAATTAAACCATAACTATTAAACTTATAATATTTAATAAATATAACAAATTAAAATAAAGAGTATGCACAAGTTGAGACCTGGATAAACCTATATCTTACTAGTATGCCTAGGTGATTAAATCTAAGGCATGCATAGGGGAGCTGCCTCAACTAGTATTGCAAGTTATACCAAGGAGAATGCATACAAAGACCAAAAAAGTTTCTCTTCTTGTAATGTAAGACTATGCCCCTTACGACTATCAGCAACCAAAACTGGCAGCAGTCAGCAACGTGCTGTCACGTATTTTTATGATCGCATGGTGGGGATTGCCTTCACCTAAAAATAATGATATTAATCGATCCAAGTACCCTTTTGATAAGATGATAGAATGGTTTCGGCTTCATCTACTATAACTAATTGATCCATTTGAGTTCTGTGATCTTGATCGACTTCATCATATGGCTATTTTTATTTTTGCTTTTTTCAAACAAACTATCAATGATCAGATGCCCCAGATTTGTTTTGTTTAAAACCTACATCCCTAAAGATTTCATGAAGAGAAAAAAGGAGAAAACATAGAGAGAATTATTAAACAAGTAAAAGAGAGAGAAATAAGAAAGTAGAGATGGATAAAGGAAAGAGAGAGGTCAAGAAAAATGTAAGAAAATAGAGGATAAGAGGACAAATAAAGAATAATAACATTAGAGAGATGGAAATGTGAGAATATAAGAGATATTTAGATAAATAGAAAAACTTGAGAGAAATAATTATTTAAAAGTGAAATCTTAGTATATAAGCATATAAAATTTATTAAATATAACAAATAAATCAGTATATAATATCTAATAATAATAAAATATAAATAATGTTAGAGGTGAATTGTTATTTTATAATATTTCAAATAATTAAAAAATATTTTGACTATTAATTTAACATCTTATTATTCAAATATAATTTTTTAAAATAATATTTAATATAATTATTTTTATATATTATTTTTAGATTATAAAATATAGATAATAAATGTATAACATATTTTAAATTAAATATATAATTTTAGATTTTTAATATTTCTTTAATATAATACAACTATATTCAAAAACATATATAAAAATATTACATATACTTTTACAAATATAAATTAACTATATTCTATTATAATTAATATAAGTTATTTACTTAATATTAAACCATAATAAGGTGTTATTTTATTATATATTAAGTTGTATCATATTTATTATTATATAAAATTGGTAATAATGTTATAAAGTTATTATTAAAAATGAACTACTAAAATAGTAATTATATACTATCATTTATAATAACTGAAGTTTTTAGGAATAAGTAGCTAAAATCATTTATCAGTCATTACAAAAAAGAATATGAAAAAAAGATTTCCAACATGAAGACTTCTTAAGAGGTCACCCATTTTAATACTACTCTCACCAAAGCATGCTTAATATTGGCATTTTAATGAGATATAATACCATAATATTTGTGTGCTTGCACATTCATACAAGATACAAAAAATCATATATGCTAGTATCAATATCTTATTTATATAAATTTAATAAAACCATTGCATAAACTATTATTTTTGGTAAAATAGACATTAATAAATACATATCTTTTTCAATCATTTTATTATCATTATTATAAATAAAAAAATAAAATTTCATAATAAATATAAATAATAAAATATATATTTATAAAAATATTATATGTTAAACTATAAAACAATGATTTTTTTAGATATTATTAATTGATTAACTAATAAAGAGATAATGAGGATAAAAATAACAGTTCTATAAGAGGGAGAGAAAGACACAAATTGATAATAACAAAATAGAGAGAAAAATTGTAATAATGAGAAATAAGAGGTGAATTAATGAAAAAAAGAGAGAACATAGAGAAGATAGAGAAAATGAAAATGTGAGAGGGAGAAATGAGTAAGAATAAACAAATAAAAGAATGATAAAAAGAGAGAGATGGATGAGAGAACATGTGAGAGACATTGAGATAAAAAATGAGAAAAATAATTAAATAAAAACTCACTTTTAATAGTTAAAATTATAATATTTATTAAATTTAATTAGTTAATCATATAATAATAATAATAATAATAATAATAATAAAAATGATAATAATAATACTAAGATTTGGCCTTCTCAAGAGGTCACCCATCCAAATGCTACTCTCACCCAAACATTCTTAGCTTTTGAGTTCAAATAAAATTAAGTGTTGCATTACTAATGCACTGATAAATGCATATAAAAGATAAAAAACAATAATTGTGTGACTATTGTCTTTAAGATGGTAAGCCAATTTGTAAAATTTTATCAAATATTATAATATCAATATTTTTTAAATAATATTAATAAAAAATTAAATGAAATATTATATTTTGATATAGTGACATTAAGAATATGATTTTCCACTATCATTTTATAATTATTATAAGTGAAAAATTAAAATATATAATAAATATAAATAATACAATACTTATTTATCATAAAACTTATATATTAAAATATTTAACATGAGAGATTTCTTAAATATTATTAATTTGTTAAATCAAAGTATATAATAGAGTAAGAGATGACTATTCTATAAAAGACAAAGAAAGTCATGAATTGATTGGAGAAAATTAGATAGAAAATTAATAATATAGACTAATGAGAGATAATTTATTGAAGAGAAAAAGAAAAAAGAGAACATGGAGTAGATAGAGACAATAAATAAATCAATCAAAGAGTGAGAAATAAGAAAATAGAGATAGATAAAAGAAAGAGAGGCCAAGAAAATATAAATAAATAAAAAATAAATAAACAAATACGAGAATGATAATAGTAGATATAACAAAATGAAAGAATGTCAAAGACATTGAGATAAATAAAAAAGTGAGATAATTAATTAAATGAAAATTAAATTTTAATAATAAAAGTTATTATATTTGTTAAATTTAAGAAGTTAATCATATATAATGTTTAATAAAAATGTAGTATAAACTTTGTTTTATTTTTATTATTATTTAAGAATATTAAAAATCTAAAGAATATTTGACTTTTAATTTAATATTATTTTATTGATGGTAAAATTAAAAAATGTTAATTAAATAATAAAAAAAATATTATAATATGTTGATTTTATAAGATGTATAATACATATTAACTATAAATAATATTTATAATTAATGATACTATTTTTCATTTACATTTTTTTAATATAATAGTATTATATTGAAAACAATTATTTAAAAATTGTATATATATATATATATACATGTACACTTTTATAAAAATAAATTAATTTTAATTTATTATGATTGATATAAGGTATTGTGCTTAATATTAAATAATATTAAAGTTATTTTTTTATTAAATCATAGGATGTGCCATTATTATTATTATATCAGATCGATAATAATGTTATGAAGTTTTTATTAGTAATTAATTAGTAAAATTATTATTATATACTATCATTTCCAATAATTTAATTTTTTTAATAGTAACATGTTATTGTAAAAAATTATCATTCATTAGAAAAATAAATTCTATGAAATAATTGGTACAACACTATGACTTCTCATGAGATCACTCATCCCAACACTACTTTTGCCCAAGCATGCCTAACTATTGAGTTCTAAGGAGATCCAGTGCTTCAATACTCGTGTGGTCACACATGCATATAAAAGATAAAAAATATATTTATCATAATCATTTTATATTAATGTGCATGACACAAGAGACTTCAAAGATATTGTTAATTGTTGGTATAAAAAGAGACAATGGAGATGGAGATAACTACTCTATAATAAAGAGAATGTCATGGATTGGTAAGAGCAAAATAGATAAGAAAATAATAGTAAAGAGAGATTAGAGGTGATTCAATGAAGACAAAAAAAGAGCACAAAGGAGATAAAAATAAAAAATAAAAAAAGTGAAACATACAATAATGAGAAAGTAAAGAATGATAGATGAGAGAGAGAGGTATAGAAGAATTTCAAAAGATAAATAATAGAGAGATAAATAAAAGAATATTGATAGGAAAGAAGAAAGTGAGAGAATAGGAGAGTTATTAAGATAAAGTGAAGAAAATGAGACATAATTAAATAAGAGTTAAATCCTAATAATTAAACCAATAATATTCACCAAATATAACAAATTAATCATTTAAAATATTTTATAATTAAAAACATAAAATTAGGCTTTATTTATTTATATTTTGTACTATTACAAATATTTTAAGAATATTTTGACTTTAATTTAATATTATTTTTTCATATGAAAAATTAAAAAGTTATATTATATTATCTTCTTGCAATGTAATGTAGATAATAAGCATAATAATATCTTTTATTAATGACATTTTTATATTTCTAATATTTTAAAAAATAGTATTACTATAATTAAAATAGTTTCAACATGTATGTATATATATTATTACAAATATAAATTAATTCTAATATTTAATATTTATTGTAAGCATTTTTCTCAATATTAAGTTATATCATGGTGATTATTTTATTAAACCAAATGATGTACCATATTTCTTATTATATCAAACTAACAATAATGTTATATGGTTATTATTATCTTTTAATTAATAAAATGCTAATTAAAACTAACAATATAATATTTTAATTTTTTAACATTAATATGTTATTAATATAAATTATGATTCGTTAGAAAAATAAATGCTATGAAAAAAGTGTTGGATGTGGACTTCAAAAGAGTTAACCCATCCTAGTACTACTCACACTAAACTATGCCTAATCTTTGAGTTCCAATGAGATACATTGCTGTAATGTTGGTGCCACCAAACATGCATGTAGAAGAAAATAAAATCAAAGTTTTGTGACTATTTTATTAGACATAATAAACAATTTCTAAAATTTTTAAGTCATATATATAATAATATAAGATAATATCATGATTTGTTTATATAAAACAAATAAAACATTTTGTAAACCATTATTTTTGATGATGTAAATATTAATATATAAGATTTTCTTCCACAACAAAAAAATAATAAATTATAATTTTATCATAAATATTATATATTAAATTATACACCATGAAATTTTTTTAAACATTATTAATTGATAGAATAAAAAGGAGATTAAGATTGAGATAATTATTCTACAAGAGAGAAGGAAAGTCAAAGATTGATTATAACAAAATATAAATGAAAATCATAATAATGAAAGAGGAGAATGATGATTTAATGAAGAGGAAAAGAAAAGAGAGAATATAAAGGTGATAAAGAGAATAAATAAATAAGTGGAAGTGAGAGAGAAATAAGAAAGTATAAAAGTATAAAAGAAAGAGAGATGCCAAAAGGAATGTAATGAGATAAAGAATGTAGAGACAAATAAGAGTATTGTAATAGGAGAGGGAAAGAAGTGAGAGACTATAAGAGACATTAATATAAAGAGAAAAAAGTGAGAGAAAAAATTAAATAAAAATTTAAACATAATAATATAAACTATAATATTTATTAAATATAATAAGTTAATCGTATATAATATTTATTAATAATAAAAGAAAAATATTTTTGATTTTTTATTATTTTATAATATTAAAAAATAGTGAAAGAATATTTTGGCTATTATTTTAAAATTATTTTTTTCATACTTATAATTTTAGAAGAAAATTAAATAATAAATCATATAATTATTGTAATATATTATCTTTATATGATGTAATATTGATAATAATTATTAATAATAGTTAATATTTATGATATAATTTTAGATTTCTAATATTATATATATATAATTTAAAAATTTCTATACACTTCATATATATAATTTTATAAAAATAAATTAATTATAATTTATTATAATTGATATAATTTTTTTCTTAATTTTATATTATATTAAATTTATTACTACATTATATCACATGATGTACCATATTTATTATTATATAAAATTAATAATAATTTTATAAATTTATTATTAAAAAATTAGCTAGTAAAATTCTTATTGTAAACTATAATTTATAATAAATTAATTTCTTAGCATTAACATGTTATTACAATTAATTTTTAATAATTAAAAAACAATTTTATGAAAAAATAGGTGCATCATAAGAACTTTTCAAGATGTAATCCATTCTAATATTTTTATATCCTAAGCTTGCTTAAAAATGGAGTTCAATAGGGTTCAATATTTTACTGTTAGTTTGGTTACACATGCGTATGAAAGAAAAAAAAATATAGTTATGTGGTTATTATCTTAGATATAATGATCCATTTCTAAAATTTTATAAATTATCAATTATTTACACTTTTAAAGAGTATTTGTGCTTGTTATATATGTAAAAATATATTATAATAGCAATATTTCATTTACATAAAATTTCAAAAAATCACATAAAATATTATTATTTATAATATTGACATTATTACATAAGATTTCTTTTATTATATTGCTATTAATATAAATAAAAAATTAAATTATGTAATCAATATAAATATATGATAAAAAATATATTTATCATATATATTACATATTAAAGTCTTTAATATAAGTGATTTTTTGAATATTATTAGCTTGATGCACTAAAAAATAGATAATAGAGATAGAGATAATAGTTCTATAAGAGAGAGATAAAATAATGGATTGATAGAAAAAATAGATTGAAAAATAATAATAATAAGAGATGAGAGGTGATTTAATGAAGATGATAAAAAGATAAAATATAGAGGAGATTGAGAGAATAAATAAGTAAATGACAGAGAGAAATGTGAAAGTAAAGAAGAATAGATGATTGAGAGAGGCCAAGAAGAAAATAAGAAGAAGCAAAATAAAGAGACCAATAAGAGAATGACAATAGAAAAGAGGAGGATGTGTGAGAATATGAGAGATAATAAGATAAAGAGTAAAAAAATAAGAGAAATAAATAAATAAAAATTAAAAATTAATAATTTAAACTATAATATGATAAAATATTTAAAGAATCATTATATAATTAATTAAATTTCATTTTATTTATTTTAAAAAATTGAAAGTATTTTTAAATAATAAATTATAAAGCTATTTTAGTGAATTATCTTTATATAACTTGATGAATATAATAAATATAAATAATATTTAATATTAATGATATGAATTTAGATTTGTAATATTTTATAATATAATAAAAATGTATTTATTAATTTTTATACATAACATATATATAATATTATGAACAAAAATTAATTCTAATTTATTGCAATTGATATAACTTTTATTACTTAATATTATACTATATTAAAATTATTATTTTTTATATCATTTGATCTGTCATTTATAATAATATTATAAATTTGTTATTAATAATTAATCACTAAAATGAAAAATTACAAGTTATCATTTATAATAATTTAATTTTTTAACATTAATAAGTCAACAAAATCAATTATCGTAAATTGGAAAAAAATGTTATAAAAGGGTAGATTAAACATAAAGATTTTTCCAGAGTTCACACATGCCAATACTACTCTTCTTAAAGCATGATTATCATTGGAGTTCTAGTGAGATAAAGTGTTATAGTACTTATGTGGTTACACATGAATACAAAAGATAAAAAATTATAGTAGCATGATTATTGTCTTAATAATAATGAACTATTTCTAAACTTTTCTAAATTATCAAACACATGCACTACTAAAAACATTTAGGCTTATTATATATGTTATAATATATTATAATATCAATGTTTTATTTTTAAAAAATGTATTAAACATTAAATAAAGAACTATTTTTGATATAATAGACATTAATACAAAAGATTTTCTCACATTATGTTATTGTTTTAATAAATTAAAAATTAAATTACTTAATAAATATAAATAGCAAATGTATATTTAACAAAAATATTATATTTTAAAGTATGCAACACAAGAGATTTAATAAATAATGTTAATTGATGGCCTAAAAAGATAATAATGAGAGCAGAAGATAACTATTCTATAAGAGAGAGAATGTCATTATTTCATAAGAGCAAAGTAGAGAGGAATATAGTTATAAAGAGATGAGAATATTCTGATGAAGAGGAAATAAAAGATGGAACATAGAGAAGTTAAAAAGAATAAATAAAAATTGAAAGAGGGAGAAATCAAAATGTAGAGAAGGATAGATAAGAGAGAGAGGCCAAGATCATAAAAAGAAACAAAATGATCAGACCAATGAAGGAAACATAACAAGGGTGGGAAAGTAGTGATAGAATATGAAACACATTAATGCAAAGAAAATAATGTGAGGTAGATAATTAAAAAAAGTTAAATCTTAAAAATTAAAATTATAATGTTCACTAAATTTAATAATTTAATCATATATAATATTAAAAAATTTATGAAATATCAAAATTATTTTAGGTTTATTATTATTTTAAAATCTCAAAAAAATATTCAAATAATAGTTTGAGTGTTAACTTAATATTATTTTATTTATTTTTAAAAATACAAAAGATAAATAGAAAATCATATAATTACACTTATATATTATCTTGATTTAAAGTAATATAGATAATAAATATAAACAATATTTAATATTAATGATATAATTTTAGATTTTTAGTATTCTATATTATAAAATTATTATATCTAAAAAATTCTAAACATACTACATATATAAAATTATAAATATATTTTAGTATTCTATTATTTATAATAAATTTTTTCATATTAATAAGTTATTCAAATTAATTATGATTCGTTTGAAAAAAGAATGCTATGGAAAACATAGGTACAATACAAGAGCTTCTTAAGTGGTCACCCATCCCAAAAGTATTATCAACCAAGCATGCTTAAGTTTTCAATTACAATGAGATGTAGTGTTATAATGTTGGCCTTGTCATGCATGCATATAAAAGATAAAAAGTCATAGTTGTGTGATTGTTGACATTGAGTTAAAGAGAAAAAAAGAGAGAAATAATTAAATGCAACTTAAATCATAATAAATAAACATATGACATTTATTAAATATATTGCATTAATCATATGTAATAAATAACAATAATGAAATATAAAAAAAGAATTGATGTTTTTATACTTAGGAATATTTTGAATATTTAATAAATATTTTGAGTATTAATATTATATTATTTTTATCAATTCTTTAAATTTTAAAAAATTATTAATAATATAAAATATAATTATTGCAATATATTATCTTTATATGACATAATATAGATAGTGAATGTAAATAATATTTAAAATTAATGATATAATTTTAAATTACTGATATTCTATAATGTTAAATTACTATATTTTAAAAATCTATACACAAAATAAATATAATATTATAAATATAAATTATTTCTAATTTGTTATAAATTTAATATTAATAATAAATTACAGAAATTGTAAATATAAATGATAATATATAATTATTTAAACTTTAAAGATTAAAATATTTTAAAAATAAATTATAACTCATTAAATAATAAATATGAAAAAATATTTGCAATATGAGGACTTCTGTAGTGGCCATCCAATCAAATACCACATTTGTCCAAGCAATGTTAACTTTGCTGTTCAATTGAGATCTAAAGGCTTAATGCTAGTGTGCTTGCACGTGCATTCCATAGACAATAAATCATAGCAATGTGATTATTATGTTGAAGAGAATTAACGATTTTTAAAATTTTCATAACTATCAAGTTTATGCACTTTAAAAGATAATGCTTAATATACATATCATAATATATTTGAATACAATGTTTTAATTATATAAAAACAAAAAATATAAACAATTACTTTTGATATCATAGATATTAAATTATAAGATTTTATTTAATTTTATAATAATTTTTATGAATAAAAGTTTAAATTATACAATAAGTATGAATAATATAATATAAATTTATCAATAGTATTTGACATTAAACTATTCAACATGAAAGATTTCTTAAATATTATTAAGTGATTTGTAGACAAGATGATAATAGAGATGGAGATAACTACTCTATAAGACCGAGATTCTGATGGGTTGATAAGAGCAAAGTATAGAGTTAAATAGTAATAGAGATTTATGAGAGAATTTAATGAAGAGGAAAAGAAATGAGAGAATATAAAATAGATAAAGAGACTAAATAGCAAAGTAAAAGAGAAAGAAATTATCATTTATTATAAACTAGATTGTTATGAAGGAATATGTGTGACATAGGGATTTCTTAAAAGGTCACCCATCATAACAGCACTCTCACCCACACAATCTTAGCTTTTGAGTTCTAATGAGATATAGTAACATAATGACTGTGTGGTCCCAAATGAATACAATAGACAAGAAATTGTAGTTATGTTATTCTTTTTATGAAGATAATGAACTCTTTTTCAAATTATTAAAATTATTAAGCATATGCACTTTCAAAAAAAGTATCCTTATGATATGTGTCATAATATAACCTAATATAATTTTTTTATTTATGTAAAATTAATAAAATAAATAACAATAACCATTGTGTTTGATAACTTTGATTTTAATGCATAAGATTTTTATTACTTATCATTTTTAAAGATAAAAAAATAAGTCACATAATAAATAACAAAACGAATTTGAATATATATATATATATATATATCATAAATATTATGTATTATATAATACAATATGAGGGATTTGCTAAATACTATCAATGGATTGGTTTAAAAAAGAGATAATGGAGTTAGATATAACTATTTTATAAGAGAAAGAGAAAGTAAATGATTGATCGAAGAAAAAAGAGAAGAAAATCGTAATAATGATTAATAAGCCACAATCTAATGAAGAAGAAAAATAAAGAGAGACATAAAGGATATAAAAACATAATTAAAAAGAAGAAAAAGAAAGAGAAATGAGAATGCAAAGAATAATAGATAAGAGTTGGAGGCCAAGAAAAATTTAAAAAGATGGAGAATGAAGTGACAAATAAAAGAATTATAATAAGAGTGTAGGAAGTCAGAGAATATCAGACGCAACTAGATTAATAAAAATAAGTCATAGATATAATTTAATAAAAATTAAATCTTTATAATAAGAATCATAATATTTATTAAATATAATAATTTAATCGTATATAATATTTTATAATAATAAAATATTAAAAAAATATTGAAGTTTTCTTTATTTTAGAATATTGTAAATATTTAAATACCATTCTGATAATGAATATTATTTTATTTTTTGACTTCATAAAATTAAAAAATATATTTAAATATTAATATAATAACAGTCCTAATATATTATCTTTGTATGAAATAAGATTGATAGTGAACATAAATAATATTTATTGTTAAAAACAAAATTAATAATAAAATTCTAAAATAAAATATTAGTATATTCTAAAAAAATCTATATATAGTATGTATATACTACTACAAACATAAATTATTTCTAATTTATTATATTTAATATAATTCATTTTTTAAATTTTATTTTGATTTTTATTACATTATATCATATGATATGTCATATTTATTTTACATGAAATTAATAATAATATTAAAAAGTTATTATTTGACATTAATTACTAAAACTAAAATTTTAAATTATTATTTATAATAATTTAATTTCCACATAACATTAAAATTAGATCTTGTTCATTAGAAAATGGATTGTTATAAAAATAAAAGTGTAGAATGAGGACATTTGAAGAGGTATGCCATCCCAATACTACTCTCACCAAAATATTCTTAACTTTAAAGTGCTATTAAAATCTAGTGCTAAAATACTTGTGTGGTCATACACACACATACAAAAGATAAAATCATAGTTGTGTGATTATTTTCTTAAAGAAGACTAACCATTTTCTAAATTTTTCTAAATTATCAAGCACGTATATTTTTCAAAAAAATTTATGCTTTTATGTGTGTCATAATTTAATTTAATATAAATATTTTATTTATTTGTAATTATGGGAACATTATATAAACTATTATTTTTTATGACATAAAAATTAATACATAAAAGTTTCTTTTATTTTGTTATCATTCTTGTAAATAAAATATTAAATTATGTAATAAATATAAAAAATAAAAAAATATATACTTTATAAATATTTTATATTAATATATGGAACACATGGATTTCTTTAAAATTATAAAGTAGTTAGCTATAAAAGAGATAATAGAGCTGAAAATAACTATTTTGTTAGAGGGAGAAAGACATAGATTGATAAGATAAAACAATAAATAGCTAAAGAGAGAGAAGAGAAATGATTTAATGAAGAGAAAGTGAAAAAGGAGAATAGAGATAAGATAAAGAATAAATAAATAAGTGAAAGGGAGAGAAATAAGAAAATAGATAATGATGGATGAGAGAGAAGCCTAGAAGAGTATAAGAACATAGAGAATGATAACATGAGAGGGTAAGACGTGAGAGAATATAAATGGCATTAATACAAAGAGAAATAATTAAACAAAAATTAAATCTTAATAATTAAACTTATAATATTTATTAGAAATAACAAGTTCATAGTATATAATAATTAATAATAATAAAATGTAAAAAATATTAAAGATTTGTTATAACTTTTCAATATTAAAAATATGAATAGAATATTTAGATATTAATTTGATATTTTTTAATACATTAACAAAAATTATTTAATTAGAAATAAATAATATAATTTTTCTAATGAGATCTAATGCTACAATACTTGTGTGATCACATATGCATACAAATGACAAGGAATCAAAGTTATGTGACCATTGTGTTAAAGATAATGAACTATTTCTATAATTTTCTAAATTATCAAACATATGTGTTGGGTCACCTTTGTATTTGATATGTCAAGCCTTTAATATTTAGCACCTCATTTTAATTGACATTTTTAGTTTGAAATATGTTTGTATGTAAAGAGTAGAATATAAATTTTGAACATGGTTAACTAGTGGTCTTCAAAGCATGTTAGAGTGTTTAGCAAGATTCAAAGATTGAAGGGTAGCACATCAGCTTTAATAAGGATTTTTTTACAATAAAGTCCAATGTTAGTTTTTTATTTAAGGCAATCTCCTTTCATGTCAATTTCAAATTACAATGAGGAATCTAAATTGTTTAATAATCTCCATTATTTCAAAAATGATTAAGATTCCATTTTTTATTCTCTTAATTCTATTTTTTAGTCAAATCATACTTAAAGCATTCATTGATTTAATATAATTCTAAATTTGAACCATTCTATCATTGATTAAAACATCTTTTTGTATTTTTTCTAAATTGTTTGTTAAGTTCATTATTAAATCTTGATTATTAGAAATAAATAATTAGATTAAAAATTTCGTAATTAAATAAATAAATAAATTTTATGTCACATCCCAAGTTGTGCACTAATTTAGAAGTCTCAGGTTGAGCATAAGATTGAGCAAAGGGCTAGGAAAAATAGTAGGATCCAGATTGGATCAAACATGTCAAGTCTATAGGGTATTCCTAAACTTGATGGTGAAATGGGTTGGATCGAACTGGGATGCATTTGAACCAAATGTAAGTATGGAACTGGTCAAATATGGATAAACCCATAAGATACAGGTTCTCTCAAGTGATTAGTTCCTAAGCACACAAATAAAGACACAAAAATATTTGGCTCATAGGTTAGACCCAAGTGAATCTTTACAAATGTCAATAAGTTTCCTCTCTTATAATGTGAGGTTGTGTCCCTTGAGATAATCTCCATCCAAAATCGACAGCACTCAACATTGTCTTTACAATATTAGACTTGATCAAATGGCCCTAATCAAAACCAACTTGATCCAACCATCCAAAACTCATCCATCTTTACAGAATTTGATCGAATAGTTGAGATCTCCTTTATGCTGATCCAACACCTCTAGTCAAGAATCCTAAAGGGAAAAAATAGGCCATTATTATGCCATTGTAGTAGTCATTTAAGAATATTTATAGATATTTCTATGCTTTTTTGAAGATACTTTTACAACAATTTTTCTGACTTTATAATGACAATGACAATTTTTCTTACAAACACCTAACCATTGTAAATGAAAGAACTAATGAACAAGAATAAGATTTTAAAATCTCAAAAAGGGTTACATCAAATTTTAGTGAGATAAATTTCCTCTGGTAGCACCTACGACTAATGACTACTCGAAATTTCAAATTCTTCAACTAAGCTTCCTTCATCTAAGTTTTCATTTTCAAAATTTTTTTTCTTAATTTTGAGCTCTTCATGTCTTTTTGTATTCATCAAAAAGAGTAAGAAAATTTTGACATTTTTATTGGAAATATGTGTCTTGCCATATTTTCCTTTTTAGTTTGGTGGCTTCACATTTGTAAAATCCTAAGATTAGTTTTACCTTATGAAAAATCGAGTTGGGGTTTAGCTCTAAAAGCTTTGGTTATAGTTAAACCCACAAATCCTAATAAGTTAGAGGTCTTCCATAAACAGAAATCTCATGTTATAATTCTTTAACAAGTGGACTTTTTTAAACCTTAGCTGAGGTGGATGTATGTTGAAGTTTGAATTAAACCACCTAAAATTTTTTTTGTCCCATTTCAAACTTTATTTTTATTTTAAAATTTATAAGTTATTATATTTTTTAATCATATTTTCTATAAACATAAAATTATTTTTAAAACAAATCTTAAACTAAATACAATAAAAAATTATCAAAAATAGTTTAAAACAATACTTCACCCCATTTTATGGGATTCACACACTTAGTTTCACTTAAATAAATAATGTTTTTAAAAAACTTATTATATAAGTCAAAAAATTTTTAATATTAAATTTAATTTGTATAAAATAAAAAAAATTACATAAATTAATATTTTTGATTTCATAGACATTAATATATAAGACATTCTTCTAGTATGTTATAATTCTTATAAGTAAAGTATTAAATTATGTAATGAATATAAATAATAAAATATATATATTTATCATAAATAAGATACATTAAATTATATAAAATGAGAGATTTCTTAAATATTGTTAATTGATAGGCTAAAAAAGTGATAATTGAGATTGACATGACTATTCTGCAAGAGAGTGAGAAAGACAGATTGAAAAGACCAAAATGGTAAAGAAAAGAAATAATGGAAAGAGATGAGATAAGATTTTCTAAAGAGGAAAACAAAAGAGAGAAAAGAATGGAGATAAAGAGAATAAATAAATAATTGAACGAGAGAAAAATATGAAAGTAGAGAAAGGTAGTGGAGGGAAGACATTAAGAAAAATATAAACAGATAAAAAATAATGACACAAATAGAGAAGGATAACAGAAGAGTGAAGAAATTGAGATAATATAAGAGATAAAAAAAATTTGAGAGAAATAATTCAATAATAATTAAGTCTTAATAATAAAACTTATAAGATTTGTTAAATATAAGAAGATAATAATATGTAATATTCCATAATAATGAAATATAAATAATATTATAGGTTTATTATTATTTTGAAATATTTAAATATTTAAAGAATATTTTTACTTTTAAATTAATATTAATCTTTTCTTAATTAAAATTTAAAAATTTACTAAATATATAATGATACAATTATTCTAATACATTATTTTTATATGACATAATATAAATAATAAATGAGAAATTAATTAGATCGTACTAGGAGGCATTTAAATAAAATATTAGTGGGATGAGCCAAATGTGGATAAGCCAATACGATATGTGTAATATCCTGGAAAAAAAAAAAAGAAAAAAAAAAGGACGCACTGGCGTCGGACGCAAGGCGATCCGACGACGCCGCGTGCGCCCGTACGACCCGATCCCGAGGGAGGAGAAAGAAAGGGAGAGGAAGCCGTGCGAGTGATCCCGTGCCGAGACCATGCGAAGCAGCGGAGTTTTTTTCCCGCAGCAGTCTCCGTCCCGACGAAAAAAAAATCGGAAGAAGGGAGTAGTCCGGCGGCGGCGATTTCAGGTCCCGAGCTCAGCGACGAGGGGAACCGGGTAAGTCCCGAGCCATTTTCTCTCTCTTCCCGAGCGGTTTTTCTCTCCTCGAACCGTAGAAGGGAAAGTTTTTTTTAGAAAGGTTTTTTTTTACGGGATTTTTGGGATTTTCGGGTTGTGTGCAGCCCTTCTCCTTTTTGCATCCCGAGCCAGGGAAACCGCGGACAGCAAAGGGAAAAAGGAATTTTTGCGGTGCAGCCCTTTCTCGTTTTCCGTGCCGAGAAAGGAGGGTTGCATGCGAGTGTCGGCTTGATCCGAGGGGAATTTCTGAACCGTGCAGCGGTCGCCGGCAGCCTCCGTGTTAAAAAGGGGGAGTCGTGCACGAGGAACCAAAAGCAAGTCCAAGCGAGAAGAACAGATAGAAGAGGCTGCATAAGTGTGAAGAAAGCAAACTCTAACAGCACCTTGTAATTGAAAGAAATGAGAAGAAGAGGAAGGGGAAGGGGAAGAGGCCAAAGAATGGCAGGACCCTCAGGACCTCAGGTAGGTAAATTTATTTAAATAGTAATGTAAGTAGTGATTGTTATTTTATTATAAAAGCATGGCTTTGAAATATTATGGCATTATATGAAAATGAAATGAGAATTTGCAATATGATACTATGGTATAGTAAAATGTAAAGCATGCCAAAGAAAATGTGTAGAGGTATCGATTATGCCTCTTAAAGGGTTAAATTCCCTAAAAAGAAAAGTAAAAAAAGAAAAGAAGAAAGGAATTGACCCTAGATCGCATCCCAGTAGTCCTCGGACATATGAGCACCAGCACAGGATGCTGGGCATGATGAGATGGCATAGAGACCTCCTCTGCATTGCTAGTACTTTGTGCAGGGCTGAGTGCGGAGGGATATGATGAGATCGAGACATCTCGTATATGGCTAGCACTTTGTGCAGGGCTGAGATACGGAGATGGTCCGACGTGATAGAGATCGAGACATCCCGTATATGGCTAGCACTTTGTGCAGGGCTGAGATACGGAAATGGTCCGACGTGATAGGCTTGGCCAGCCACGATATGCCTACGGGAAATGGTCTCTAGATGAGATAGATTCCATAGAGATGTGATATGATATGATAGGGATGGGGGATGTGGATCATGGGGAAAGTCTGGGACCCAGCAAGAAAAGAAAAAAAAATGAATAAGAAAAAAAAGAATTGAAAAGAAGGAGAAATGAATTGCATACTTTGCTTGATTCATTGCATGCTGATTTCAGATTTATCTTTGCCATATTTACATTTGAGTTATAGCATGTTGTTAGATATTCATCATGTTATATCCTTGTAGCCATAGCATTCACCTACTGGGCTTTATAAGCTCATTTCCCCTACTTACATTACAGGACATGCCACTGATTCACAGAGAGAGGGTGCTTAGGATGGTATGGGACTTTGTACAAACGTATCTGTTATTTCGGTTTTTGTAATTTTTGTACAGGATTTCCCAAGTGACAGGTATGCATATATTGAAGTTGCTGTTGATTATAAAGGTAACAGTTTTATTTTGTTTGCGTCACCCTCGCCTAGTTTTACAGTTGTGTCCTCAATTATATGCTGCTATGCTCTGATTAGCTGATTTTATCAGTAGATTATAGTGATAGTTTAGGCGGGGCGTGACAGGGTGGTATCAGAGCTTTGGTTGTAAGAATTAAGAATTTGAGTGAGGACACTGGCACAGCATGTATATGTCATACCTGTTTTTAAGTAAAGCACATACATATAATTGTGAAAATTGTTGAATTATTGAGAATTGATATGTGCAAATTTGCTGAATAAAGGGATCTAGAGGAGGAGAAGCAAATGTACCTCCTGTTGGCAATGAAGAAAGAGAGCAAGGCTCTGATAATGCTCAAATGCCAATTGCTTCATCTTCTTCGCAACAACAAATGAGAAGGGAGGATGACAGCTTCATGATGGATAAAGCAGTAAATCAATTCTATCACATGCATCCCCCTCACTTTGTTGGAGGAACAGATCCCTTAGTTGCAGAGAGATGGATTAAGCAGATGACAAGAATCTTTGAGGGCATGGATTGCCCAGAGCACAGAAGAGTTCCTTTAGCTATTTTGGTGCTTGATGACGAGGCTGTGGACTGGTGGGAATCACGTCACAAGATTAAATTTAGGAGCAGGCCAACAAAAGAAATCTCATGGCCAGAATTTGTAGCTTATTTTGAAATGTGCTACATCCCTTTATCTGCCCGAGAAAGAATGCGGGAAGATCTTTCTGTTCTGGTTTAGGGTGCCCTTACAGTATCTGAGTATGAAAGAAAATTCAGCACTCTGGCGAGACATGTGCCTGACATGTTTGGTTCTGAGGAGCAGCGCTGTTTTGTATTCAGAAAAGGATTGAAACATGAAATCAAATCTGCTTTAATTTCTTTCAGAACAGCTGACTTCTTTGAACTTGTGAAAAATGCCAGAATGATAGAACAGAACTTGCAGGTGCTGGAAGTGCAGAAAGAAAAAGAGAAGAACCCCTAGCCATCAGAGAGACCACATCTTTTAAAAAGGGATTCAAAAAGTTCAAAGGTAAGAGATTCGGTACTGGAAAATCAGGATCTGTAGCTAGCAGTAGCAGGACCGATACAGATACTGGAAAGACCCCTCAGTGTCCAGAATGTGGAAAATTTCATAGAGGGATTTGTTGGTATCGGACTGGTGGCCAGATCAAATGTTTTACTTGTGGTGAGCCAGGGCATATAGCTAGAGATTGTCCCCAGGCTAGTGCGGCATCTGGGATGGCCTCATCACCCACTGGTTTTACTAGAGGTGGTAGAGCTGGTACTGGCAGAGGTCGAGGTACAGCATCTACCACAGCATCGGGTGGCACAGGCAGAGGTCAGCCAGCTGGCAAAAGTGGACAGCCGAGAGTCTATGCTATATCTCAGCAGGATGCTCCTCGTTCTACTGATGTGATATCAGGTATTTTATCTTTCAAAAATATTGCGGTATCAGTTCTTTTTGATTGTGGAGAATCGCATTCATTTGTAGCTCAGCATATGTGTGATTATTTGCTGTTACCATTGCAAATCATGAAAACTACTTTATTAGTTAAATTACCAGATGGTTCAGAAATTTTAGCAAAAGAATGTGTAAATGGAAATATAGAAATTCAGGGAACAGATTTCTCTGTGGACTTGATAATTTTACCCCTAAGTGAATTTGATATTATTTTTGGGATGGATTGGCTTGTGAAACATCAAGTCAAAATTGATTGTATGGAAAAGAGAGTGCAGATGAAAACCCAATTGGGAGAAGAAGTAATTTACTATGGGAAAGGAAGGAAAATTCCTTTCATTTCTATGTTGAAAGCTTGTAAATTGCTTCAGAAAGGAAATAAAGGATTTTTGCTTTCTGTGTTGCTACCAGATCAGAATTTTGGGAAGTTGCAGGATGTTCCCGTAGTTTGTGAGTATCCCGAGGTATTCCAGAAGAGTTGCCTGGTTTACCTCCAGACAGAGAAATCGAATTTGAAATCCAGTTGATGTCAGGAGTGGAACCTGTTTCCAAGGCACCGTATAGAATGGCCCCTGCTGAATTGCAAGAGGTAAAAGTCCAGATTCACGAGTTGCTTGACAAGGGTTTTATTAGACCCAGTGTGTCTCCATGGGGAGCACCGCTTTTATTTGTGAAAAAGAAAGACGGCAGTTTAAGGATGTGTATTGATTACAGGGAGTTGAATAAAATTACTATCAAGAATCGTTATCCACTGCCGAGGATTGATGATTTATTTGATCAGTTGCAGGGTGCTGCAGTATTTTCGAAAATTGATTTAAGGTCTGGTTATCACCAGTTGAAAATCAAGAAAGATGACATATCTAAGACTACTTTCAGGACTAGATATGGGCATTATGAATTCCTGGTGTTACCTTTTGGCCTAACCAATGCCCCTGCAGCATTTATGGATTTGATGAACAGAGTATTTAAAGAATATCTGGATCAGTTTGTTGTGGTGTTTATAGATGATATTTTGGTGTATTCCAGAAATGCTGAGGATCATGAAAGACACTTGCATACAGTATTACAGACTTTACAGATGCATCAGTTGTATGCTAAATTCTCAAAATGTGAATTCTGGTTGTCTAAGATTTCATTTTTGGGGCATGTTATTAGTGCAGAAGGGATTTCTGTAGATCCCCAGAAAATAGAAGCTATTGTAAATTGGCCCCAACCTTCAAATGTATTTGAAGTCAGAAGTTTTCTGGGTTTGGCAGGTTATTATCGAAAATTTGTGCAGGGTTTTTCTCAAATCGCTGCACCAATATCAAGATTGACTCAGAAGGCTGTGAAATTTGAGTGGAATGCATCTTGTGAAAGAAGTTTTCAGCAGTTGAGAGAAAAGTTGACATCTGCTCCAGTATTAACATTGCCTGAAGGAATTGAAGGCTATCAGGTTTTCAGTGACGCATCATTGCAAGGTTTGGGCTGTGTGTTAATGCAGTATGGCAAAGTGATAGCTTATGCTTCCAGACAGCTGAAACCTCATGAGAAAAATTATCCAGTGCATGATCTGGAATTGGCAGCAATAGTTTTTGCTTTGAAAATATGGAGGCACTATCTCTATGGAGTGAAATGTGAAATATTGACAGATCATAAAAGCTTGAAATATATTTTTGATCAGAAAGAGTTGAATCTGAGACAGAGAAGGTGGCTTGAATTCATCAAAGATTATGAGTTGAAAATAATCTATCATCCAGGAAAAGCTAATGTGGTTGCTGATGCCCTGAGCAGGAGAGCTTATTTTAGCTCAATTTTATCCCAAGATGTTGAGAAGCTGACTGTATTTGAAATTGATAGACTTTTATTAGAGAAAGAACTGCAGAGAAATGTTTTATTGCTTGGTCAGTTGTCTATCAGACCTGATTGGCTGCAGTCTATTAAAGAAGATCAGTTGCAAGATGAAGAATGTCAGAAACTAATTCAGAAAATCAGGGATGGCTGGATATCTGACTTTTCTCTAGATAAAGATGATGTGTTGAGATTTCAAGGCCGGTTATGTACTCCTGATCATCTCCAATTGAAACAGTTGTTGCTTAGTGAAGCTCACAATTCAAAGTATGCTATCCATCCTGGAGGCACAAAAATGTATCAAGAATTGAAACAAAATTTTTGGTGGCCTGGTCTCAAGCGAGATGTGGCAGAATGGGTCAGAAAATGTCTGATTTGTCAGCAGGTTAAAGGGGAACAACAGAAGCCTAGTGGTTTGCTGCAACCTTTACCCATTCCTGAGTGGAAATGGGAAAGTATATCAATGGATTTTGTTGTGGGTTTGCCTAGATCATAGGCAGGTCATGATTGTGTGTGGGTAATAATTGATAGGTTGACTAAATGTGTGCATTTCTTGGCCATTAAAGTCACCTATTCAGCAGAAAGGCTAGCTCAGCTGTATTTAAAACAAATTGTGAAGCTGCATGGTGTGCCTAAGGAGATTATTTCTGATAGAGATCCAAAGTTTACATCTCATTTCTGGAAAAAGGTACATTAAGCTTTTGGTACTCAGTTGAAATTCAGTACAGCTTTCCACCCACAGACAGATGGCCAGACTGAACGAGTAATTAAAGTTTTGGAAGATCTGTTTAGACTGTGTATTCTTGATTTTGGAGGAGATTGGGAGAGCCACTTATCTTTAGTGGAATTTGCATATAATAACAGTTATCAGGCTAGCATTGGGATGGCTCCCTATGAAGCTCTGTATGACAGGAAATGTCAATCTCCTCTATGCTGGTTTGAAGGTAGAGAAAGACAGCTTATTGGTCCTGATTTTGTAGATGATGCCACAGAAAAAGTAAAACTGATTAAAGAAAGAATACGGACTGCACAGGATCGACAGAGGAAATTTTTTGACAGCAAGCACAAACATGTTGAATTCCAAGAGGGAGATCATGTTTTCCTCAAAGTTAGTCCTATGAAAGGAGTTTTCAGATTTGGTAAAGCAGGGAAATTGAAGCCCAAATTTATTGGTCCTTTTCAAATTTCTGAAAGGATAGGACAGGTTGCATACAGAATTGCTTTACCTATTCAGTTGGCTGGAGTGCATGATGTGTTTCATGTGTCTCTCCTGAGGAAGTATGTTTCAGATCCAGCGCATATTATTCGATATGATACAGAAGGTATCGAAATTCAGCCAGATCTGACATATCAAGAAAAGCCAATTCTGATCCTAGATCGAAAAGAGAAAGTGCTAAGAAATAAAGCGATTCCCATGGTTCGAGTATTGTGGCAGAACCACACTGATATTGAGGCAACCTGGGAAATTGAGGCAGATATAAAAGCTCAGTATCCAGATTTGTTATGAAAATTTCGGGACGAAATTTCTTGAAGGAGGGGAGATTGTAATATCCTGGAAAAAAAAAAAGAAAAAAAAAAGGACGCACTGGCGTCGGACGCGAGGCGATCCGACGACGCCGCGTGCGCCCGTACGACCCGATCCCGAGGGAGGAGAAAGAAAGGGAGAGGAAGCCGTGCGAGTGATCCCGTGCCGAGACCATGCGAAGCAGCGGAGTTTTTTTCCCGCAGCAGTCTCCGTCCCGACGAAAAAAAAATCGGAAGAAGGGAGTAGTCCGGCGGCGGCGATTTCAGGTCCCGAGCTCAGCGACGAGGGGAACCGGGTAAGTCCCGAGCCATTTTCTCTCTCTTCCCGAGCGGTTTTTCTCTCCTCGAACCGTAGAAGGGAAAGTTTTTTTTAGAAAGGTTTTTTTTTACGGGATTTTTGGGATTTTCGGGTTGTGTGCAGCCCTTCTCCTTTTTGCATCCCGAGCCAGGGAAACCGCGGACAGCAAAGGGAAAAAGGAATTTTTGCGGTGCAGCCCTTTCTCGTTTTCCGTGCCGAGAAAGGAGGGTTGCATGCGAGTGTCGGCTTGATCCGAGGGGAATTTCTGAACCGTGCAGCGGTCGCCGGCAGCCTCCGTGTTAAAAAGGGGGAGTCGTGCACGAGGAACCAAAAGCAAGTCCAAGCGAGAAGAACAGATAGAAGAGGCTGCATAAGTGTGAAGAAAGCAAACTCTAACAGCACCTTGTAATTGAAAGAAATGAGAAGAAGAGGAAGGGGAAGGGGAAGAGGCCAAAGAATGGCAGGACCCTCAGGACCTCAGGTAGGTAAATTTATTTAAATAGTAATGTAAGTAGTGATTGTTATTTTATTATAAAAGCATGGCTTTGAAATATTATGGCATTATATGAAAATGAAATGAGAATTTGCAATATGATACTATGGTATAGTAAAATGTAAAGCATGCCAAAGAAAATGTGTAGAGGTATCGATTATGCCTCTTAAAGGGTTAAATTCCCTAAAAAGAAAAGTAAAAAAAGAAAAGAAGAAAGGAATTGACCCTAGATCGCATCCCAGTAGTCCTCGGACATATGAGCACCAGCACAGGATGCTGGGCATGATGAGATGGCATAGAGACCTCCTCTGCATTGCTAGTACTTTGTGCAGGGCTGAGTGCGGAGGGATATGATGAGATCGAGACATCTCGTATATGGCTAGCACTTTGTGCAGGGCTGAGATACGGAGATGGTCCGACGTGATAGAGATCGAGACATCCCGTATATGGCTAGCACTTTGTGCAGGGCTGAGATACGGAAATGGTCCGACGTGATAGGCTTGGCCAGCCACGATATGCCTACGGGAAATGGTCTCTAGATGAGATAGATTCCATAGAGATGTGATATGATATGATAGGGATGGGGGATGTGGATCATGGGGAAAGTCTGGGACCCAGCAAGAAAAGAAAAAAAAATGAATAAGAAAAAAAAGAATTGAAAAGAAGGAGAAATGAATTGCATACTTTGCTTGATTCATTGCATGCTGATTTCAGATTTATCTTTGCCATATTTACATTTGAGTTATAGCATGTTGTTAGATATTCATCATGTTATATCCTTGTAGCCATAGCATTCACCTACTGGGCTTTATAAGCTCATTTCCCCTACTTACATTACAGGACATGCCACTGATTCACAGAGAGAGGGTGCTTAGGATGGTATGGGACTTTGTACAAACGTATCTGTTATTTCGGTTTTTGTAATTTTTGTACAGGATTTCCCAAGTGACAGGTATGCATATATTGAAGTTGCTGTTGATTATAAAGGTAACAGTTTTATTTTGTTTGCGTCACCCTCGCCTAGTTTTACAGTTGTGTCCTCAATTATATGCTGCTATGCTCTGATTAGCTGATTTTATCAGTAGATTATAGTGATAGTTTAGGCGGGGCGTGACAGGGTGGTATCAGAGCTTTGGTTGTAAGAATTAAGAATTTGAGTGAGGACACTGGCACAGCATGTATATGTCATACCTGTTTTTAAGTAAAGCACATACATATAATTGTGAAAATTGTTGAATTATTGAGAATTGATATGTGCAAATTTGCTGAATAAAGGGATCTAGAGGAGGAGAAGCAAATGTACCTCCTGTTGGCAATGAAGAAAGAGAGCAAGGCTCTGATAATGCTCAAATGCCAATTGCTTCATCTTCTTCGCAACAACAAATGAGAAGGGAGGATGACAGCTTCATGATGGATAAAGCAGTAAATCAATTCTATCACATGCATCCCCCTCACTTTGTTGGAGGAACAGATCCCTTAGTTGCAGAGAGATGGATTAAGCAGATGACAAGAATCTTTGAGGGCATGGATTGCCCAGAGCACAGAAGAGTTCCTTTAGCTATTTTGGTGCTTGATGACGAGGCTGTGGACTGGTGGGAATCACGTCACAAGATTAAATTTAGGAGCAGGCCAACAAAAGAAATCTCATGGCCAGAATTTGTAGCTTATTTTGAAATGTGCTACATCCCTTTATCTGCCCGAGAAAGAATGCGGGAAGATCTTTCTGTTCTGGTTTAGGGTGCCCTTACAGTATCTGAGTATGAAAGAAAATTCAGCACTCTGGCGAGACATGTGCCTGACATGTTTGGTTCTGAGGAGCAGCGCTGTTTTGTATTCAGAAAAGGATTGAAACATGAAATCAAATCTGCTTTAATTTCTTTCAGAACAGCTGACTTCTTTGAACTTGTGAAAAATGCCAGAATGATAGAACAGAACTTGCAGGTGCTGGAAGTGCAGAAAGAAAAAGAGAAGAACCCCTAGCCATCAGAGAGACCACATCTTTTAAAAAGGGATTCAAAAAGTTCAAAGGTAAGAGATTCGGTACTGGAAAATCAGGATCTGTAGCTAGCAGTAGCAGGACCGATACAGATACTGGAAAGACCCCTCAGTGTCCAGAATGTGGAAAATTTCATAGAGGGATTTGTTGGTATCGGACTGGTGGCCAGATCAAATGTTTTACTTGTGGTGAGCCAGGGCATATAGCTAGAGATTGTCCCCAGGCTAGTGCGGCATCTGGGATGGCCTCATCACCCACTGGTTTTACTAGAGGTGGTAGAGCTGGTACTGGCAGAGGTCGAGGTACAGCATCTACCACAGCATCGGGTGGCACAGGCAGAGGTCAGCCAGCTGGCAAAAGTGGACAGCCGAGAGTCTATGCTATATCTCAGCAGGATGCTCCTCGTTCTACTGATGTGATATCAGGTATTTTATCTTTCAAAAATATTGCGGTATCAGTTCTTTTTGATTGTGGAGAATCGCATTCATTTGTAGCTCAGCATATGTGTGATTATTTGCTGTTACCATTGCAAATCATGAAAACTACTTTATTAGTTAAATTACCAGATGGTTCAGAAATTTTAGCAAAAGAATGTGTAAATGGAAATATAGAAATTCAGGGAACAGATTTCTCTGTGGACTTGATAATTTTACCCCTAAGTGAATTTGATATTATTTTTGGGATGGATTGGCTTGTGAAACATCAAGTCAAAATTGATTGTATGGAAAAGAGAGTGCAGATGAAAACCCAATTGGGAGAAGAAGTAATTTACTATGGGAAAGGAAGGAAAATTCCTTTCATTTCTATGTTGAAAGCTTGTAAATTGCTTCAGAAAGGAAATAAAGGATTTTTGCTTTCTGTGTTGCTACCAGATCAGAATTTTGGGAAGTTGCAGGATGTTCCCGTAGTTTGTGAGTATCCCGAGGTATTCCAGAAGAGTTGCCTGGTTTACCTCCAGACAGAGAAATCGAATTTGAAATCCAGTTGATGTCAGGAGTGGAACCTGTTTCCAAGGCACCGTATAGAATGGCCCCTGCTGAATTGCAAGAGGTAAAAGTCCAGATTCACGAGTTGCTTGACAAGGGTTTTATTAGACCCAGTGTGTCTCCATGGGGAGCACCGCTTTTATTTGTGAAAAAGAAAGACGGCAGTTTAAGGATGTGTATTGATTACAGGGAGTTGAATAAAATTACTATCAAGAATCGTTATCCACTGCCGAGGATTGATGATTTATTTGATCAGTTGCAGGGTGCTGCAGTATTTTCGAAAATTGATTTAAGGTCTGGTTATCACCAGTTGAAAATCAAGAAAGATGACATATCTAAGACTACTTTCAGGACTAGATATGGGCATTATGAATTCCTGGTGTTACCTTTTGGCCTAACCAATGCCCCTGCAGCATTTATGGATTTGATGAACAGAGTATTTAAAGAATATCTGGATCAGTTTGTTGTGGTGTTTATAGATGATATTTTGGTGTATTCCAGAAATGCTGAGGATCATGAAAGACACTTGCATACAGTATTACAGACTTTACAGATGCATCAGTTGTATGCTAAATTCTCAAAATGTGAATTCTGGTTGTCTAAGATTTCATTTTTGGGGCATGTTATTAGTGCAGAAGGGATTTCTGTAGATCCCCAGAAAATAGAAGCTATTGTAAATTGGCCCCAACCTTCAAATGTATTTGAAGTCAGAAGTTTTCTGGGTTTGGCAGGTTATTATCGAAAATTTGTGCAGGGTTTTTCTCAAATCGCTGCACCAATATCAAGATTGACTCAGAAGGCTGTGAAATTTGAGTGGAATGCATCTTGTGAAAGAAGTTTTCAGCAGTTGAGAGAAAAGTTGACATCTGCTCCAGTATTAACATTGCCTGAAGGAATTGAAGGCTATCAGGTTTTCAGTGACGCATCATTGCAAGGTTTGGGCTGTGTGTTAATGCAGTATGGCAAAGTGATAGCTTATGCTTCCAGACAGCTGAAACCTCATGAGAAAAATTATCCAGTGCATGATCTGGAATTGGCAGCAATAGTTTTTGCTTTGAAAATATGGAGGCACTATCTCTATGGAGTGAAATGTGAAATATTGACAGATCATAAAAGCTTGAAATATATTTTTGATCAGAAAGAGTTGAATCTGAGACAGAGAAGGTGGCTTGAATTCATCAAAGATTATGAGTTGAAAATAATCTATCATCCAGGAAAAGCTAATGTGGTTGCTGATGCCCTGAGCAGGAGAGCTTATTTTAGCTCAATTTTATCCCAAGATGTTGAGAAGCTGACTGTATTTGAAATTGATAGACTTTTATTAGAGAAAGAACTGCAGAGAAATGTTTTATTGCTTGGTCAGTTGTCTATCAGACCTGATTGGCTGCAGTCTATTAAAGAAGATCAGTTGCAAGATGAAGAATGTCAGAAACTAATTCAGAAAATCAGGGATGGCTGGATATCTGACTTTTCTCTAGATAAAGATGATGTGTTGAGATTTCAAGGCCGGTTATGTATTCCTGATCATCTCCAATTGAAACAGTTGTTGCTTAGTGAAGCTCACAATTCAAAGTATGCTATCCATCCTGGAGGCACAAAAATGTATCAAGAATTGAAACAAAATTTTTGGTGGCCTGGTCTCAAGCGAGATGTGGCAGAATGGGTCAGAAAATGTCTGATTTGTCAGCAGGTTAAAGGGGAACAACAGAAGCCTAGTGGTTTGCTGCAACCTTTACCCATTCCTGAGTGGAAATGGGAAAGTATATCAATGGATTTTGTTGTGGGTTTGCCTAGATCATAGGCAGGTCATGATTGTGTGTGGGTAATAATTGATAGGTTGACTAAATGTGTGCATTTCTTGGCCATTAAAGTCACCTATTCAGCAGAAAGGCTAGCTCAGCTGTATTTAAAACAAATTGTGAAGCTGCATGGTGTGCCTAAGGAGATTATTTCTGATAGAGATCCAAAGTTTACATCTCATTTCTGGAAAAAGGTACATTAAGCTTTTGGTACTCAGTTGAAATTCAGTACAGCTTTCCACCCACAGACAGATGGCCAGACTGAACGAGTAATTAAAGTTTTGGAAGATCTGTTTAGACTGTGTATTCTTGATTTTGGAGGAGATTGGGAGAGCCACTTATCTTTAGTGGAATTTGCATATAATAACAGTTATCAGGCTAGCATTGGGATGGCTCCCTATGAAGCTCTGTATGACAGGAAATGTCAATCTCCTCTATGCTGGTTTGAAGGTAGAGAAAGACAGCTTATTGGTCCTGATTTTGTAGATGATGCCACAGAAAAAGTAAAACTGATTAAAGAAAGAATACGGACTGCACAGGATCGACAGAGGAAATTTTTTGACAGCAAGCACAAACATGTTGAATTCCAAGAGGGAGATCATGTTTTCCTCAAAGTTAGTCCTATGAAAGGAGTTTTCAGATTTGGTAAAGCAGGGAAATTGAAGCCCAAATTTATTGGTCCTTTTCAAATTTCTGAAAGGATAGGACAGGTTGCATACAGAATTGCTTTACCTATTCAGTTGGCTGGAGTGCATGATGTGTTTCATGTGTCTCTCCTGAGGAAGTATGTTTCAGATCCAGCGCATATTATTCGATATGATACAGAAGGTATCGAAATTCAGCCAGATCTGACATATCAAGAAAAGCCAATTCTGATCCTAGATCGAAAAGAGAAAGTGCTAAGAAATAAAGCGATTCCCATGGTTCGAGTATTGTGGCAGAACCACACTGATATTGAGGCAACCTGGGAAATTGAGGCAGATATAAAAGCTCAGTATCCAGATTTGTTATGAAAATTTCGGGACGAAATTTCTTGAAGGAGGGGAGATTGTAATATCCTGGAAAAAAAAAAAGAAAAAAAAAAGGACGCACTGGCGTCGGACGCGAGGCGATCCGACGACGCCGCGTGCGCCCGTACGACCCGATCCCGAGGGAGGAGAAAGAAAGGGAGAGGAAGCCGTGCGAGTGATCCCGTGCCGAGACCATGCGAAGCAGCGGAGTTTTTTTCCCGCAGCAGTCTCCGTCCCGACGAAAAAAAAATCGGAAGAAGGGAGTAGTCCGGCGGCGGCGATTTCAGGTCCCGAGCTCAGCGACGAGGGGAACCGGGTAAGTCCCGAGCCATTTTCTCTCTCTTCCCGAGCGGTTTTTCTCTCCTCGAACCGTAGAAGGGAAAGTTTTTTTTAGAAAGGTTTTTTTTTACGGGATTTTTGGGATTTTCGGGTTGTGTGCAGCCCTTCTCCTTTTTGCATCCCGAGCCAGGGAAACCGCGGACAGCAAAGGGAAAAAGGAATTTTTGCGGTGCAGCCCTTTCTCGTTTTCCGTGCCGAGAAAGGAGGGTTGCATGCGAGTGTCGGCTTGATCCGAGGGGAATTTCTGAACCGTGCAGCGGTCGCCGGCAGCCTCCGTGTTAAAAAGGGGGAGTCGTGCACGAGGAACCAAAAGCAAGTCCAAGCGAGAAGAACAGATAGAAGAGGCTGCATAAGTGTGAAGAAAGCAAACTCTAACAGCACCTTGTAATTGAAAGAAATGAGAAGAAGAGGAAGGGGAAGGGGAAGAGGCCAAAGAATGACAGGACCCTCAGGACCTCAGGTAGGTAAATTTATTTAAATAGTAATGTAAGTAGTGATTGTTATTTTATTATAAAAGCATGGCTTTGAAATATTATGGCATTATATGAAAATGAAATGAGAATTTGCAATATGATACTATGGTATAGTAAAATGTAAAGCATGCCAAAGAAAATGTGTAGAGGTATCGATTATGCCTCTTAAAGGGTTAAATTCCCTAAAAAGAAAAGTAAAAAAAGAAAAGAAGAAAGGAATTGACCCTAGATCGCATCCCAGTAGTCCCCGGACATATGAGCACCAGCACAGGATGCTGGGCATGATGAGATGGCATAGAGACCTCCTCCGCATTGCTAGTACTTTGTGCAGGGCTGAGTGCGGAGGGATATGATGAGATCGAGACATCTCGTATATGGCTAGCACTTTGTGCAGGGCTGAGATACGGAGATGGTCCGACGTGATAGAGATCGAGACATCCCGTATATGGCTAGCACTTTGTGCAGGGCTGAGATACGGAAATGGTCCGACGTGATAGGCTTGGCCAGCCACGATATGCCTACGGGAAATGGTCTCTAGATGAGATAGATGCCATAGAGATGTGATATGATATGATAGGGATGGGGGATGTGGATCATGGGGAAAGTCTGGGACCCAGCAAGAAAAGAAAAAAAAATGAATAAGAAAAAAAAGAATTGAAAAGAAGGAGAAATGAATTGCATACTTTGCTTGATTCATTGCATGCTGATTTCAGATTTATCTTTGCCATATTTACATTTGAGTTATAGCATGTTGTTAGATATTCATCATGTTATATCCTTGTAGCCATAGCATTCACCTACTGGGCTTTATAAGCTCATTTCCCCTACTTACATTACAGGACATGCCACTGATTCACAGAGAGAGGGTGCTTAGGATGGTATGGGACTTTGTACAAACGTATCTGTTATTTCGGTTTTTGTAATTTTTGTACAGGATTTCCCAAGTGACAGGTATGCATATATTGAAGTTGCTGTTGATTATAAAGGTAACAGTTTTATTTTGTTTGCGTCACCCTCGCCTAGTTTTACAGTTGTGTCCTCAATTATATGCTGCTATGCTCTGATTAGCTGATTTTATCAGTAGATTATAGTGATAGTTTAGGCGGGGCGTGACAGGGTGGTATCAGAGCTTTGGTTGTAAGAATTAAGAATTTGAGTGAGGACACTGGCACAGCATGTATATGTCATACCTGTTTTTAAGTAAAGCACATACATATAATTGTGAAAATTGTTGAATTATTGAGAATTGATATGTGCAAATTTGCTGAATAAAGGGATCTAGAGGAGGAGAAGCAAATGTACCTCCTGTTGGCAATGAAGAAAGAGAGCAAGGCTCTGATAATGCTCAAATGCCAATTGCTTCATCTTCTTCGCAACAACAAATGAGAAGGGAGGATGACAGCTTCATGATGGATAAAGCAGTAAATCAATTCTATCACATGCATCCCCCTCACTTTGTTGGAGGAACAGATCCCTTAGTTGCAGAGAGATGGATTAAGCAGATGACAAGAATCTTTGAGGGCATGGATTTCCCAGAGCACAGAAGAGTTCCTTTAGCTATTTTGGTGCTTGATGACGAGGATGTGGACTGGTGGGAATCACGCCACAAGATTAAATTTAGGAGCAGGCCAACAAAAGAAATCTCATGGCCAGAATTTGTAGCTGATTTTGAAATGTGCTACATCCCTTTATCTGCCAGAGAAAGAATGCGGGAAGATCTTTCTGTTCTGGTTTAGGGTGCCCTTACAGTATCTGAGTATGAAAGAAAATTCAGCACTCTGGCGAGACATGTGCCTGACATGTTTGGTTCTGAGGAGCAGCGCTGTTTTGTATTCAGAAAAGGATTGAAACATGAAATCAAATCTGCTTTAATTTCTTTCAGAACAGCTGACTTCTTTGAACTTGTGAAAAATGCCAGAATGATAGAACAGAACTTGCAGGTGCTGGAAGTGCAGAAAGAAAAAGAGAAGAACCCCTAGCCATCAGAGAGACCACATCTTTTAAAAAGGGATTCAAAAAGTTCAAAGGTAAGAGATTCGGTACTGGAAAATCAGGATCTGTAGCTAGCAGTAGTAGGACCGATACAGATACTGGAAAGACCCCTCAGTGTCCAGAATGTGGAAAATTTCATAGAGGGATTTGTTGGTATCGGACTGGTGGCCAGATCAAATGTTTTACTTGTGGTGAGCCAGGGCATATAGCTAGAGATTGTCCCCAGGCTAGTGCGGCATCTGGGATGGCCTCATCACCCACTGGTTTTACTAGAGGTGGTAGAGCTGGTATTGGCAGAGGTCGAGGTACAGCATCTACCACAGCATCGGGTGGCACAGGCAGAGGTCAGCCAGCTGGCAAAAGTGGACAGCCGAGAGTCTATGCTATATCTCAGCAGGATGCTCCTCGTTCTACTGATGTGATATCAGGTATTTTATCTTTCAAAAATATTGCGGTATCAGTTCTTTTTGATTGTGGAGAATCGCATTCATTTGTAGCTCAGCATATGTGTGATTATTTGCTGTTACCATTGCAAATCATGAAAACTACTTTATTAGTTAAATTACCAGATGGTTCAGAAATTTTAGCAAAAGAATGTGTAAATGGAAATATAGAAATTCAGGGAACAGATTTCTCTGTGGACTTGATAATTTTACCCCTAAGTGAATTTGATATTATTTTTGGGATGGATTGGCTTGTGAAACATCAAGTCAAAATTGATTGTATGGAAAAGAGAGTGCAGATGAAAACCCAATTGGGAGAAGAAGTAATTTACTATGGGAAAGGAAGGAAAATTCCTTTCATTTCTATGTTGAAAGCTTGTAAATTGCTTCAGAAAGGAAATGAAGGATTTTTGCTTTCTGTGTTGCTACCAGATCAGAATTTTGGGAAGTTGCAGGATGTTCCCGTAGTTTGTGAGTATCCCGAGGTATTCCAGAAGAGTTGCCTGGTTTACCTCCAGACAGAGAAATCGAATTTGAAATCCAGTTGATGTCAGGAGTGGAACCTGTTTCCAAGGCACCGTATAGAATGACCCCTGCTGAATTGCAAGAGGTAAAAGTCCAGATTCACGAGTTGCTTGACAAGGGTTTTATTAGACCCAGTGTGTCTCCATGGGGAGCACCGCTTTTATTTGTGAAAAAGAAAGACGGCAGTTTAAGGATGTGTATTGATTACAGGGAGTTGAATAAAATTACTATCAAGAATCGTTATCCACTGCCGAGGATTGATGATTTATTTGATCAGTTGCAGGGTGCTGCAGTATTTTCGAAAATTGATTTAAGGTCTGGTTATCACCAGTTGAAAATCAAGAAAGATGACATATCTAAGACTGCTTTCAGGACTAGATATGGGCATTATGAATTCCTGGTGTTACCTTTTGGCCTAACCAATGCCCCTGCAGCATTTATGGATTTGATGAACAGAGTATTTAAAGAATATCTGGATCAGTTTGTTGTGGTGTTTATAGATGATATTTTGGTGTATTCCAGAAATGCTGAGGATCATGAAAGACACTTGCATACAGTATTACAGACTTTACAGATGCATCAGTTGTATGCTAAATTCTCAAAATGTGAATTCTGGTTGTCTAAGATTTCATTTTTGGGGCATGTTATTAGTGCAGAAGGGATTTCTGTAGATCCCCAGAAAATAGAAGCTATTGTAAATTGGCCCCAACCTTCAAATGTATTTGAAGTCAGAAGTTTTCTGGGTTTGGCAGGTTATTATCAAAAATTTGTGCAGGGTTTTTCTCAAATCGCTGCACCAATATCAAGATTGACTCAGAAGGCTGTGAAATTTGAGTGGAATGCATCTTGTGAAAGAAGTTTTCAGCAGTTGAGAGAAAAGTTGACATCTGCTCCAGTATTAACATTGCCTGAAGGAATTGAAGGCTATCAGGTTTTCAGTGATGCATCATTGCAAGGTTTGGGCTGTGTGTTAATGCAGTATGGCAAAGTGATAGCTTATGCTTCCAGACAGCTGAAACCTCATGAGAAAAATTATCCAGTGCATGATCTGGAATTGGCAGCAATAGTTTTTGCTTTGAAAATATGGAGGCACTATCTCTATGGAGTGAAATGTGAAATATTGACAGATCATAAAAGCTTGAAATATATTTTTGATCAGAAAGAGTTGAATCTGAGACAGAGAAGGTGGCTTGAATTCATCAAAGATTATGAGTTGAAAATAATCTATCATCCAGGAAAAGCTAATGTGGTTGCTGATGCCCTGAGCAGGAGAGCTTATTTTAGCTCAATTTTATCCCAAGATGTTGAGAAGCTGACTGTATTTGAAATTGATAGACTTTTATTAGAGAAAGAACTGCAGAGAAATGTTTTATTGCTTGGTCAGTTGTCTATCAGACCTGATTGGCTGCAGTCTATTAAAGAAGATCAGTTGCAAGATGAAGAATGTCAGAAACTAATTCAGAAAATCAGGGATGGCTGGATATCTGACTTTTCTCTAGATAAAGATGATGTGTTGAGATTTCAAGGCCGGTTATGTATTCCTGATCATCTCCAATTGAAACAGTTGTTGCTTAGTGAAGCTCACAATTCAAAGTATGCTATCCATCCTGGAGGCACAAAAATGTATCAAGAATTGAAACAAAATTTTTGGTGGCTTGGTCTCAAGCGAGATGTGGCAGAATGGGTCAGAAAATGTCTGATTTGTCAGCAGGTTAAAGGGGAACAACAGAAGCCTAGTGGTTTGCTGCAACCTTTACCCATTCCTGAGTGGAAATGGGAAAGTATATCAATGGATTTTGTTGTGGGTTTGCCTAGATCATAGGCAGGTCATGATTGTGTGTGGGTAATAATTGATAGGTTGACTAAATGTGCGCATTTCTTGGCCATTAAAGTCACCTATTCAGCAGAAAGGCTAGCTCAGCTGTATTTAAAACAAATTGTGAAGCTGCATGGTGTGCCTAAGGAGATTATTTCTGATAGAGATCCAAAGTTTACATCTCATTTCTGGAAAAAGGTACATCAAGCTTTTGGTACTCAGTTGAAATTCAGTACAGCTTTCCACCCACAGACAGATGGCCAGACTGAACGAGTAATTAAAGTTTTGGAAGATCTGTTTAGACTGTGTATTCTTGATTTTGGAGGAGATTGGGAGAGCCACTTATCTTTAGTGGAATTTGCATATAATAACAGTTATCAGGCTAGCATTGGGATGGCTCCCTATGAAGCTCTGTATGACAGGAAATGTCAATCTCCTCTATGCTGGTTTGAAGGTAGAGAAAGACAGCTTATTGGTCCTGATTTTGTAGATGATGCCACAGAAAAAGTAAAACTGATTAAAGAAAGAATACGGACTGCACAGGATCGACAGAGGAAATTTTTTGACAGCAAGCACAAACATGTTGAATTCCAAGAGGGAGATCATGTTTTCCTCAAAGTTAGTCCTATGAAAGGAGTTTTCAGATTTGGTAAAGCAGGGAAATTGAAGCCCAAATTTATTGGTCCTTTTCAAATTTCTGAAAGGATAGGACAGGTTGCATACAGAATTGCTTTACCTATTCAGTTGGCTGGAGTGCATGATGTGTTTCATGTGTCTCTCCTGAGGAAGTATGTTTCAGATCCAGCGCATATTATTCGATATGATACAGAAGGTATCGAAATTCAGCCAGATCTGACATATCAAGAAAAGCCAATTCTGATCCTAGATCGAAAAGAGAAAGTGCTAAGAAATAAAGCGATTCCCATGGTTCGAGTATTGTGGCAGAACCACACTGATATTGAGGCAACCTGGGAAATTGAGGCAGATATAAAAGCTCAGTATCCAGATTTGTTATGAAAATTTCGGGACGAAATTTCTTGAAGGAGGGGAGATTGTAATATCCTGGAAAAAAAAAAAGAAAAAAAAAAGGACGCACTGGCGTCGGACGCGAGGCGATCCGACGACGCCGCGTGCGCCCGTACGACCCGATCCCGAGGGAGGAGAAAGAAAGGGAGAGGAAGCCGTGCGAGTGATCCCGTGCCGAGACCATGCGAAGCAGCGGAGTTTTTTTCCCGCAGCAGTCTCCGTCCCGACGAAAAAAAAATCGGAAGAAGGGAGTAGTCCGGCGGCGGCGATTTCAGGTCCCGAGCTCAGCGACGAGGGGAACCGGGTAAGTCCCGAGCAATTTTCTCTCTCTTCCCAAGCGGTTTTTCTCTCCTCGAACCGTAGAAGGGAAAGTTTTTTTTAGAAAGGTTTTTTTTTACGGGATTTTTGGGATTTTCGGGTTGTGTGCAGCCCTTCTCCTTTTTGCATCCCGAGCCAGGGAAACCGCGGACAGCAAAGGGAAAAAGGAATTTTTGCGGTGCAGCCCTTTCTCGTTTTCCGTGCCGAGAAAGGAGGGTTGCATGCGAGTGTCGGCTTGATCCGAGGGGAATTTCTGAACCGTGCAGCGGTCGCCGGCAGCCTCCGTGTTAAAAAGGGGGAGTCGTGCACGAGGAACCAAAAGCAAGTCCAAGCGAGAAGAACAGATAGAAGAGGCTGCATAAGTGTGAAGAAAGCAAACTCTAACAGCACCTTGTAATTGAAAGAAATGAGAAGAAGAGGAAGGGGAAGGGGAAGAGGCCAAAGAATGGCAGGACCCTCAGGACCTCAGGTAGGTAAATTTATTTAAATAGTAATGTAAGTAGTGATTGTTATTTTATTATAAAAGCATGGCTTTGAAATATTATGGCATTATATGAAAATGAAATGAGAATTTGCAATATGATACTATGGTATAGTAAAATGTAAAGCATGCCAAAGAAAATGTGTAGAGGTATCGATTATGCCTCTTAAAGGGTTAAATTCCCTAAAAAGAAAAGTAAAAAAAGAAAAGAAGAAAGGAATTGACCCTAGATCGCATCCCAGTAGTCCCCGGACATATGAGCACCAGCACAGGATGCTGGGCATGATGAGATGGCATAGAGACCTCCTCCGCATTGCTAGTACTTTGTGCAGGGCTGAGTGCGGAGGGATATGATGAGATCGAGACATCTCGTATATGGCTAGCACTTTGTGCAGGGCTGAGATACGGAGATGGTCCGACGTGATAGAGATCGAGACATCTCGTATATGGCTAGCACTTTGTGCAGGGCTGAGATACGGAAATGGTCCGACGTGATAGGCTTGGCCAGCCACGATATGCCTACGGGAAATGGTCTCTAGATGAGATAGATGCCATAGAGATGTGATATGATATGATAGGGATGGGGGATGTGGATCATGGGGAAAGTCTGGGACCCAGCAAGAAAAGAAAAAAAAATGAATAAGAAAAAAAAGAATTGAAAAGAAGGAGAAATGAATTGCATACTTTGCTTGATTCATTGCATGCTGATTTCAGATTTATCTTTGCCATATTTACATTTGAGTTATAGCATGTTGTTAGATATTCATCATGTTATATCCTTGTAGCCATAGCATTCACCTACTGGGCTTTATAAGCTCATTTCCCCTACTTACATTACAGGACATGCCACTGATTCACAGAGAGAGGGTGCTTAGGATGGTATGGGACTTTGTACAAACGTATCTGTTATTTCGGTTTTTGTAATTTTTGTACAGGATTTCCCAAGTGACAGGTATGCATATATTGAAGTTGCTGTTGATTATAAAGGTAACAGTTTTATTTTGTTTGCGTCACCCTCGCCTAGTTTTACAGTTGTGTCCTCAATTATATGCTGCTATGCTCTGATTAGCTGATTTTATCAGTAGATTATAGTGATAGTTTAGGCGGGGCGTGACAATATGAGTCTGACAAAGTGATTAAATCCAAGAAAAAAAGGTAGAGTAAGGAAATATTTTGTTTGTAAGTTACATTCGAGGGAATGTTTTTAAAGACCAAATAAATTTCCACACTGGCATTGTGGAACTATTATGCTTAAGAAAATCTCTAACAAAAATCGATAACACTGGCATTGTGAATGAAATGACTAATGAACATGAATAATATGTTAGCATCCCAAAAAAGGGCAGCATCATATTCTACTACCATAAATTTCCCCTAGCAGCACTTGTCAACTATTTCTATTTGAAATTTCAAATTCTTCAATGTTCTACTAAGCTTTCATCTTCTTAATTATTTTCTTAATTTTGAGCTCTTCATGACTTTATATATTTATCAACACACATATGAGACTTTTTAAATTTTTTTACTGATATTTTTCTTACTAACTTGATTGGGTGATTGCACATTAATGAAAGCCTAAGTTATGTTTCATCTCACCAAAAAATGAGATAAGATTGAGGTAAATAAAAATTTGATATAAGTAAAGGATATGAAAATTCTCAAGTTGTTATTCTTTACTAGTGTTCTTTTATTGACCTCGAATAGAGATGGTCATAAATTCTAATTTTAACTAAAATACTTAAAAAATTTGGAGTAGCATTTAGCCTTTTATTTTCATTATAAAAATTATAAATTATGATATTCATAAAACAAAAGTTTTCCATAAATGTAAATTAAATGTTATAAAGATTTCTTTAAAATCAACACAATACAAAAATTAGAAAAAATAAATAAAAACATAATTAATAGACTTTGCAAGATTCACAAAATGGTTTTCACTTTAAAAAGCTCTTTAAAAAACATTTGTGCTTATAGTGTATGTCTTTATATATTATAATATACATATTTTATTGATCTAAAATTAATAAAAAATATTGTAATATATTATTTTTTATAGCATAAAAATTAATACACACACACACACACACACACACATATAGATATATATATATATGATTTTCTTTCATTTTGTTATAATTATCTTTAAAAAATTAAATTATTTAAAAAATAAAAAATAATAAAATATATTTTAATCATAAATATTAAACTGTACACCATGAGAGATTTTCTAAATATTATTAAGTGATGAGTCAAGAAATAAATAATAGAGTTAGAGAAAATTGTTGTACAAAAGGGTGAGGAAGATAGATTTTTAATATCAAATTATAGAAAAACACTTTTAATAAATAGATATCATAAAAGATTTAATAAAGAGAAAAAGAAAAGAAAGAACACAAAAGTTTTATAGAGAAATGTGAAAGAGAATGACAGAGAAGAGAGAGACGTCACGAAAAATATAAAGAGATAGATTATTAAGATACAAATAAAGAATGATAATAAGAGAAAAACAAAAGCTAAAATATGAGAGACACTAAGATAAAGAGGATAAAGTAAGGGAAATAATTAAATAAAACCTTAATCTTAAAAGTTAAACTTATAATCTTTATTAAATATAAAAATTTAATCATATATAATATTTGATAATAATATAATATGAAAACAATTTGTGGTTTAGTATTATTTTACAATATTTTAAAAATTTAAAGAATATTTTTATTATTAATGTAATATTTATTCCACCATACTTAAAATAAAAAAATTTTATTCAATAATAAATAATACAATTATTTCAATATATTATCTATATGTCACATAATATTTATATTAAATAAAATATTACTTAACAGTATTTAAAAATTTTACACAAATCTTATATATACTATAATAAATACAAATTAATTTGTATTTAGTATAATTTATATAAGTTATTTTGCTCAATAATAAAATATATTAATTTTATTACTCTATTATATCACATGATGTGTCATATTTTATTTTTTATTAATTTAACAATAATGCTATAAAGTTATTATTAACAATTAACTATTGAAATACTTTTTATATATTATAAAACATGGGAGTTTTCTTAAGTCCTCTTAATTGATACACTATAAAAAGATAATAGAGATAAAAAATCTTTTTATAAAATAGACAGAATGTCACGAATTAATAAGAGTAAAAAAGAGAAAAAAATAGTAATCGAGATTGATGAAGATGAATTATTAAAGAGAAAAAGGAAAGAGAGAACATACAATAGATAAAGAGAGTAAATTAAAGAGTGAAAGACAAAGAGAAAGAGAAACGAGAAAGTAAAGAATAATAAAGGAGAGTTGGAGGCTAAGAAAACATATGATAAAGGATGAAGAAATAAATAAGAGAATGATAATCAGAAATAGTAGTAAGTGAAAAGTGTTAAGAGATATTTGAGATAGTGAGACAAATAACTAAACAAAAGTTAAATCTTAATATTTAAATTGATAATATTAGTAAAATAAGTAAATCATGTATTATATTTAATAATAATAAAATAGAAGAAATATTTTACTTTTGTTATTATTTTAGAATATTAAAAATATTGAAAGATTTTTAAATTATTAGATAAATATTTCTTCATTCGCATGTTAATCAAACAATTCAAATTAAATAACAATTAATATAATTATTCTAATATATTATGTTTATATGATGTACAATAGATAATAATTATAAATAATATTTAGCATCAATTATATAATTTTAGATTTCTAAAATTTTATAATATAATATTACTATTTTTAAAAAAGTCTAAACATATTACATAGATATAGTTATATATATTAATTTATTCTGCTATATTATAATTAATATAACTTATTTATCTCAACATTAAAATATAATAAAATTATGATTTTATTATATATTATTATGCATCATATTTATTATTATATAAAAAATAATGAAATAAATTTATTAATAAAAATTAATTACTAAAATGGTAATTCTAAATTATTATTTATAATAGTTGGACTTTTTAACATTAATATTTTATTAAAAATATAATGTCATTCATTCAAAAATGGAATGTTATTAAATTGTTTATAAAACATGAAGAATTATGATGAGGTCACCCATCCCAACATTACTCTTGCTCACACTTAGTTAACTTTAGAGTTTTAATGACACCTAATTCTACAATATTGGCATGGCCACACATGCATACAAATGATAAAGAATTATAAAAGAGATAGAGAGAATAAATAAAAAAAGTAAAAAAAGCGAAATGAGAAATTAAAGAATGATAAACGAGAATTAGAAACCAAGAATATAAAGAGATAGAAAACAATGAGACAATTAAGAGAATGATAATAGAGGTGTGTAGAAAGTAAGAGAATGTGAGAGACATTATTATAAAGAGGCGAAAGTAAGAGAAATAATTCAGTAAATAATAAATCTTAATAATTAAATTTAAAATATTTTTTAAATGCAATGAGTTACTTATATATAATATTTTATAATATAAAAATATTAAATCTATTAAAGGTTTATTATTATTTTTAAATATTAAAAAAATTTAAATGATATTTTATTATTAATATTAAATAATTTTATTAACATTTAAAAACTTATTTAGATTACACGTTTATACCAATGTGAACATAAATAAATTTTAATTTATTATAATTTATATTAACTATTTTTCTCAATATTAATCTAAATTAAATTTATTACTTATTATATTATACAATGTGTCACATTTATTATTATATAAAATTGTTAATAATGTTATAAAATTATTATTAATAGTTAATTAATAAAATACTAATTATAAACTATCATTTATAATAATTTAATTTTTTAACATTTACATGTTAACAAAATCAATTGTCATTCCTTAGAAAAACAAATGTTACAAAACATATTTGTAACAAAAGGACTTCCTAAGAGGTCACCCATCTCAATACTACTCTAGCCAAGCATGCTTAACTTTGGAGGCCTAATGAGATCCAATGTTATAAAGGCGGTGTGGTCGCACCTACATATAATAGAAAAATTGTCGTAATTATTTGATTATTGTATTAAAGACAATAAACCATGTTAAATTTATAAATTATTTGGTCATAAATAAATTCAAAAAGTTTAAGATTATTATGTCATACTATATTAAAATATATATTTTATTTATAAAATTTATTTAAAAAATTACATAAATTATTATTTTTTATTATACAAACATTAATATGTATGATGTTTATGGCATTGTTATCATTTTGATAAATAAAAAATTAAGTTATGAAATAAATTAAAATAATAAAATATATATTTCATGAATATTATATCTTAAAAAGTTTACACATGAGATTTCCTAAATATATTTTTGATGGGTTAAAAAGGATATAATGTAGATAGAGAGAATAAATAAAAATATGAAAGAGAAGGAGAAATTAGAAAATAGAAATGATAGAGGAGCATTGGATGCCAAGAAAAATATAAAGAGATATGGGATGAAGGGACAATAAGTAGTTGATCATAGAAGTGAGTGAAAGAGAGAGAAATTGAGATAAAGAGAATAAAGTGAGAGAAATAATTAAATAAAAGTTAAATCATAGTAATTAAACTAATAAAATTTATTAAATATAATTAGTTAATCATATATAATATTTAATAATAATAAAATATAAAATATAATTTAGGTTTATTATTATTTTGAAATATCACAAATATTGAGAGAATATTTTGACAATTAATGTTATATTATTTTATTCATACTTAAAATTCTAAAATTAAATTAAATAATAAATTAATTAATTATTTTATTATGTTATCTTTTTATGATGTAATATACATGGTAATAGTAAATAATACTTAATATTAGTGATATAATTTGTCATTTGTCATATTATATAATATAATATTATTATGTTTTGAAAATTTTATAAACAACATATATAATAAAAAACATAAATTAATTCTATTTAATTATAGTTGATATAAGTGATTTTCCTCAATATTAAACCAAATTAAAGTCATTATTTTGTTATATAAAATGATCTGTTATATGTATTATTTTATAAAATTAACAATAATAATATAAAGTTATTTTTAATAATATCACTAAAATGTTATTTAGAAACAATCATTTATAATAATTTAATTTTTTACTTTTAAAAGTTATTAATATCAATTATCATTTTTTAGAAAATGGATTTCTTTAAAAAATCATCGAAATGTGGTTAGTATCGTGCGAGAAATAAAAACTTTTTGAAAATGAGTTGAATTATTAATTATATGCATTTTTTAAAAAAATAGACTTATATAATAAAATAATACATTTTAATATCAACACTTTTTGCATATCAAAATTAATATAAAATTATGTAAGCTATTCTTTTTTAAAGCATAAACATAAATAAATAAGATTTTCTTCCATTATGTTCTCATTATTATAAAAAAATTAAATTATGTAACAATAAGAAATAATAAAATATATTATTTTTGTTAATTTTATATAGTAGACTATGTCATTAGAGAAATAATTTTTAATGTTATTTCAAAAAATTAATTAAATAGTAAATAGTTAAATTATTCTAATATATTATCTTTATATTATGTAATATACATAATAAATATCAATACTATTTAAAAATAATAACATAATTTTAAAATTTCTAATATTCAATAATATAATATTAATATGACCAAGAAATTCTATACACACTTATATTTACTTTTACAAACATAAATTTATTCTAATTTATTATAATCTATATAAATTATTTTTAATAATATTGAATTATATTAAAGTTATTATTTTATCATATCACATGATGGGTCATATTTATTACTTTAGAAATTTAAAATAATATTATGAAGCTATTATTGATATTATATTACTAAAATTATTATTATAAACTATCATTTATTGTAATTTAATTTTTTAACATTAACATGTTATTAAAATCAATTATTGTTCATTGGAAAAAAGAATGCTATAAAAAATAGGTGCTACGTGAGGACTTATGAAGAGGTAATCTATCCCATTAGTACTCTCACAAAGCATGCTTAACTTTAGAGCTCAAATGAGACCAATGATATATCATTGGTTTTGTTAAAAGTTCATATAAAAGAAAAAAATATTGTTATGTGATTATTGTCTTTTAAATAATGATCCTTTTCTAAACCTTTCTAAAATATCAAGCATATGTATTTCAAAAAATTATTTTTATTATATATATCATAATAAATTGTAATATTAAAATTTTATTTACATAAAATTAAGGAAATATTACATAAACTATAATTTTGATAGTGCATACATTAATACATCTAATTTTTGTTGATTTTGTAAATTTTCTTATGAATAAAAAATTAAATTAAATAATAAATATAAATGATAAAATATATATTTATCATAAATATTATATATTAAAGCATACATAATAAGAGATTTCTAAAATATTGTTAATTGATGGTCTAAAAATGAGATAATAAAAATGTAGTTAACTATTCCACAAGAGAGAAAGAATGACATGGATTGAAAAAGAAAAATAGAGATTGATATATGATCATTTAATGAAGAGAAAAAGAAAAGGGAGAACATGGAGGAGATAAAGAGAATAATTAATAAATGAAAGAGAGAGAAAAAAATAGAGAAGGACAGAAGCAAGGGAAGCTAAGAAAAGTATTAAGAGATAAAGAATATAGAGACAAATAAAGATTTCTAATAAGGGAGAGAAGGAAGCAAGAGATTTTGAGAGACATTGAGGTAAAGCAAAAAGGGGAAAGAAATAATAAAATAAAAGATTAATATTAATAATCAAACTTATAATATTTATTAAATATAAAATGTTTATCATATGTAAAATTTAATAACAACAAAATATAACAAATAGACGAAGATTATTGTCATCTTAAAATATTTCAAATATTTCTAAAACTTTTTTATTATTAAGTTAATAATAATTTATTCTTTCTTAAAATTTTAAAAAATATTAAATAATTGTCAATATAATAATTCTAATTTATTAGATTTACACAACAATATAAGTACTAAATAAAAACAATGTTTAATATTAAATTTATAATTTCAATTTTTAAAATATTATATAATATAATATTATTATATTTAAAAATTCATTACACATTTTAAATATATTATTAGAAATATAAATTTATTTTAATTTATTATAGTTAATGTAAGTTATTGGGCTCTGTATTAGCTATAGTAAAGCTATTATTTTATTATACCATATGATATACCATCTTTTGTATTATATGAAATTAACAATAATATTGTACATATATTATTAAAGAAATAAAATAATTATATTTTATTATAATTTAAATAATTTATTTCACCTAATATTAAAATATATAAAATTTATTATTTTATTATATCATATGACATGCCACATTTATTATTATATAAAATTAATAAGAATACTATAAAGCTATTATTAAAAATTAATTACTAAAATTTTAACCATGATCTATTATTTATTGTAATTTAACCTTTAACATTAGCATGTTATTGAAATCAATTGTGGCCCATTAGGAAAAAGATTTCTTTGAAAAAAATTTGCATCATGTGGATTTCTCAAGAGGTCACCTATCAAACTGGTACTCTTACTCAAGTATTCTTAGCTTTTGAGTTCTAACTAGTTTAAGTGTTATAATGCTGGTGTGGTTAGATATGCAAACAAAAGACAAAAAATCATAGTTATGTGATTATTGTCTTGAAGATAATGAACCATTTTTTAAAATTTTTACATTATCAATTATATGTACTTTTTAAAAAATTGCTATGTATGTCATAATTTCTTCTAATATTAATATTTTATTTACATTAAATTAAGAAAATATTATGTAAATTATTATTTTTATTAACAAAAATTAATATAAAAGATTTTTTTTCAAAATGTTATCATTTTTATAAATAAAAATTGATATTTTGTAAAAAAATATTAAATTTTCAAAAATAAATTTATGTAAAATATTATGCACTAACTTATGCAACACAGGAGATTTCTTTAATATAGTTAAATGCTGAGAAAGAAAAGATATTAGAAATGGCGATAACTATTCTATACAACACAAGGACTTCTTAAGAGGCATACATTGCAGTGATGCTCTCACCAAAAAACTCTTTAAGTATGGAGCTCTAAAGAGATCTAATGTTATAATGTTGGTATGGTCACACATACATATAATATAAAAAAATCATTGTTATGTGATTATTATCTTGAAAATTCAAACAAATTCTAAATTACTAAGGGTAAAACTTTTTAAAAAACGAAATTTTTATTATATATGGCATAATATATTCTATTATAACTATTTTATTTATGTTAAATAAATATATATTTTGATAATTTTTTTGATAGTGTTGACATTAATATATAAGATTTTCTTTTGCTATATTATCATTCTTCTAAAAATAATTAAATAGCATAGTAAATATAAATGATGAAATATATGTTTATCATAAATATAATATATTAAGTTATGCATCACAAAATATTTTTTAAAAATGTTTAATAAATGGGCTAAAATAGAGTTAATAAAAATGGAGATAACCATTTTATAAAATAAAAAGAAAGATATATAAAGAAGACTAAAAAAGAGTGGAAAATAGAAATTGAGGGAGTTGAGGGATGATTTAATGAAGAGAAAACTAAAGAGAGAACATAAAAGAGATAGAAAGAATAAATAAATAAATAAAAGAAAGAGAGAAATGGGAAAGTAGAGAAGCATTATGAAAAAAGAGAGGCAAAAAAATATGAGATAGAGACTGAAGAGACAAATAAACATTTTAATAGGTGAGTGAATAATGTGAGAGAATATAAGTGGCATTTGATAGAAAGAAAAAATGTGAGAAAAATAATTTAACAAAAGTTAAATCTGAATAATTAATATTACAATTTTAGATAAAAAAGTTAAAGTAAATTATTTTTAATATTTAACTATAATTAAATATAAAAATACTTAAGATTTATTATTATTATAGTAATATTTTACTCTTGTATTCATTAAAATAATTTACTCAATAATAAATAATATAATTATTACAATATATTATCTTTATATGACATAATATAAATAATGTATATAAACTATATATTATATTAATGATCTAAATTTAAAATTGTAATCTTTATTAATATAATATTATTATAAAGAACAATTTTATAGACACCATATATATACTATTATAATTAGAATTTAATTCTTATTTGTTACATCGCATATAAATTATTTTTCTAAATATCATATGACATTAAGGTTCATATTTTGTTATATCATATGATGTGCCATATTTATTATTAGATGAAATTAACAAACATTTTATAAAAGTTTTTTTAATAATTCATTACTAAAATAGTAGTTATGAAATATCACTAATAATAATTTTTTTTTGATATTAACATGTTATTAAAATAAATTATTGTACATTAGCAAAAGGAATGTGAAAAAATATTTGTAACATGATTTTTCAAGAGGTTGCCAATCCCAATACTGCTCACCTCCAATTAAGCTTAACATTGGAGCTCTAATGAGACACAATGGCATAACACTTGTATGGTCGCAAATTCATAAAACAGAAAAATATAATAATTGTATGATTATTTTTTTAAAAAAGGAACCATTTCTATAATTTTAAGAATTATCAAGAATATAAACTTTTAAATTTTTTTTCTTATTATATATGTCATAATATACCCTAATAACAATATTTATTTATGTCAAATAAATATAAAATTACATAAAATATTATTTTTAATAACATAGATGTTGATGTAGTAGATTTTTCTATCATGTTATCATTTTTATAAATAAAAATTAATTTATGCTATTAATATAAATAATAAAATATATATTTATCAAAAATATTATATATTAAACAATGTAACATAAGATATTTCTTAAATATTTTTGACTGATGTTAAAAAGAGATAATGTAGTTAGAGATAACTATTCTATAAGAGAAAAGAGTACCAAATTTATAAAAATAAAATAGTTAAGAAAATAACAATAAATAAGTCAAAGAGATAGAGAAATAAGAAAAGAAGGAATGATAGAAAATAGTTGGAGGGCAAGAAAAATGTTAGGAGATATAGAATGAAGAGAAAAGTATAATGATAATAGTTGAGGATAGAAAGTGAGAGAATATGATAGTGATATATTAATAAAACATCATCTGAGAAATAATTAAATAAAAATTAAATGTTAATCATAAAAATAAATTAATTAAATATAAATAGCTAATAATATATAATACATTATAATCATAAAATATAAAAAATATTTGATGTTTATATTTGTTTTAGAATTTTACGAATATAAATATAATTATTCTAGTATATTACACGTATACGATCTAATATAGGTAATAAATATATATAATATATAGCATTAATGATATTATTTTAGATTTCCAATGTTTTATAAAATAATATTATTATATTTATAAAATTCTATGCACAACATATTTATGTTTTCAAAAAACATAACATTAAAATATATTAAACTTTTTATTTGAATGTGCCAAATTTATTATTATATTAAATGGATTACAATTTTATAAAATTTTATTGATAATTAATTAATTAAATGCTAATTATAAATAATCATTTATTACAATTTAATTTTTTATAACTAGCAAAATTTTAAAATAAATTGTCATTCATAAAAATGGAATGACATGATAAAAAAGTACAACGTGAGGACTTCATGAGATGTCTTCAAACCCAATAGTACTCTTGCCCAGTATTGCTTTCCTTTGGAGCTCTAAAAAGATCACGTGTTATAATGTTGGTATGGTTACACATGCATATAAAAGAAGAAAATCATCATTATGTGATTATTATCTCAAAAATAAAAAATTATATAAAAATTATCTAAATTATCTAGAATATACAATTTTAAAAAATTTATTCTTAGTATATATATAGTAATATATTTTTTTCTAATGTAAAAATTTTACTTATATAAAATTAATTGAAATTTACATAAACCATGTTTTTGATAGTGTCAAGATTAATATATATGATTTTCTTGGATTATATTGCCATTCTTTAAAATAAAATATTAAATTATTTAGTAAACATAATTTATAAAAAAATTTGTCTATCATAAATATTATAAATTAAAGTTTGCAACATAAGAGGTTTTCTAAACATTTTTAATTTGTAAGCTAAGAAATAGATAATAAAAATATAGATAACTATAATACAAGGGTAAGTCAAGGCCATGGATTAATAAGAGTAAGAAAGATTGGAAATAGTAATTGAGAAAGTTAAGAGATGATTTAATGAAAAGAAAATAACAAAAAGAACATGGAGAAGATGTAGAGAATAAATAAATAAATGCCAGAGAAAAATGAGAAAGTAGATAACGACTATGGATAGGGAGAGGCCCAAAAATATAAGATGATTAAGAATAAAAAACAATTAAAGAATGATGATATGAGAGAAAATGATTTGAGAGAATAAGATAATCATTGAGATAAAGATAAAAAGGTTAGAAGAAGCCTAAAAAAATTAATTCTCAAAAAATTAATTTATTATTTTTACTAATAAATAAATAAACCATTTATAATATTTAATCATAATAGTATATAAAAATTATTTAGGATTTATAGTTATTTTAGTATATTTCAAATATTTAAAAAAACATTATTATTAATTTAACATTTATTCATATATTAATGAAAAATATATAAAATAATAAATATTAAAATTATTCTAATATATTATCCTTATATAACATAATATAGATAATAAATATAAATAATATTTAACATTAATAATATAATTTTAAAAATCTAATTTTCCATAACATAATATTAGTATAGTTTAAAATTTATAAGCATGCAATATATATATGATTATAAATATATTTAAATTCTGATTAATTGTAATTTATATAAGTTATTTTAATCAATATTAAACTTTACTAAATTGATTATTTTATTATATCATATAATGTATAATATTTATTATTGCTTGAAATTAAACGTAATATTATAAATTTTTATTAATAATTAACTATTGAAAATGGTTGATGTTATTTATCATTTATAATAATATAATTTTTTAATATAAACATGTGAGATGAATTATCATTCAATAGAAGTGGGAATATGAAAAAATTGTTGGAACCCTAGAAGTTCTTAAGAGGTCACCCATCCTAATTCCAATCCCATCCAAGTGAGCTTAACTTTTGAGTTTTAATGAGATCTCATGGCATAATGCTTGTGTGTCACAAATATGTACAATACACAAAAAATCATAGTTGTGTGATTATTGTTTTCAAGATAAAAGCCATTTCTAAAAATTTTAAAATTATGGCAAATAAGCTCTTTAATTTTTTTTATTATTATGTCTATCACAATATATTCTAATAGTGCTATTTTATTTAAATAAAACAAGTAAAAAATGAAGCAAACTATTACTTTTGATAACATAGAAATTAATAAATAAAAATTTCTTCTATTATATTATCATTTTTTAAAATAAAAATTAAGTTACATAATATATATAAATAATAAAATATATTTTTTTCATAAATGTTATTTATCAATCTATGCAAAAAGAGATATTTCTTAAATATTATTAATTAATTATTTCAAATAAAGTTAATTTAGTGAGAGATAATAATTTTATAATAAAGAAAAGCTCATAGTTTAATAAAAGAAAAATATTAATACAAATAGTAATAGAGATTAATGATAGATAATATTATGAATATGAAAAATAATGAGGGAACATAGAAGTGATAAATAGAATAAATAAATAAGTAAAAGAGATGCAAAAATGAGAAATAAAGAATGATAAAGGATAGTTGATGGTAAAGAAAAACATAAGGAGATAAAAAGTATGGAGGCAAAGCAGATAATCAAAATAAAAGAGATTAGAAAATGAGAGAATTTGAGATATTAACATAAATGATAAAAGTGAGAGAACTAATTAAATAAAAGTTAAACCTTAATAATTTAAATTATAATATTTATAAAATATAATATGTTAATCATATATAATATTTTATAGCCAAAGAATATAAAAAATATTTTAAATTTTTTTATTATTTTATAACATTACAAATTTTTAAAAAATTTAATTAAATAATTAATTTAATAATTATTATAATATATTATCTTTATAGTTTGTAATATAGATAATAAATTTATATATTATTTGTTTTTAATGACATAATTTTATATTCCAAAAATTCTATAATATAATACCACTATATTTAAAAAATTTTATACATAATATATATAATATTATAAATGGAAACTAATTCTAATTTATTATATTTAATATAAATTTATCTTTGACATGTTAAAATAAATTAAAATTATTAATTTTTTATATCATATGACATCACATATTTAATATTAAATGAAATTGAAGATAACGTTATAAAATAATTATTAACAATTAATTACTAAAGTAGTTTTTATAAACTATCATCTATAATAATTTTGTTCAATATTAACATGTTATTAAAATCAATTGGCATTCATTAGAGAAAAGATTATTATTGAAAAATATTTAAAATAAGAAGAGTTTTTAAGAGGTCACCATCACAATACTGTTCTCACTTAAGCAAGCATAGCTTTGGAGTTTTAATAAGATCCAGTGCTATAATACTATTATGATCACAAGTGCATACAAAAAAATCATAGTTATGATATTATTGTCTTGATGATAATGAATATTTTTCTAAATTTTCTTGAATTAACAAACACATACACTTTTAAGAAAATTTTATTCATATGTATGTCTCAATATATTTTAGTATTAACATATTATTTTGTGTGAAATAAAGAAAAAATAAAGCAAGAAATTATTTTTGATCACATAGATAATAATGCATAAAACATTTTTCCATTAATTTATCATTCTTATAAAAAAATTAAATTACAAAAGAAATATAAATAATATAAAATAAATTTATTTTAAATGTAGAAAAATAAAAATAGGGTGAGATTAGAGACTAATTAATAAAGCAAAAATAAAAAAATAGAATATGAAAGAGATATGGAGAATAAAAATGTGAAAGAGAAATAGAAATAGAAAGTAGAGAAGCAAAGAGGGAAAGTGGCCAAGGAGAATAAAATAGATATGGATTGAATGGACAAATAAAAGAATGAAACTACAAAGGACAAGACAGTGAGAGAATATGAAAGATACTATGATAAAGAGAAAAAGTGAGAGAAATAATTAAATAAAAATTACATCTTAAAAAAGATATTTATAACTTTTGTTGACTATATTAAATTAATCATATACAAATTTTAATAGTAAAAAAATAAATATATTTGTGTTTTATTATTATATTGAAATATTACATATATTTAAAAAAACCTTTTAATAATTAGTTCAATGCTATTTTATTCATATATTAACTAAACATTTTAATTAAAAAATAAATAAGATAATTATTCTAGTATAATATTTTTATAAGATATAATATAGATAATAAATATAAAAAAATTTACCATTAAAGATATAATTTTAGATTTTTAAAATTCTATAATATAATATTATTATATCTAAAAAATTCTATTCCTTTTATATATTATTATAAACATTTTTATTTTAAATTATTATAATTGATATATGTTCTTTTACTCAATATTAAACTATAGCAAAATTTTCATTTTATTAGATCATATGATGTGTCATTTTTATTATCATATAAAATAAATAGTAATACCATAAAATTATTATTAATAATTAATTACTAAAATGTTAGTTATAAATAATAATTTATTATAATTTAATTTTTTAACATTAACTTTTTTAAAATAAGTTTTTGTTCATAGAAAAAGAATTCTTTCAAAACAAGGGTTATACGAGGTCTTCATTAGAGTTCATCTATCCCAATACTACTCACATTCAAGAAATCTTAACTTTTGATCTCTATTCAGATCAAGCATTTTTAATTCCTTTTTGTCTCACAACATATGAGAGAGAAAGTCATAATTATGTGACTATTGTTTTGAGGATGATAAATAATTTCCAAAATTTTCTAATTTATTAAGAATATGCATTATTAAAAAATTATGCTAATTATATATGTTATAATATATTTTAATATCAATATTGTTTTATGTTAAATAATTAAAATATTGCATAAATTATTATTTTCAATAACATAAATATTCGTAAAAATACTCTCTTTCATTAAGTTTTCATTACATAAATAAAATTTTATTTATGTAATAAAAATAATTAATAATATATATAATATATATATGTCATAAATGTTATATATTAAATTATGTAAAATACTAGATTTCTTAAATATTATCAATAGGTGGAAGAAAAAAGAGAATATTTAGATAATGATAACTTCTATAAGAGAGACAGATTAATGAATTTATAAAAGCAAAATAATGACTAAAAAATTAAAAAAGATTAATGAGAGATGACTTAATTAAGAGAAAAAGAAAGGAGAACATCGATGAGATAGACTAAATAAATAAGTGAAAGAGAAATAGAAATGAGAAAGTAAAAAATAAGAGAGGATAGTTGGAGGCAAATAAAAGAATGAGATAAAGAATAAAGAATCAAATTAAAGAATTATAATAGAAGAGAGTAGGAGTTGAGAGAATGCAAGAGACATTGAGATAAAGTCGAAAACCTAATAGAAATAATTAAAAAAATAAATATGTTAATAATTGAATTTATAATATTTATGAAATATAATAGTTTAATCATATATAAGCTTATAAAAAACAATAATATTAGTTTTTAATATTTTTGAGTTTTATAAATTATTAATGAATTTTTTATTATAAAAATTATATTATGTTATTCATACTTAAAATTAAGAAGTTAAAAAAATAATAAATAATATAGCTATTCTAATATATTTACATTATATAATGTAATATTGATAATAAACACATAAAGTAATTTACATTAATGATATAATTTAATATTTCTAATATTCTATAATGCAATATGATTATATTTAGCAAATTTTATACTTAATATGTATACTGTTATAAAGAATAAATTAATTTTTATTTATCATAATTAATGTAAGTTATTTTACTCTATATTAAACTATATTAAAGTTATTATTTTATTACATTATATGATGTGCATATTTTTTATTTTATAAAATTAACAATACTATTGTAAATAATTCATTATTAATTAATTTTTAAAATGCTAGTTATAAACTATCATTCATAATAATTAATGTTTAAACATTAATATGTTATTAAATAAATTGTTAGTAGTTTGAAAAAGGAATACAAAAAAAATTTTTATGACATGAAGAGCTCTCAAGAGAATGGAGATAGAGAATAAAGAAACAAATTAGAGAATTATAATAGAATTATATGTAAGTGTCATTAAGATAAAGTCATAAAAGTAATAAAAAAATTAAATAAAAGTTAAATGTTAATAATTTGAATTATTATATTTATTAAATATAATAATTTAAGTCTATAAATTTTTATAATAAAAAATAGAAAAAATCACATTACTAGATTTTTATTATTTTAGAATATTACAAATTCTTAATACATTTGTTTATTATTAAAATTATATTATTTTATTCATACTAAAAATTTAAAAGTTACTTTAATAATAAATAATATTACTATTTTAATATATTATTTTTATAAGATGCAACATTGATAATAAAAAAAATAAAATAATTAACATTAACGATATATTTTATATTTCTAATATTTTTTAATATAATATTACTATATTTAAAAAATTCATTGCCTAGTATGTATTCTGTTATAAAGAATAAGTTAATTCTTATTTATTATAATTGATGTATGTTATTTTACACTATTAAAATATATTAAATTTATTATTTTATTATATCATATTATGTGCTATATTTATTATTATATAAAAGTAACAATACTATTGTAAATTTATTATTGTTAATTAATTGTTAAAATTGTAATTATAAACTATCATTCATAATAATTTAATGTTTAAACATTAATTTGTTATTAAATCAATTATTAGTAATTTGAAGAAAGGAAAATGAAAAAATATTTGTGACATGAAGACTTCTCAAGATGTCAACAATTGCAATACAACTCTCTCCCTAGTATGCTTAAGTTTACAGTTCTAATAAGATTGAGTACAAAAACTCTCGTGTGGTTTTTACAATAGATAAAAAAATTAAAATTTTTTTACTATTGTGTCAAAGATAAAGAACAATTTTTAAAATATTCAAAATTTTAAAACAAATGGACATTTAAAAAATAATTTCTTGTATATGTCATATTATATTCTAATAATAATATTTTATTTCTATACAATTAATTAAAAAATTGCATCAACAATTATTTTTGCTAACATAGGAATTAAAAACATCATTTTTTATTAATGAAGGAAACTCAAGATATTTCTTTTATATTATTAATTGATGGACTATAAAATAAATAATGGAGATAGAGAAAACTATTCTATAAGAGAGAAATAAAGTCACAAATTGATAAGAGTAAAATAGAGAGGATAATAGTAATAGAGATTGATGAGACATTTTAATGAAAAGAAACAGAAAATAGAGAACATTGTCGAGATGAAGAGAATTAATAAATAAAGGAAAAGGAGAAATGAGAAAATAACGAATGATAAACTAGAGAGAAAGGCTAAGAAAAATACAATGAGAAACGAAATGAAGTGACAAATAGAGAAAGATAATAGGAAAGAGAAAGAATTGAGAAAATTTAAGACATTATCATAAAGATAAAAAGTGATGAAAATAATTAAATAAATTTTAAATCTTAAAAATTAAACTTATAATATATATTAAATATAACTTCAGTCATATGTAATATCTGATAATATAAAACTATAAAAATATAATTTTAGCTCATAATTATTTTAGAATATTAGAAATATTTAAAGAAAAGATTTATTATTAATTTAATATTATTTTATACAAACCTAAAATTTTAGAAAAACTATTAAAGACTTAGAGGCAAAGAAAAATATGACATCAAAAATTAACAATCAAATAAGAGACTTATAATAAGATAGAGTAGGAAGTGAGAGAATTTGAGATAAATTGAGATTAAGAGAAAAAAGTGAGAAATAATTAAATAAAAATTAAATCTTATTAAATATTCTTATAATATTTATTAAATATAACAAGTTAATAACATATAATATTTTATAATAATAAAATATATAAAATATTTTAGGTTTCTTATTATTCTATAACATTATAAATATTCATGGAATGTTTTAGCCATTAATATTATAATATTTTTTTGATAGTTAAAATTTAAAAGTCAATTTCAAGAATAAATAATATAATTATTATAATATATTATCTTTCTATTATGTAATATAGATAATAAATATAAAACATACTTAATCTTAATGATATAATTTTAGATTACTAATATTGTATAATAATATTATTATAATAATTAGAAAAGTTTATACTTAGTATATACAAACTATTATAAATATAATTAAGTTTTACTTTGTTATAAAAAATATAAGTTATTTTGTTAAATATTAAACTTTTATAAAGTTATTATTTTATATTATCATATGATGTGTATTATTTATTATGAAATGAAATAGAAATTATATTAGAAATTTAATATTAACAATTAATTATTAAAATACTGATTATGAACTATTATTTATAATAATTTAATATTTTTTCTTTAAAGTGTCATTAAAATCATTATTTGTTCATTACAAAAACATGTTATTAAAACATGGTGCAATATGAGAACTTCTTAAGACTTTACCAGACTAATAATACTCTTTGCACATCCCAAATTTTGGGCTCTAATGACATCCAGTGCCATAATGCTAGTGTAGTTGCACATTCATATAAAACAAAAAATGTATCTATGTGATTATTATCTTGAAGAAAATAAATTATTTCGAAAATTTTTAAGTTAGCAAGTAGATGCACTTTTACAAATAATTATGCTTATTATATATCACATATCAAACTTGAAAATTAATATTAAATTTATGCAAAATTGATAAAAAAATTATATAAACTATTATTTCTAATAATGTAGATTGTAATTTATGTGATTTTCTTTCATTATGTCATCATTCTTGTAAATAAAAAATTTAGTTACGTAATAAAGATAAATGATAGAATATATATTTACTGTTAATATTATATATTAAAGTATAATACACATGAGATTTCTTAAGTGTTGTTAGCTGATGGGTTCAAAAAGAGATAACGAGGACAAAGATAACTATCTTATAATAGAGAAAAATTCTTGAGCTGATAATACAAAATGAAGAGAATAATTATAATAGAGAGAGATGTAGATGATTTAATATAGAGGAAAAGAGAGAGAATATCTAATAAATAAAGAGAATTAATAAAATAGTCAAAAAGAGAGGGATAAACTAGAGAGATGATGAGAAAAACATAAGAAGATATAGAATGAAGAAACAAATAAGATATTGCTAATAGAAGAGAAGAAAGTGAGAGAATAAGAGAGCCATTTAGGCAAAGGAAAAAAGTTTACAAACTCTAAGACTGAGTATAAGCCCCAGTATTAGATAAGGAAAAAAGTTTGATCTTGAACATGTCGAGAAGTTATAATTCAAGTTGAATTCCTAGACGACATGGGGTAAGGCTTTGGATCAAACTAGGAAGCATTTGAACCACGTATAACTATTGGTTATGTAAAACTTGGATAAACCAGAATGTTACAAGTCTGCCCAACAGATTTAATCTTGGATACACAAAATTAGAGCAAGATTAGGTTCACAAGTGATACCCAGAAAAATGCTTATAAAGACCAAATAAGTTTCTATTTCTATAATGCGAGATTATATCTCTTGTGACTACCTCCATCCAAAACTGGCAGTGCTCAGCACAATTTAATCACATATTTTTGTGATCACACTGTAGAGATAGCTTCCAACTTTAACCATTGATCTTATTCATTCCAACCATTAATTTGATAGACTGATCAAACAATTATTACTTCATCCTCTTTAACTAATTCATTCATTTAATGGTCATAATTTTGTTTGACTTTATCAGACATCTGTTTTTTTTTTCAAATTTTTTAAAGAATATATCTTTGATCTTACTACCCAATTCTCTCTTGTTTGAACCTCAAAATCCAAATCTAATGCTTATTTACAATTGATTAATAGAATGGTCTAGATGTCATCATACTTGATCTAATAGACCTGATATAATCTAGCTTGATCCAACCACCCAAAACTCATCCATCTATACAGCATTTGAAATAACAATTGAGATATCCTCTGTATCGATTCAACAATTCATGTCAATCTCTATTAATGGCTAGATAACTAATCATTATTATGACATTACAATAGCCATTTTAGAAGAATATTTTAAGAACTTTTTAACCTACTTTTATGCTTCTTTTATTAAAGCTTTTCACTCACATTCTTACAACTATGATAAAAGTTTTTCTATAAATATCTAATAATTAAGATTGAAATGACTAATAAAAGTGAGCACAATTTTAATATGTCATTAAAGGGCTGCATCATATTCTACTAGCATAAATTTTATTTGATAACACCTTGACATATCACAACTTGAAATTCCAAATTCTTCAAGCAAAGTTAATTTTTCTATTCTTTTACTTTCTCAATTCTTTTCATAACTTTGAGCTCTTCATGCCTTTTTAATTTTATAAAAAAGCATAGGAAAAGTTTTCATTTTTATCAAAATAAGTATTCTTGTTGTGTTTCTTTTCTTTCAAGTTGGGCAACCTGGCATTTGTGAAAGGCAAGGTTTAGTTTGATCTCATAGGAGTCATAAAATCCCATGTTATATTTGAACCTATAAATGATAGAAGCTTAGGTGTGAATCCTAAGAAAAAAGGTCACCTTATAATTCTTCTACTGGTAGTTTTTTTCTAACTTTAGTTGGGGGTAGACGTAAGTTGTAATTTGAACTGAACTACCTAAAAATATTGATGTATCATTTCAACTTTTATTTTTATCGTAAAAATCAAAACTTATTATATTTGTAAATTAAAGTTTTCTATAAACAAAAAATTATTTTTATCATAAATTTCTCAAAAATAAATATATTTCTAAAATTAGCAAAAGAAATTTAGAATCATAATTCACTAGCTCATGTGGGATTCAAACACTTTTTTCTTCCAGTATGTATTTTTTTAAAAAAAACTTTTATGCTTGTTATATTTGTCATAATATATTATAATGTTAATGTTGTGTTTATAAAATTGATAAACAATTCATATAATAACATTTTTGTTAACATAAAAATTAATACATCAGATTTTTCCTCCATTATTTTATCATTCTTATAAGTAAAAAATTAATTTGTGCAACCATTATAAATAATTAAATTTATATTTATCATAAAAATTTTGTATTAAACTATGTAATATTAGAGATCTCTTAAATATCAGAAATATATTAGCTGAAAAGAGTTAATAGAGTTGGTGATAACTATTCCTTAAGTTAGAGACAGAGAGACACAAAAAGATAAGAACAAAATCAAGAAAGAAATAATAATTTGTAAAGATAAGAGAGGACTAGATGAAGAGAAAAAGAAATGAGAAAACATGGACAAGATAGAGGGAATAAATACATAAAAGGAGAGAGAAAAATAAGAAAGTAGAGAATGATAGAGAAGGAGGCCAAAAAATATAAACAGTCAGAGAGTGAAGAAACAAATATAGAATAGTAAGAGGAGAGACAAAGAGGATAGAAAATATAAGACATTAAGATAAACATATAATATTCATTAAATAAAATAAATTAATCATATACAATATTTAATGATAACAAAATATAAAAAGCTTTTTAGGTTTATAAATAATTTAAAATATTTGAAAAATTTATAGAATATTTTGATTATTAAATTAATATTAATTTATTCATAATTAAAATAAAAAATAATTAAATAATAAATATTGTAATAATTTTAACACATTATCATGTTTAGCATTAATGATATAATTTGAAATCTCTTATATTTTGTAATATAGTATTACTATATGTAAATAATTCTTTACACATATTATATCTATAATTATAAGTATAAGTTAATTATTATTTATTATTATTGAAATAAGATATCTTAAACAAAATTAAAATATATTAAAACTAATATTTAATTATATTATCTGATGTATCAATTTTTTTATTATAAGAAATTAATAATAATATTAGAAATTTATTATTAAAAATTAATTACTAAAGTTTTAATTATAAAGAATTATTTATAATACTTTATTTTTTAACATTAAAATATTATTAAAATAAATTGTGTTTAATTAGAAAAAGGAGAAAAAAAAATCTTTGCAATAGGAGGAATTTTAGAGGGTTACCTATATCAATACCACTCCAAGCCAAGTTTTTCTTTGGAGTTTTAATAAGATCTAGTGTCACAATTCTTATGTCATCACATATGCATATAATAGAACAAAAATCATTAATGTGATTATTATGTCAAAAGTAATGAAGCATTTTTATAATTTTCTAAATTATCAACATATGCACTTTTAATATATATATATATATATCATAACATATTCTAATATTAAGATTTTATTTATGTTAATTTTTTTAAGAAAATAGCATAAACTATTTTTTTTGATAATCTAGATATTAATACATAAGATTTTATTAAATTTTATTATAAATTTTAAAATAAAAAATTATTTAATAAATACAAAAAATAAAAATATTTGTTTATCATAAAAGTTATATAATAAATTTTGTAAGATGAGAGATTTCTCAAATATTGTAAATTAATTTTTTAAAAAGATATAAACAAAGAAAAAGATAACTATTCTATATTAGAGAGAGAAAGTTATAGATTAATAAGAATAAAGTAAAAAGAAAAACAATAATTGAGATTGAAAAGAGAAGCTTTAATGATTAGGATAAGAAAAGGAAGAGCCTAAAAAACATAAAGAAAAGAAGTAAATAAATGAAAGAGAAAAAGAAAGAGAAATAAGAAATTAAAGAATGGTAGAGTAGATTTGGAGGCCAAGAAAAATATAAAAATAAGAATAAATGAATAGTGAAATAAAAGAGTGATAATAGAATTGAGTAAAAGGTAAGAGAATGTGTGAGACATTGACATAAAAAGAAAAAATAATAAATAATTAATATTATAAAAAATATTTGAGATTTATAAATTTTTAGAACATTAAAATTTTTTAAAGAATATTTATTATCATTAATATTATATTATTTTTCTTACACAACAAATTTAAAAACTTTAACTAAAAAATTAATAATATAGTTATTCTAATATATCAACTTTGTATAATAGAATATTGATAATAAATATAAAAAATATTTAGTAATAATAATATAATTTTACATTTTTAATATTATATTAATATTACTATATTTAAATAATTCTATACTTAACATATATATTATTATAAAAAAATAATTCTAATTTATTATAACTAATATAAGTTATTTTGGCAGATATTAAAATTTATAAAATTTAGTATTATGTTATAACATATGATGTGTCATATTTATTAATATATAAAATTGATAATAATATTATTAAGCTATTATTAGTATTTTATTACTAAAATTGTAATTATAAAATTTAATTTACAATAATTTAATTTTTAAATAATAATTTGTTTTGAAATCAATTGCCATTCATTAGAAAAGGGTTAGCTATGAAAAAATATGTGCAACATAATGACTTAGACATTGCCTATTCCAATACCATAATCACACAAGCTTGCTTGACTTTGTATTTCTAATAAGATCTAAAGCTACAGTATTGGTGTCATCACACAAGCATACAAAAGACAAAATCATAGTTGTGTGATTATTATCTTGGTGATGATGAAACATTTTCTAATTCTTTTAATTATGAAGCATACGTATTGGGTAACCCTTCTATATGATGGGTCAAGCTATAAACGTTTAGCCTTTTATACTAATGCCTTTCTTTATTATGAAATAAGTTTAATTGTAAAGAAAAAGCTATGCATTTTGAAAATGGTGAACTAGCAATCTTTAGAACACCTTGGAGTGTTCAGCATGCTTCAAGGATTGAAGACACGCACATCAGCTTTGATAAAATTTTATATTTTTATCAAATATAATGTTAGCTTGTTGATTGAGGGCACTAATCTTTTCTATAAATTTTAAATAATATTTACAAAACTTAAATTGGTTAATCGTCTCCTTGATTTAGCAAATTAATAAGATTTAATTTTTCAATCTATTAATTTTTTTCTTTCTTGAAATCCAATTCAAACCATTCATTTATTTAACATAACACTATTTTTGAATCATTCTATCTTTGTTTAAATGATACTTTTGTATTTTTTTTCCCAAATTATATATTTGGTTGATTGTTAAATCTTTATTATATGAAAAAAATATTTCTATTAATATTTTCATATTTAAATGAATAAAAAAGTTAAGCAATTTCCCATGTTATGCCCAAATGCAATAGTTTAGAGACAAGCATAAACTCAAGAATTAGGTAAAGAAAAACTTTTAGTTCTAGATCAGGTCAACACATTTAGTTCATGACAAGTTGCTTAACTAATTTGGGTAAGGCTTTAGATCTAATAGGGAAGAATTTGAACTAACTTTAAGGGTATGATAAAACACAGATAAACTAATATGAACAAAGGAGGAGCCAGGTTGTATTAAGTTGTCAACTTACCCCAAACTATTGCTTATAAAGTCTAAATAATTTTAATTACTTACAATGCAGGACTATGTTTATTATGACTATCTCCAACCAAAACTAACAATGACCAGCATGGTTAAACCATACATTTTTTTATCGCATGGTGGAGATCACTTCTACCTTTAAAATACCTTAATAATCAATCCAATTGTCTATTTGATAGGTCATTCAAACAGTTACTGCTTCATCTATTATAACTAATTGATCCATACAATAGTCACGATCTTGTACAAATTTATAAGACAACTATTTTATTTGTCCTTTTGAAATAATCTATCCATCAAAAATTGTTTGCAAAATGAGGCATCTCAAGCGGTCACCCATCCAAACACTACTCTTTGAGAAGCTTCCTTAACTTTTGAGTTCTAATAAGATCTAGTGCTATAATATTGTTGTCGTTACACATGCATACAAAAGTTAAAATAGTAGTTGTGTAATTACTTTCTTAAAGCTAATGAATCATTTTCTAAAATTTCCTAAATTAAAAAGCATATGCACTTTAAAAAAATTTATGCTTATACATGTCAAAATATAATCAAATATCAATATTTCACATATATATAATTAAGAAAAATTTAGATTAAGTTTTTTTTAACAATATAGACATTAATACATAAGATTTTCTTCTATTATGTTATCATTCTTATTCATAAAAACTAAATTATATAACAAATAAAAATAATAAAATGTATATATCTCATAAATATTATACATTAAAATATACTACAAAATTGATCTCTTTAATATTTCTAATTGATGGGTTAGAAAAGAGATAATAGAGATGGAGATATTTATTCTATAAGAGAGAGAAAGGAACAACTTGATAAGAGAAAAAAAGAAGAAAATAGCAATAAAGAGAAAAAAGGATAGAACATGGGAGAGATATAGGGAATAAATAAATAAGTGAAAGAAAATGAGAAATGAGAAAGTAGAGAAGGAAAATAGAGAGAGAGGCTAAGAAGAATATAAAGAGATAAAGAATAAAAAGATAAAAATAAAATGATAATAAGAGAGAGAATAAAGTGAGAGAATATGGGTGATATTGAGATAAATAGAAAAAAGTGAGAAATAATTAAATAAAAGTTAAAACTTTAAAATTAAACATATATTATTTGTAATTATAATAAGTTAATTATATGTTATATTTAATAATAATAAAATATATTTAATATTTTTATATTTATTATTATTTTATAATATTTTAAGGAATATTTGGACCATTAATTTAATTTAATTTTATTCATACATTAATTTAAAAACAAAATAAGATTTAAAAAATATAATAATTCTAATATATAAATTACTATTTTTAAAAAATGTTATTTATAATATAATTACACTATTATAAATATATGCTTGTTCTAATTTATTATTGTTGATTTAAGTTATTTTTTTAAAAAATATAATATATTAAAATTATTTTTTATTATATCATATGATATGTCATATTTATTTTTTTAATAAAATTAATAATCAATTATATAAACATTTTTTTTATAATGCAGACATTAATATATAAGATTTTGATCCATTTTATTATCATTCTTATAATCAAAAACTTAAATTACATAATAAATAAAGATGATAAAATATATATTTTCATAATTATTGTATAATAAAATGTACCACTTATAAGATTTATTAAATATTTATTATTAATAGCTAAAAAAGATATAACAAAAATAGACATAATTATTCTATAAGATGGACAAAAAGTTATAGATTGATAGAAGAAAAATAGAGAGAAAAATAGAAATAGAGATAGATGAGGGATGAGTTAATGAAGTGGAAACCAAAGAGGGAAGATAATGGAGAAGTGAGAATAAATAAAAAAAGTAAAAGAGAGCGAGAAATGATCAAGTAGAGAAAGATAGATAAGAGAGAGGCCAACAAAAATATAAGAAGATTAAGAATAAAGAGACATAAGAAAATGATAATAGAAGCAAGAATGAAGTGAGAGGAAGTGAGGACCATTAAGGTAAAGAGAAAAAAATTAATCTTAATAATTAAACTTATAATACTTGTAATGTTTAATAAGTTAATCATATATAATATTTAATAAAAATAAAATATAAAAAATATTTGAGGTTTATTATTACTTTTAAAAACTATAAATATTTGAAGAATATTATTATTATTAATTCAATAATTATTTTTTTCATAAATTAATTACAAAATCTAATTAAATAGTAATTAATATAATTATTCTAAAATATTATCTTTATATGATCTAGTACAGAAAAATAATAAATAATATTTATTATTAATTATGTAATTTTTTATTTTTTAATATTTAATGATATAATAATATTATAATAAAAAAATTTTATACATAAAATATATATACTATTATAAACATAAATTACTTTTGATTTGTTATAATTGATATAAGTCATTTTCCTCAACACTAAACTACATTAAAATTCTTATTTGATTATATCCTATGATGTGCCATATTTGTTATTATATGAAATTAATAATTATGTTATAAGGTTAATATTAATAATTAAATACTAAAACAATCATTGTAAGCTATCATTGAAAATAATTTAATTTTTTAACTTTAGCATGTTGTTAAAATGTAAGAAGAATTACTCCCACCCAAGATTACTTAACTTTGGCACTATAATGAGATTTAGTGTTGTAATGCTGGTGTCATTGAATATGCATGTAAATAAAAAAACCATAGTATTTGGTTATTGTCATCGAGATAATGAATAATTTCTAAAATTTTATAAATTATTAAGCAAGTGTCTTTTTAATAAAAAATTTTATGCTTATTATATTTTTCATAAAAAAATCTAGTTTATTTATATAAAATTAAAAAATGTTACTTAAACTATTATTTCTAATAATGTAGAAATTAATACATAAGATTTTCTTCCATGATGTTATCTTCCTAGTAAATAAAAAATAATAATGTAATAAATATAAATAATAAAGTCTACATATGTCATAATTTTTTTATATTGAAATATCAAACATAACAGATTTTCTTGAATATATTTATTTGATGTCTAAAAATGTGTGCAACATAAGAACTTTTCAAGAGTTTACCCAACCCAATACTACAATCACCCAGGCATGCTTAACATTGGAGTTCTAATATGATCTAGAGATATAACATTAGTGTGGTCACACATGCATAGAAAAGAAAAATTATAGTTGTTTTAGTACTATCTTGAAGATAATGAACCCTTTTCCAAAACATTTCGAATTATTAGGCATATGCATTTGGTCATCATTATGTTTGATGAATCAAGCATTGAATGTTAGCCTTTTATTCAACTAGGCTTGTTTAGTGTGAAATAGGTTTAAATCTAAAGAACAAGCTATGCAGTTTGAAAATGATGAACTACCCATCTTTAGAGTAGCTTGGAGGGCTTAACATGCTTTGAGGATTGAAGACATGTGCATTAGCTTTGGTAAAACTTTATTTTACTATAAAATAAAATATTGGTTTGTTGATTTTGTGACACTCTCTATTCATATCAATTATAAATCATATTTGTGCATTTAAATATCTAATGACAAACTTGTAATTATTATGCTATTACAAGTCCTATTGAAAGAATATTTTAAGAATCTTTTAAACAATTTGGAAGCTACTTTTATAATAGCTTTTCACAAATTTTTTAAGAACTGTGACAAACTATTTTGTATAAATACCCAATCACTTTGAATAAAATGGCTAATGAATGTGAACATGAATTTGACATCTCAAAGAAGGGTGCATCATATTCTATTGGCATAAATTTTCTCTCTCATCACCCATGGCTTACAATTACTTGAAATTCTAAATTTTTTTAACTAGGACAAATTCTTTTAAGAATTAATTTTCTTAATTCTATTTATAATTTTAGGCTCTTCATGCCATTTTAGATTCATTAATAAGCATATATTTTTTTAGCAAATCCAAACACCTCTAAGGATTAATTTTATTAATCCCGTTCATAATTTTAAGCTCTTTATATGTTTTTACATTCATTATAATGCATAATTATTTATAATTTTTTTTATCAAAATAATGTTTCATGCTGTGTTTTTTTATTTAGGATGGGTAGATTCAAATTTGTGAAAGACTAAGTTGATTTTATCTCATGAAAACTGAGGTTGGGTTAAGCTCACAAAAACTCAAGGTAATTTTAAATCTATAAAAGCTAGTATTTAAAGGAGAATCATAAGAAAAAACCTCAAATTATAATTCTTGTTTAAGTTGAGTTTTATTTAACCTTTGTTGTAGGTGGACATAGATTTTTGTTTGGATTGAAACAACTAAAAATTTTAGTGTATAATTTCTACTTTTTTCATTATAAAATTATAAATTGTTATATTAGTAAATCTACGTTTTTTTATGAATATTAAATTATTTTGCTAACGATATTTTAATAAGAAATACAATTGATATATTGGGAAAAATTATTTTAAAGAATAATTCACCTTCTTTTATGAGATTCACACACTTATTTTATCTTTTAAATGTACTTTAAAAAAAATTTATGCTTATTATATAAGAAATGATATGTCACACTTTATTTATAAATAACTAATAAAAAATTACATAAACTATTGCTTTGGGTAACATAGATTTTATTATATATGATTTTATTTCATTATTATATTACTCTAATAAATAAAAAATTCAATTATGTAACAAATATTGATAATAAAATATATATTTATCATAAATATTATATATCAAACTACATAACCTTGTAAATTTATTAAATATTATTAATTGATGGGCTAAAAAGAGAAAATGGAGATTTAAAAAACAATTTTGTAAGTGATAAAAAAAGATAATGATTGTTAAGAATAAAATAAAGAATGAAATAGTAATAGATAGAAATGAGAGAAGATTTAATGATGAGGAAAAAAAATAAGAGAACACAGAGGAGATAGAGAATATATAATTAAACGAAAAAGGTCGAAAAGAGAAGTAGTGAAGGATATAAGGGAGAGAGAGAGAGAGACCAGAAAAAATATAAGAAGATAGAGAATGAAGAGACAAATCAAGAATAATAATAGGAGAAAGAAAAAAGTAAGAGAATATAAGAGACATTTATATAAACTAAAAAAGTGAAAGAAATAATTAACTAAAAGTTAAATCATAACAACAAAACTTACTATATTTATTCAATATAATAACCCAATAAAATATAATATTTAATATTAACAAAATATAAAAATAATTTAAGGCTTGTTAATATATTATAATATTTCAAATATTAAAGGAATATTTTTACTATTAATTTAATATATTTTGTTGATACTTAAAATAAAAATATGTTATTAAAAAATAAATGATTTAATTTTCTAATATATTATCTTGGTATAACATGGTATATATCATAAATATAAATAATATTTAATATTAAGTATATAATTATTAAATTTGTAAAATTCTATAATATAATATTAATATATGTAAAAAAATTTACACATCATATTTATATTAAAATAAATGTAAACTTATTTTTTTTACTATGATTGATATATATTATTTTGTTAAATATCAAATTATATTAGAATTATTATGTTTTATAACAAATGATTTGCAATATTTATCATTATATGATACTAAATAAAATATTATATACTTATTATTAAAAATTAATTATTGAAATGGTAATTATGAACTATCATTTATAATAATAAAACTTTTTAATATTAAAATTTTATTAAAATAAAATGTTATTAAAGAGCAAAAGGAATATGAAAAAATATTTGCATCAAGAAGACTTCTGAAGAGGTCACTAACCCTAAATGTGACTCTCACCCAATAAAGCTTAACTTTTTAGTTCTAATGATATCTGGTGGCACAATGGACATGTGGTCACATACCAAAATAATAGACAAAAAATAATAGTTATTCTATTATTATGTTGAAGATAATAAACTATTTCTAAAAGTTTTAAAATTATTAAGCAAAATGACTTCAAAAGATACTATTCTTATTATATATGCTATAATATATTTTTATATAAATATTTTATTGATAAAAAATAATTTTAAAAATTGCATAAGATATTTTTTTTGATAACATAGATATTAATATATAAGAATTTCTTCCATTATTTTATCTTTCTGTAAATAAAAAATTTAATTAACCTAAGAAATATAGATAGTAATATATATTTAAAATAAATATTATATATTAAATTATGCAACATGAGGTATTTATTTAATATTATTAATTGATGGCTTGAAAAAAAGGTAAAGTCATTGGAGATATTTATTTTATAAGAGAGAAAAACATGAATTAACAAGATCAAAAAATAGAAAAACAATAATAAAGATTGATGAGAGATAATTTAATGAACAGAAAAATAATAAAGAGATTGAAAATGAAGACACATATAGAGAATGATAACTGGAGAGAGAAGAAAGTTGGAGAAAATGAGAGACATTGGGATAAATCGAAAAATGTGAGAGAAATAATTAAATAATAGCTAAATATTAATAATTTAACTTATAGTATTTATTAAATATAACAAGTTAATCAAATATAATATTTGATAATAATTAAATACAAATAGTGTTATAGAATTATTCTTATTTTAAAATATTTCAAACATTTTAAAAAATAACACTTAAATTAGTATTATTATATTTATACTTGAAACTAAAAAAAATTATTGAATATACAATAATATAATTATTCTAATACATTATTTTTATATGACATAATATAAATAATAAAGTCGAAATTCATTGGATCAAAGTGGGAGGCGTTGGTTAAAATATAACTCGAAAGGTCGAACATGGATAAACCCATATGATATGATTCCACCCAAGTGATTAAATTTGAGTGCACAAAACTAGAGCAAGGAAATATTTGGTTTATAGGTTACACTCGAGGGAATGCTTTTAAAGACAAAAAATTTCCTCTCCTGATTGTGGAACTATGTCCCTTGTGAAAGCCTATAACCAAAATCGATCATGCTCAGCACCATCTAATTACACATTTTTTCAAATGCACTGTGGTGATCTCCTTCACCTTGAAATAGTGATCTTAATCAATCCAATAGTCCATTTGATAAGCCAATGTGATGGTTACTACTTCATCCATTGATACTAATTGATCCATCTGATAGTCGTCATTTCATCCGACTTAATTAGATAGAAATTTTTATTTTCTCTTTTTGAAATAATGTTTCCTTTATCTGAAGGACCATATCTCTCATATTTGAAATTTATAATCCATATATAATCTTGATTTTACTATTGATTAATCAAACAATCTCGATCTCATCTAACTTGACCAAATGGCCCTGATTAAATCCAATTTGATGCAGCCATCAAGAACTCATCTGCTTTTTTAATGCTTGATGTGGTGGTTGAGATCTCCTCTATGCCAATTCAAAAGCTCAAGTCAATCCTACAAAATGTCTAAAAACTTATCTATTATTAAGCCATTGTAGTAGCTATTTTGGAAGAATATTTTAAGATCTTTTTAAGATATTTTAAAAGTACTTTTGTAACAACTTTTCACTCACTTTCTATTATCTATGAAAAGAAATTTATAAACTCCTAACAGCTGTGAATGAAATACCTAATGAACAAGAATAAGATTTGAATATCTTGAAAAAGGGCTAGATCATATTCTACTGGCATAAATTTCCTTTTGCACCACCTATGACATAGACAAGTTCAAATTCAAAATTTTTCCAACAAGACCTAATTCTTCTAAGCTTTTATTGTCTCAATCCTTTTTTAATTTTGAGCCCTTCATGTCTTATTACATTTAGCAACAAGCATAAGAAAATTTTTACATTTTGACCAAAACAATTCTCTTACTATATTTTTGTTTTTCTTTTGTGATGGGTAGCCTGACGTTAATTAAAGTACGAGTTTGGTTTGATTTCATAAAAAATCAAGTTTGGATTGACATTGTAACAGCTCGGGTTATAGATTAATCCTTGAAAATCAAATATGATAGAGGGAAACTATAAAGAAAAATCTCAACTTGCAATTCTTTTATAAATGAAGTTCTTTCGAGCTTACTTTGGGGTGAACCTACAGTTATTTTGAACCAATTCACTTAAAAATTTTCGTATACAATTTCAACTTATAATTTTATTATAAAAATTCTAAATTATTATTTTTTGTAAATTTAAGTTTTATACCGATATTAAATTATTTCAGTAATGAATTTTTGAAAAATAATATAATCTAAAAAATTAACTAAAATTATTTAAATCCCCTTTTCATAGATTGAAATCATTTTTTACTTCAATATGTAGTATTTAAAAATGCTACATTTTACATATTTCATAATATATATTGATATTAATATTATATATATATATATATATAAATTTCATAAACATTTATTTTTCAAAATATACACATTGATATATCAATTTATCTTCCATTATGGTATCATTTTTATAAAAAAAGTAAATCATGCAGCAAATATATAAATATATATATTTATGATAAATAACTTAAATTAAACTATATAATATTGAAGATTTTCTAAATATTTTTAATTTATGGATATAAAAATAGATAATGAAGATGGAGATGACTGTGTTACTAGAGAAAGAGAATGAAATAGATTGATAAGATTAAAATAGAGAAGGAAATAACAAAAGGGAAAGATAAGAGATGGCTTAATGTAGAGAAAAAGAAAAGAAAAAACATTGATGATGTAAACAGAATAAATAAAAAATATATAATGGAGAAAAATGAGAAATTAGAAAAGGATATATGAGATAGTGAGTTGGAGAAAATATGTGATAGAGAATAAGGAGAAAAATAAAAGTATGATAATAAGATAGCAAAGAAAGTGAGTGAATGCAAAAAATTTTGAAATAAAAAGATAAAGTGAGAGAAATAATTAAATAAAAGTTAAATTTTAAAACATAAAATTATAATATCTATTAAATAAAATATGTTTATAATATAAAACACTTAATAATAATAAAATATAAAAATTTGATGGTTATCATCATTTTAGAGTATTACAAATATTTAAGGAACATGTTGACTAATAATTTAATATTATTTTCAATATACGTTAATTAAAATTTTTAAATAAATAATATGTATAATAATTATTCTAAAATATTTTCTTTTTGTGATGTAATATAGATAATAAATGTAATTATTAGTTTTCCTTAATGACATAATTTTAGCTTTTTAATATTCTATATATAAAATATATATACTTTTATAAATATAAATTCATTCTAATTTATTGTTGTTGATATATGTTATTTTGCACAACATTAAACTCTTTTAAGGTATTATTTTGTTATATCATGGAATGTATTTCATTTGTTATTATATGAATTGAAAAATAATCTTGTAAGATACTATTAATAATTATTTACTCAAGTACTAATTATAACCTATCTTTAATAATAGATTAATTTTTAAGCAATAACATCCTATTAATATCAATTGTCATTTATTAGAAAAAGAAATGCCACTAAAAAAAAGCAACATGAGGACTTCTCAATGGGTCACCAATTGGATTGCTATTCTCCCATTGACATGCTTATCTTTTGAGTTCTATTGAGATTCAATATTATAATGTTGTTATGGTTCGACTTACATATAAAAGACAAAATTATAGTAATGTGATTATTGCCATCAAGATATTGAATCATTTATAAGTTTTCTAAGCTATCGATAACATGCACTTTTAAAAAGATTTATGCCTACTAAATATTTCAGAATATTTTAATATCAAAACTTTGGTTACATAAAATTAATAAAACATTACTGAAATTATTATTCCTAATAATATATAAAGTAAAACATAAAATATTCTTCTATAATATTGTAATTCTTATAAATAAAAGGTTAAATTACATAGTAAAGACAAATTATAAAATATATTTTTATTATAAATATTATATTTTAAAGTTCAAAAGATGAGAGAACTACTATATGTTGTTAATTAAAGGGTTGAAAAAGACAATAGAAATAAAGATAACTATTCTATAAGATAAAAAAAGTCAGGGATTGATAAAAGTTAAATAGAAAGGAAAATAATAATAGAAAGAGATGTAATAAGATTTATTGTTGTAGAAAAGAAGAGAAGATAAGGAGATACAAAGAATAAATAAATAAAAGAGAGAAAGAAATGAGAAAGTATACAAGTATAAATGAGAAAAAGAGATCAAGAAAAATATAAGATGATAAAAAATAAAAATACTAATAAGAGAATGATAAAAAGGGAGAAAATGAAGTGAGAGAATATGAGAAACATTCAGATAAAGGGAAAAAAGTAAGAGAAATAATTAAATAGAAGCTAAATCTTAGTAATTAAACCTATAATATTTATTAAATATGACACATTAATCATATATAACATTGAATAATAATAAAAAATTTAGAATTTTCTAATTTTTAAAAAATAATTTTTATTATTAATTTAATATTATTTTATCCATAATGAAAATTAAAAAATTTAATTAAATAATAAATAATTAAATAATTTTTCTAATATGTTATCTTTACAAGATACTATGTACATAACAAATATAAATAATATCTAATATTAATATTATGATATTTTATTTTTAATATTCTATAATATAATATAACAATATTTAAAAACTTTTACAAGCATTATATATATATATATACAATAATAGATATAAATTAATTCTAGTTTATTGTATTTAATGTAAGTTATTTTGCTTAATATTAAACTATATCAATTTTGTTGTTGAATTTTATCATATGATGTGTTATATTTATTATTTTATAAAATTAACAATAATGTTATAATTCTATTAATAATAATTAATTACTAAAATGATTAATATAAACTATCACTTATAATAATTAAATTTCTTAACATTAATAGATTAAAATCAATTGTCATTTCTTAGAATTTGAAATCATATGACAAAATTCGTTGAACACGAGAACTTCTTATGAGACCACGCATCCCAATTCTACTCGCGCTAACGTATGCAAAAGCTTTGGAATTCTAATGAGTTCCATTGCTTTAATACATGTGTGGTCACACATGTATACAAATGGAAAAGAGTTGTTGTTTTGTGATTATTGTCTTGACAAAAAAAAAAACTTTTTCTAAAATTTTCTAAACTGTTAAACATATGCCTTTGTTTACCCTTGCGTTTGATTTGTCAAGTATTAAATGTTTAACATTTTATTCTAATAGCTTTGTTTAGTGTGAGATTGTTTTACATGTAAACAACAAGTTACACAACTTGAACATGGAAAACTAGTGGTCTTCAAATGACCTTGGAATATTCAAAAAGCACAAAGACTGAAGACATGTGCATAAGCATTAATAAGGTTTTATTTTTTACTATGAATTAGAAAGTTAGCTTGTTGATTTTAAGAAAAATTTCAAATCATATTTATGCATCTAAATTGTTTGATCATCTTCTTTATTTATCAAACAAATATAACTTATTTTTTTGTTATCTCAATTATTTTCTTAGATCAAATCCTACTTAAACAATTAATTAATTTAACATAATTCTATTCATTAATCATTCTTTCCTTTTTGTTATTAAATCTTAATTACATAAAAAAATTTATTAAATTAACATATTTAAAAAAATAAAAAAATATATGCAACATCCTAAGTGATGCTTATATGTAAAAGTTTTGGGCAAAGATAAGGCCCAAGCTTAGCACTTTTGTAATTTTGCAAATTCTATTTTTGGTTCATTATTAAATTTGTTTACATAAAGATATAATTCTATTAAAATTTTCATAATTAAATAAGTATTAAAATTTTATGCACATTTTAAGACGTGCTTGAATGCAAAAGTCTTCGGCTGAGCATAAGCCCTTGCATAAGGTAAGTAAAAATAGTGAGATATAGGTTAGGTTGACACATTCTACTTCATGTTCAATTCTTGAAAAAGATGATGAATGGCATTGGATCGAACTTGGAAGCATTAGAACCAAATAAAAGTGTCGGACAGGTCAAAATAGAGATCAACCCATAAGATACGAGTCTGACCAAGTAATTAAATTATGAGCACACAAATGGGCAGCAACAATATTGTTTTTATAGGTTACACCAAGGCCAATGCTTATAAGGACCAAATAAGTTTCCTCTCTTGCAATGTGAGACTATGCACCTTTGATGGTCTCCATTGGAAACCATCAATGTTCAACATCATCTAATTGCACATTTTCTTCATTGCAAGCTAGAGATCCCTTCTACCTTTAAATAGTGATAATAATTGATCTAATCGTCCATTTAATAAGTCGACCAAATGGTTACTACAATATCTAAAATAATTTATTGATTCATATGATGGTTGTAATATTGTATGAATTTATTGGATGACTATTTTTGTTTCAACATTTTAAATAAATCTATCCTTAATTTGATGTCACAAATCTCTCCCATTTTAATAATATGGTGTTGATCTAATCTTTAATTTACCATAGACTAAAAAAACAATCTAAAACTCATCGAACTTGGTAAAATGACCAAATAAAATGTAATTTGATTTAGCAATATATGATCATCTACCATTATTGCCTATGATCAGACTAATGAGATCTCCATTATGCCAATCCAATGGCTCTAGTAAATCTTACATAACAACTAATGCACTAGCTATTATTATTTCATTATAGTGGACATTTTGGAAGAATATTTTAAGAACTTTTTAATCTTTATGGAATCTACTTTTTTAGTAACCTTTCACTTTGTAATGATTATTTTTAGTAAACACCTAACCATTATGAATGAAATGACTAAAGAATGTAAATAATATTTTAGCATTTTAAATAAGGGATGTATCATATTTTGTTGGCATAAATTTCCTTTGACAGCATTATATTTCAAGTACATTTAATTAAAATTCCAAATTCTTTTAGTTAAGCCTAATTCTTCTAATATTTTATTTTCTCAATTTTTTCATAATTTTTATCTCTTCATGCATTTAACATTCATTAACAAGAATCGAAAAAGTTTTACATTTTTTTCAAAAATTGGTTCTTGCTATAATTTTCTTTTCCTTTTGCATTAGATGGCCAATCATTTGTGAAATCTTGAGATTAGTTTGATCTCATAGATAATAAAGTTAGGGTTTAGCTTGTAAAAGCCTAGGTTATTCAAATATGTAATTATTAAAAATACAATGAATAATAAATTTTAATTATAAGAAATATAAATAATATGTAACATTCATGATACAATTTTAATTATTAGTGTTTTAAAGTTTTATATTATTGTATTTAAAAGCTTTTATATGCAGCATACATATACTATTATAAATATGTTTTAATTAAAAGTTTTTATAATTAATCTAAGTTATTTTGTTCGTTACTAAACTATATTAAAATTATAATTTTATTATATCATATGATGTACCATATTGTTTACTATACGAAATGTGAAATAACATCATAAGGTTATTCTTAAAAATTAATTACTAAAATGTTAGTTATAAAGATCCATCTATAATAATTTAATTTTTCACTTAAATATGTCATTAAAATCAATTGGCATTCATTAGAAAAAAAATCCTATGAAACATAGTTGCAACATGTGCACTTCTAAAGATGTCATGCATCCCAACAATATTCTTGGCCACGTATGCTTAACTTTGGAGCTCTAATGAGATCCATTATTATAATGCTAGTGTGGCCACATATGAACATTAAAAAAAACATAGTTAAGTAATTTTTTCCTTACCAATAGTGAACCATTTTTAAAATGTTTCAAATTATGATTATTAGCTATGTCATAATATATTAAAATATAAATAATTTATTTACATAAAATAAATAAATAATTTGATAAATTATTATCTTTAATAGTATAGATAATAATAAATAATATTTTCTTCCATTATGCTACCTATTTTTTTTAAAAAAATTAAATTTTGTACCATATATAAAGTATAAAAAATATATATCATAAATATTATGTATTAAAATATACAAAATAAGAGATTTCTTAAATATTATTAATTGATGAGCTAAAGAAGAGATAATAAAAGGTTGCTAACTACTCTATAAGTGAGAGAAAGAAATGATTTGTAGCAGCAAAATACAGAGAAAAAAAGTAATAAACAGATGAGAGATAATTTAATGAACTAAAAAAAAAGAGAACCTAATGGAGATAAAAAAATAAATAAATAAGTAAAAGAGAGAGAAATGAGAAAATAAAAAATGATAGATAAGAGAGATGGTAAGAAGAATATAAGAAGATAAAGAATGAAGAAAGAAATAAAAGGATAATATGGGGGGAGAGAATGACGTGAGGGATATTGAGATAAAGAGAAGAATTTCAGAAAAATTATTAAAAAAATGTTAAATCCTAATAATTAAAATTATAATATTTATTCATTATAATAAATTAATCATATATAATATTTAATGATTATAAAATATAAAAATCTTTTCAAATTTATATTTCTATATAATTTTACAAATATTTAAAGAATATTTTGATTATAAATTTGTTGTTATTTTATTCATACATAAAAATTAAAAAATTTAAATGAGCTATAAGTAATATCATTATTCTATTATAAATAATATTGATATATTTTAAAAAATCTACACACATTACATGTTGACATTTATTTTCTTGATTTAGCAAATGAATATAATTCAACCTTTTAATCTCTCAATTCTTTTCTTAGTTCAAATCCTACTTAAAACATTTAGTGATTTAGTATAATTCCATTTTTAAATCATTTTTTATTTTCTTAAAAAATACTTTTTGTATTTTTGTCAAATTGTATGTTAGAATAATGTTTAGATCTAGATTACTTCAAATGCAAGAGTCTCAAGCTAAGCATAAGCCCAAGCATAGAGCTTTTGTATTTTTGCTAATTTTTATATTTGATTGATTGTTAAATTTTGATTACGTCAAAAACATAATTCTATTAAAACTTTCATAATTAAATAAGCAAAAAAATTATGCAACATCCCAAGCAATTCCAAAATGACAAAGTCTTAGTCTGAGCAATTAGCCATAGCATACAGTACCTAATAAAAGTCAGATCCGGATCAGTTGTCTTGTTATAGTTAATGGAAAATTCCTTAACTACTTGGTGAAAGGAATTTGATAGAACTGGGAAGCTTTCAAGCCATATATAATTATGTGAAGGGTAAAAACACTATCAAACCCATAACATACGAGTCTAACTAGGTGATCAAATCTTCAGAGCACAAATTTGGAGCCACCCAATATTAGGTTCATATGTTACACCCAAGGGAATACTTATAAATACCAAATAAGTTTCCTGTCTTGCAATGTGATACTATGCAACTTGTGATAGTTTGTATCCAAAATTGATAGTGTTCAACACAGTCTTATCACACATTTCCTCGATTACACCAGGGAGATCAAATGCTATTCTTATTTTATTTTTTTTAAATAATCTATCTTTGATCTGATACCTAGTTCTCTCCTATTTGAATCCTATGTGGAAGATCTAGCCCTAATTTTTTCATTTTTTAATCGAATGATCCAAATCTCTTAAAACATGCTTGAATGGTCCTCATTAAATCCTGCTTGCTCCAGCCATCTAGAACTCATTTTCCTTTGTAACCTTTGATTGGATTATTGAGATCTCCTCCATGCTAATGCAATGGCTCCAATAAATCCTACATTATACTTAATTCACACGCCATTTTTATTTCATTACAACAGATATTTTGCATAAATAATTTATGCTTCTTGGAAGCTCTTTTTTGAACAATGTTTTGCTAACTTTTCAATACTTTTGACAAAAACTTTTCTATAAATATCTAACCAATGTGAATAAAATGACAAATGAATATGAACAAGATTTTAACTTGTCAGAAAAGAGCTGCATCATCTTCTACTAGTATAAATTTCATGTGGCAATACTTATGACTCAAGACTACATAAAATTCGAAAATTTTTCAACTAGGCATAATTCTTTTAAGTTTTCATTTCTTAATTCATTTCTTTATTTTGAGCACTTGATGTCTTTTTACATTCATCATCAAGCATAAAATAATTTTTATTTTTTATCAAAGATTTGCTTCTTACTGTTTTGTTTTACATTTTTATGGTGGAGTAGCTTTTGTAAAAATTTGAGTTCAATTTAAACTTGCAAAAAATTGATTTAGGGTTAAGCTCATAAAAGTTTAGGTTATTTCAGTATATAATTATAAATAGTACTAATTAACAAATAATTAATAATATTGAAGTAATTCAAAGGAATATTTAACATTAATGATATAATTTTAAATTTTTAATATTTAATAATATAATATTAATATATTTAAAAAATTAATGCACACCATATATATTATTATAAATTCAAATTAACTTTAATTTGCTATAATTGATATTTAAGATTTTTTTAATGTTAAACAACATTAAAGTTATTATTTTATTATATGATATGATGTGCTATATTTATTATTATATGAAATTAGCAATAACATTATAAGGTTATTTTAGGAAAATAATTACTAAAATATTAGTTATAAACTTTCACTTTTAATAAATATTTTTAATATAAAAATTTTATTAAGAAAATTATTATTCGTTAGAAAAGCATACTATGAAAAACAGGTGCAACACCAGGACTTCTAAAGAGGCCACTGATGCCAATACTACTCTCATCCGAGTGTACTTAACTTTAAAGCTGTAATGAGATCTAGTGTCGTAATATTGTTGTGGTTGCTCATTCATATAAAAGAAAAAAGTTAGACATGTGATTACTTTGTTAAAGATAACAAATAATTTCTAAAATTTTGGAAATTATTAAGCATATGCATTATTAACAAAATAATGCTTATTGTATATGCAATTAAATTCTATCATATTAATATTTTTATTTTATTAAAAAAATTAAAAAATTTCATAAACAATTATTATAGATAATTAGACATTAATACATAAGATTTTCTTCCATTATGATTTTATTATCATAAATAAAAAATTAAATTATTTGAAAAATATAAATGATGAAAATATTAATTTATAATAAACAATATGTATCAACATAAGAGAAAAGGATAGTTATGGATTAATACGAGCAAAATAATGGAAGCATAAGAATAAAGAAGGATGAGAGATAAGTTAATTAAATAAACAAAAAGAGAGAAGTTGAAGAGTTTGGGAGAATAAATAAATAAGTGAATAAGAGAGAAATGAGAAGGTAGAAAAGAATTGACTAGAGAGATGACATGAAGAATATAAGAAGATGGAGAATAAAGAGACAAATAAGAGGAGTATAATAGGAGAGAGTGTAATGTGAAAGAATGTAAGAGACCTTGAGATACAAAAATACTTAAAAACAAATTAAATAAAATTTAAATCTTAATAATTGAACTAATAATATTGATTAGAAATAATAAGTTAACTATACATAATATTTAAAAAGAATTAAATATAGAAAATATTTTAAAGTTATCATTATTTTTGAATAAATCAAATATCTATAAAACATTTTCACTACTAATTTATTATTATTTTGATCATAATTAAAAATTAAAACATTTAAACTATAAATAACATTGTTATTCTAATATATTATCTTTATATTATGAAATATAGAAAATAAATATAAATAATATTTAATATTAATTATATAATTTTAGTTTTTATTGTTCTATAGGATAACATTATAATATTTTAAAAATTTGACACACATTACATAGTGATTACTCTTTCATGATTTAGAAAATGAATAGAATTCAATTATTAATTCTCTCAATTCTTTTTTATGTTCAAATCTTAACAAAACCATGTCTTGATTTAACATAATTCTTTTTTTGGTTAAATCATACTTTTATATTTTTGTTAAATTCTTTGTTAGGCTGCTTATTAAATCTTGATTGCATCAAAAAAATAATTCTATTAAAATTTAAATTATTGAATAAATAAAAATTATAGTGCATCCCACACAATGCATGAATGTAATAGTCTTGGGTTAGCTTAATCCTAAGCATAGGACTATTATATATTTGCCATATTCTATGTTAGGTTATTTGTTAAATCATGTTTACATCAAAAAAAGTATTCTTTTAATATTTTCATAATTAAATAAATAAGAAAAATTATGCCACATCCCAAGGTTTACAAGAATGCAAAAGTCATTGGTTGAGCATAAGCTAGTGCACGTTGTTAACAAAAGTAGTTGGATGGAGATTGGTTAGACCTATTATTTTTCACTATGAAATCTTAAACCAGATTAGGAAATGCAATGGGTCAAACTTAAAAGTATTCCAACAAAATATAAGTATGGGATGGATAAAATACTAATAAACTCATAACATGAAACTCCTTCTTGGGGTCTAAATCCAGAGGACACAATTGAGGAGTCAGCCAATATTAAGTTCAAATGTTACAACTAGACATATGCTTATGAAGACCACAAAAGTTTCCTCTTCTGGAACGGGGGAATACGTCCCTTGTGACTGCCTCCATCCAAAACTAACATTTCTTAGTATCATTTGATAGCATTTTTTTGTGATCCAAGGATGGAAATCACGTCCACTTTAAACAGAGATCTTAATCGTTCAAATTGTCCATTTTATAAGCCGATTTGATGGTTACTACTTCATCCATTATAGTCAATTGATCTATTTGATTGTCCTTATCTCATTTGACTCCATAGGATGGCTATTTGTTTTTCCACTTTTTGAAATAATCTATGTTTAATCTGATAACCAAGGTCTCTCCCATTTTAATGATATGATCATCATAAAATCATCATTTTACCATTGGCTAATCAAATGACCCATGTCTCATCAAACATGATCTAATGACTATAGTCAAATTCGACTTGATTTAACAATCCAAAACTCAATCACCTTTACAACATTTGATCACAAAATTGAGACCTCCTATTTCTTGTTTCAATGGCTCCAAGATCTTGCTTAATGACAAAATAACTAGCCATTACTATGTTATTATAACAACTATTTTGAAAGAATATTTTATGATCTTTTAAGCTATTTGGAATCTGCTTTTGCAATAACTTTTAAGTCACTTTCTATAATTTTGAAAAACAATTTTCTATAAAAAATTAACGACTATGTTTGAAATGTTTAATGAATGTGACCAATATTTTAACACCTCAAAAAGGGGCAACATCATATTCTAATGATAAATTTCTCCTAGCAATACCTATTACTTATTTCTGTTTCAAATTTCAAATTCTTCTAGGTAATACTAATTCTAATAAGGCTCATTTTCTTAATTGGTCTCTTAACATTGAGATATTCGTGCCTTTTCACATTCATGCACAAGCATAAGAATTTTTTCAAATTTTTATCAGGAAAAGTTTTCTTACTATTTGGATTGCATGAGTCAACATTTACAAAAGCCTAAATTTTGTTTTATCTCATAAAAAAGTGAGTTAGGGTTGAGGTAATAGCAAGTTGGATAGAGGTAAACTTTAAGAATAATCTTAAGTTGCAATTTGTTTACTAAAAATATGATGGATTTCCTAAAAAGTTTAATTTTTAATATTCAATAATAGTTAATATAAAATCCATTTGTAGTTTATGATTATTTTAAAATATTTTAAAAATTAAAGGAAAGTTTTTATTATCAGTATAATATTATTTTGATCATACTTAAAATAAAAATTATTTATTAAATAAAAAATAGAATAATTGCTTCAATATATAATCTTTATGTTGCATAATATAGATCATAAATATAATTAATATTTAATAATAACAATATAATTGAATTTTTTAAATATTTTCTAATAAAATAGTAATATAATTAAAAAATTTACTCACACCTTATATATATTTTTATAAACATAAATTAATTTTAATTTATTTTTAATTTATTTTAATTTACATAAGTTATTTTGCTTGTATTAATTTCATTATTCTATTATATTATATGATGTGCCATATTTATTAATATATAAAATTAATAATATAGTCATAACATAATTGTTAAAAATTAATTACTAAAATGGTATTTGTAAACTTTAAAATATGAGAGATTTCTTGAATACTCTTATTTAATGGGTAGAAAAAAATAATAAAGATAAAGACAATTATTTTGTAAAAGAAAATGAAAGTCACAAATTAATAAGAGCATAATAAAGAGGCAAAATAGTAATAGACATTGATGAGAGACAATTTATTGGAGAGAGAAAGAAAAAAAGAACATATAAGAGATAAAGAGAATAAATAAAAATATGAGAGAAAAAGAAATGAGAAGGTGAAGAATGATAGAGGAGAGTTGGTGGCTTGGAAAACAATAGGATAGAGAATGAAGCAAAAAACAAAAGATTGATAATCAGAAAGAGTAGAAAGTGAGAAAGTGTGAGAGATTTTGGGATGGTGAGAAAAATGTAAGAAAAAAATTAATTTAAAAATTAAATCATAATAATTAAGCATATGTTAATTATTTAATATAATAAGTAAATCATACATAATATTTAATAATAATAAAGTAGGAAAATTATTTGTTACTATTATTTTAGAACACTAAAGAATATTTAACTATTAATTTGAAAGTTTTTTATTAAAAAATTAAGTAAAAATGTTAGTTAAGTAATAAATAATATATTTTTTTATTTATTATCTTTATATGATGTAATATTTATAATAGTTATATATAATATTCAAAATGAATTATATAATTTACATTTCCAATATTGCATAACATAATATTACTTTAATTAAAAAATTCTAAACACATTACATATATACAATTATCAACATTAATTTATTTTAATGTATTATAATTAATATAAGTTTTTTAGCTCAATATTAAAATATAGAAAAATTATTATTTTATTATATCATATTATGTGCAATATTTATAATTATATAAAATTAATAGAAATTATATAATTTATTAGTAAGAATTAATTACTAAAATGGTAATTCTTAACTATCATTTATAATAGTTTGATTGTTTAACATTAACAATTTATTAAAAGTATAATATCACTCGTTAGAATATGGAATGCTATGTAAACATGAATTCTTAAAAGGCCACCCATCCAGATACCACTCTTGTGCACTACTGATTAACTTTAGAGTTCGAATGAGACCTAATGCTGTAATATTTGTTTGGCCACGCATGCATATACAATTGACAAGGAATCATAGAGGTGACAAAAAAATAATTAAAGAGGTGAAAAAAAGAGAAATGAGTAATCAAAGAATGACATATGAGAATTGGTGGTCAAGAAGGATATAGGGAGATAGAGAGTGAAGAGACAAATAAGAGAATGATAACTAAAGAGAATAGAAAGTAAGAGAATATGAGAGACATTGTGATCAAGGGAAAAATACAAGAGAAATATTCAAATAAAGGTTAAATATTAATAGCTAAATTTATAGTATTAATTAAATATAATAAATTAATAATACAAAATATTTTATAATGTAAAAATATAAAAACTATTTAAGGATTTTTTATTTTAGAATATTAAAATTATATAAAGTATATTTTAACTACTAATATCATGTTATTTGTACTATTTTAAAACTTCTTTAGATGACACATATTTAATAAAGAAGAAAAGAAAATATAGAATATAGAAGTAATATAGAGAATAAAAAAAATGTAAAAGAGAAATTTGAAAATAAAGAATTATAGAAGAGAGTTGGATGCCCAGAAAAATATATGGAGGTAGGAATTAAAGAGACAAATAAGAAAATAATAAAGTGAAAAAATGAGAGAAATAATTAAACAAAAGTTAGATCATAGTTATTAAACTTCTCATATTTATTAAATATTATAACTTAATTATATATAAGATATTATAACAATAAAAATATAAAAAATACTTTAGGTATATAATTATTTTAGAATATTACAAATATTTAAGGAATATTTTTATTATTAATGTTATTTTTTTATTTATACTTTAAATTTTAAAAATTTATTAAAAATAAATAAATAAATTATTTTGATAAAATATATTTTAATTTTTTAAAATACATAACAAACACAAATAATATTTAAAATTGAAGATATAACTTTTTATTTATAATATTTTAAAAAATATAATATTACTATATTTAGAAAATTCTATACACGACATATAAACTACTAAAAATATAAATTAAATTTAGTTAATTATAGTTGATGTAAGCTATTTTGTTGAATATTGAAGAACATTAAATTTATTACTTTATTATATCATATAATGTGCTATATTTATTATTATTATATGAAATTAAAAAAATAATATTAAGAAGTTATTTTGTATAATTAGTGACTAAAATAGTAATTATAACCTATAATTTATAACAATTTAAAATTTTACTATAATAAATTATTAAAATCTATTATTGTTTATCAAAAAATGGATTTTTATGAAACAATATGTGCAACAAGAGAACCTCTAAAGGGTAACTTGTTGTAATAAGATTGTAGCCTAAGTATGCTTTTGTTTGGAGTTCTAATGTGTTCTAGTGCTATAATGTTGGTGTCATCACATACATATAAAAAGATTATAGGTGTGTGATTATTAACTATAGAATATGAATAATTTTCTAAATTTTCTAAATTATTAAGTATATGGTCTTTTAAAAAAAATATAACAATTTATATTTCATAATATATTTTAATATCAATATTTTGTTTATGTAGTATTAAGATAAAATTATGTAAGCTATTTTTTTTATGGATATAAAAATTAATAAATGACATTTTTTTATTATATTATAGTTCTTATAAAAAATAATTAAATTATGTGACAAATATAATTAATGAAATATATTACTTTCATAAATACTATAGATTAAACCATGCTAACAGAGAGATTTCCATTAGTGTTTTAATTTAATGGACTTGAAAAGTGTTGATAGAGAAAAGATAACTATTCTAAAAGAGAGAATAAAATGCACATATTGATAGGAAAAAAATAAAGGAGAAAATAATAATAGAGAGATATAAGAGAATTTATTCAAGAGGGAAAGAAAAGAGAGAACATTGGAGCAATAGAGAATAAATAAGTGAAAGAGAGAAAAAATGAGAAAGCAGAGAATAATAGAGTGGAGAGAGAGTCCAAGAAAGAAATAAAGAGATATAAATTGAAGAGATAAGTAAAATAGTCAAAATAAGAGAGAGTAGAATGTTAGAGAATATGAGAGACATTAGGATAAATAGAGAAAGTGAGGAAAGTAGTTAAATTTAAAAAATAAACTTATGATATTTATTAAATATAATAATTTTATCATATATAATATTTAATAGTAATAAAAATTTGATAATATTTATTGGCTATTATTTTTTTTAGAATATTAGAAATATTTAAAGATTATTTTGGACCATTACTTTAATATTAGTTTATGAAAATTTTAATTAAAAATTAATTAAACAGTAAATTAAAAAATTATTATATTATATTATCTTTATATGATATAATTTAGATAATAAATATCAATAATATTTTATAATATTGAAAAAATTTTAAATTTTGAATATTTTACAACGTAATATTAATATATCTAAGGAATTCTACACACAACATATATATACTTTTACTTAAATTTATTCTAATTTATTATAAAGCATATAATTTTTTTGCTCAATATCAACATATAATAAAAATATTATTTTATTATATCACATGATTTGCATATTTATTATTTTATGAAATTACTAATAATTTATAAACTTATTATTCATAATTAATTACAAAATAACTCTTATAAACTAACATTTATTATATTTTAATTTTTAACTTTAAAATGTTATTAAAATAAATTTTTATTCATTAGAAAAAAGAATTCTATAGAAAAAAGTGCAACACGAGGACTTATGAAGAGGTCATCTATCCCATTGCAACCCTCGCAAGGAATGCTTAACTTTGAAGGTCTAATGAGATCTTATCAAACATGCATATAAAAGAAAAAATTAGTTGTTAATTGATTATTGTCTTTAAAATAATGACCATTTTCTAAAATATTCTAAAATATCAAGTATACGAACTTTTAAAAAATTATTATTATTATATGTATCATAATATATTCTAATATAATTCTTTCTTTAATTAATCTATTTGTCTTATGAAAAAAATTAAATTACATGATAAATTTAAATAGTAAAATATATATTTATCATAAATATTATAAGCATACACTGTAAAATATTTCTAAAAGATTATTAACTAACATTCCAAAAAAGAGACAATTAAAATGTAGATAATTATTATACAATAAAGAGAGAGAATAAAATGGATTGATAAGATGAAAAAAGAGTGAGATGCTAGATGATTTAGTGTATAGAAAAAGAAAAGAAAGAAAATGGAGGAGATAATGAGAAAAAATAAATAAATGAAAGAGGGAGAAATTAAAAATGTAGAGAAAGGTAATAGAAAGAGGCCAAGAAAAAAATAGGAGATAAAAAAAATATAGAACATTAAAAAGAGAATAAAGAGATAAAGAAAATATAGAACATAAAAGAGATAAAGGGAATCAATAAATAACTAATAAAGAAAGTGAAAATAGAAAATAAATAATGATATAGGAGAGTCGAATGTCAAGAAAAATATGAGATGGAGAATGAAGAGAGAAATAAGAGGATGAGAATAGAAAAGAGTAGAAAGTGAGAAAAATGAGAGATATTGAGGCAAAGATAAAAAAACTTGGAGAAATGATTAAATAAAAATTAAGTTTTAATAATTAAACTTATAATATTTATTAAATAAAAAATTTAATCACATATAAAATTTTATAACAATAAAACATAAAAGCTATTTGAGGCTTATCATTTTTTTAGAATATTAAAAATATTTAAAGAATTTTTTTATTATAAATAATATTAGTTATTGAAATAAGTTTTGTAATAAAATAATATAATATTTAAAAAACTTTATATACAACATTAATATAATATATATATATATATATAATGTTAAAGAAATAGATTAAATTAAATTATTATAATTCATATAAATAATTTTGTTCAATATTAAACTATATGAAAGTTATAATTATATTATATAATATGATGTGTCACATTTGGTTTGCTCAAGAAGTCATATATCTCAATAGTACTCTCATAAAAGAACCCTTAACTTTGATGCTCTAAAGTGATCCAGTGTTATAATGTTGGTGTGGTCAACATGCATAAGAAATTAAAAAAATTATAGTTATGTGATTATTATCTTGAAAATTAAAAACATTTCTTAATTATCAGGAATAAGGACATTCAAAAAATATTTATTCTTTTTTTAAATGTCATAAAATATTCTAATATAATTATTTAGATTATATTAAATAAAGAAATGATCACATAAAATATCATTTTTTATAGAGTAGATAGTAATACATAAGATTTTTTTTCTTATATTATCATTCTTATAAAAAAATAGATAACATTATAAATATAAATTATAAAATATATTTTTATGATAAATATTATATATTAAACTATGCACCATAAGAGATTTTTCAAAAATTATTTAATAGATGGGTTGAAATAGAGGTAATTAAAATAGAGATAACTATTCTATAAAAAAGTGAGAAAGACATGGATTGATAAGAGAAAAAAAGTAGAAAATCATAAGGGAGAGAGTTGTGAGTTGATTTAATTAAGAGGAGAGAAAAGAGAAGAGATAGAGGAGACAGAGAGAATAAATACATTAATGAAAGAGATAGAAATGTGAAAGTAGAGAAGGATTATTGAAAAAGATAGGCCAAGAATGAAAATTTAAAAAGAGAATGATGATAATAGAGAGAATGATGTGAGGGAACATGAGAGACATTTAAGATAAAGAGAAAAATTGAAAAACATAATTCAACAAAAGTTAAATCCTAATAATTAATATTATAATTTTAATTAAACAAATAAAAAATATTCATAATATTTAAGTATAATAAAATATTAAAAATAGTTTATTCATATCATTAAAAGAATTATTTAAAATTTATTTTGATTATTAATTTAATAATAGTTTATTCATATCATTGAAAGAATTATTTAATAACAAAAAATATAATTATTCTAATATATTATCTTAATATGATGTAACAAATATATTAAATATAAAAAATATTTTGCATTAATTATGAGTTTAGGATAGCAATATTTTATAATGTAGTATTACTTATTTTTTAAAACCTTTATAAACATCACATATATATTTTTATAAATAGAATTCAATTCTTATATATTATATTTTTTATAATTATTTTTCTAATTATTTCACGATATTAATGTTATTATTTTATTATATCATATGATGTGTCATATTTATTATTACACAAAATTGAAAGCATATTATTTAGTTATTATTAATAATTAATTACTAAAATGGTATTTACTAATTATCATTTATAATAATTTTTTTAACATTAATGTTTTATTAAGGTAAATTATCATTCATTAGAAAAAGGAATATGAAAAAATATTTGCAACATAAAGAAACTTCAAGAGGTCACCCATAAAAATACCACTCTCACCAAAGCAAGCATAACTTTTGAGTGTTCTAATGAGATCTTGTGACATAATACTCGTAAGGTCACAAATGCATACAAAAGAAAAGAACCATTTCTAAAATAAAAAATTATCAAGAATATGCAATTTTAAAAATTTTTCATGTTATACATGTCATAATATATTCTAATACAAATATTTTAGTTATATCAAATTAATATAAAATTACTTAAACTATTATTTTCAATAACCTAGATGTTAATACATTGGATTCTCTTCTACTATGTTATCATTTTTTAAAAATAAAAAGTTATGCCAAAAATATAATAATAAAATATATAACTATAATAAGTATTATATATTAAATAATGCAAGATAAGATATTTCTTAAATCTTTTTAATTGATGGGATTAGAAAGTGATAATATAGATAGAGATAACTATTATGTAAGAGAAAGAAAGTCACAGATTAATAAAAGTGAAATAGTAAGAAATATAGTAATAGAGATTTATAGGAGATTATTTAACAATAAGGAAAAGAAGAAGGACAACAATGAAGAGATAGATTGAATAAATAAATAAGTGAAAGAGATAAAAATAAGGGCAAAGTAGAGAATGATAGAGGGTTGTTAGAGGCGAAGAAAAATATTGAAGTTGAAGAATAAGGAGAATAAAATTAGTGATAACAGGAGAGTAGGATGTGAGAGAATATGACACTTTGATACAAAAAGAAAAAATCTGACAAATAATTAAATAAAAGTTAAATATTAGTAATTAAATATATAGTATTTATTAAATATAATTATCTTATAATATATAATTTTTATAACAATAAAATATAAAGAATATTTGATGTTTATACTTGTTTTATATGCTACAAAAGTTTAAGGAATACTTTTACTATTAAAATCACTTTATTTTTTTCATATCTAATTGTTTTAGATAATTATTCTAATATATTACCTTTATATAACTAAATATAGATAATAAATATATATAATGTTTAACATAAGTTATTTTGATTATGTCAGATAATGTGGCATAAGTATTATCTTATGAAATTGATAATAATTTTATAAGATTGCTATTAATAATTAATTACTTAAATGCTAATTATAAATAATCATTTATCATAGTTTAAATTTTAACATTAATATATTTTTAAAATATCTCGTCATTCATTAGGAAAAAGAATGACATGAAAAATAAGTACAATATGAGGAGTTCACAAGATTCTATCCATCTCAAAAGTACTCTCGCCAAAGCATGCTTACCTTTGGAGCTCTAAAGAATTTCAAAAATATCTAATTTATTAGGCATATGCAATTTTAAAAATATACTCTTATTATATATATAATAATATATTTTAAAAGTAAATATTTGGTTTACATAAAATTAGTAGAAAATTATATGAACATTGCTTTTTTATAATGTGAAGATTAATATATAAGATTTTGTTTGATATATTGACATTCTTACAAAACAAATTAAATTATGTAATAAGTATAAATGATAAATTATGTTTTTATGATAAATGTTATATATTGAAGTATGCACCATAAGTGATTTTTTTAAATATTTTTAATTGATACGATAAAAAAGAGATAATGAAAATATAAATTACCATAATATAAGAGAGACAGAGAAAGCTTTGGATTAATAAGAGCAAAAATGACTGGAAAAAAGTAATAGAGAGAGTTAAGTGACGATTTAATGAATAAATAGAAAAAAGAGAACATAGAGCAGTTTGAGAGAATAAATAAGTAAATTATAGAAAGAGAAATGAGAAAGCAGAGAAGAATTATCGATAGAGAGAGGCCAAGAAAAATGTGAAGTGATAAAGAATAAAGAGATAAAAAGAGAGTGATAATAAGAGAAAAAAAAGATGTAAGACAATAAGATAAATGTTGACACAGAGGAAAAAAGAGAGAAACATAATTAAAACAAAATTAGTTAAAAAAAACTAAAATAATTATTTTTATAAAATCATAAATTAATAATTTATAAAATTTAATAATAATCATATATAACAAATATTTGAGATTTATAATTATTTTTAAAAATTCTAAATATTGAAAAACTATTTTTTAAAATTAATTTAATATTTATTTATAAATACATTAATTAAAAAAATTATAAAATAATAATATTATAATGATTCTAATATATTATCTTTATATGATTTAATTTAGATAATAAACATAAATAATATTTAACAATAATGACAAAATTTTCAAAATCTAAGTTTTTATATACAATATTAGTATATTTTAAAAAATCTATACACATCTTATGAACATATTTAAATATATTTGAGTATAAATATATTTCAAAATCTAAGTTTTTATATATAATATTAGTATTATAAATATATTTAAATTATTATTTATTATAATTTATGTAAATTATTTTATTTTACTTAATTTTTTAACAATAACATGCTATTAAAATTAATTATCATTCTTTAAAAATAAGAATATGAGAAAAATATTTGGAGTAGGAGAGCTTCTTAAGAGGTAACCCATCATAATTCCATTCTCACCCTAGCAAGCTTAACTTTGGAGTTTTAATGAGATCTAATGGCATAATACTTGTGTGATCATATATACATACAATAGACAAAAAAATCATAGTTGTGTAATTATTATTTTCAAGATAAAGAGCCATTTCTAAAATTTTCAAAATTATGAAAAATATATACTTTTAAATTTTTTTCTTATGTATATGACATATTATATTCTAATAAAAATATTTTATTTATATAAAACAAATAAAATATGTAAAACTATTATTTTTTATAACATCAAAATTAATGTACACATTTTCTTCCAAAATCTTTTATTTTTTTTAAAAGATTAAATTATTTAATAAATATAAATAATAAAAAATATATTTATCATTAATGTTATCTATTAAAGTATGCAAAGTGTGATATTTCTTAAATATTATTAATTAATTATCCAAAAAATATAATTTAGGTATAAAAAACTATCTTATAAGAGAAAGAAAGTCACTTATTGATGAAAGCAAAATAGTAATGAAAATAATAGACTAATGAGAGATGATTTGATGAAGATGAAAAGAAAAAAGAGAACATAAAGAAGATAGGTAGAACAACCAAATAAGTTAAAGACATAGAGGGATGAGAAGGTAAAGAATAGTAAAGGATAATTGATGGCCAAGAAAGTTATAAGGAGATAATGACTAAAGAGACAAATAAGATAATGATTATAGGAGAAATTAAGAAGTGAGAGAATAAGATAAATTAATATAAATAGAAAAAGTAAGTAGCAAAACGAAATAATATTTAAATCCTAAAAATTAAATTTAGAATATTTATTAAATATAAGAAGTAAATCATATATAATATTTTATAACAAGAAACATATAACAAAATATTTTGTGTTTTTAAGATTTTAAAATTTCTCAAATATTTAAAGAATATTTTCATTATTAATATTATTCTATTTTATTAAAACTCTAAAATTTAATAAATTAACTAAAGTATAAATAATTTAATTATTATAATGTATTATCTTTATATGATGTAATATAGATAACAACTATATATATACTATTTAAAATTAATGATATAATTTTATTTTTTAGATTTCAAATATTCTATCATATAATATAGTTATATTTAAAGAATTATAAATTATAATATATAAGTATTAATATAAAAAAATTAATTCTAATTTATTGTATTATATATAATTTTTTTATAAATGTTAAACTAAATTAAAGTTATTAGTTTTTTTATATCATATGATATGTCATATTTAATGTTGTATGTAATTGAAATAATATTATAAGGTTAGTGTTAACAATTAATTACTAAAATGTTTTTGAAAAACTATCATTTATAATAATTTGATTTTGTAACATTAAGATGTTATTAAATAATTTGTCATTCACTACATAAATGATTACTATGAAAAAATATGTGAAGGAATGGGACTTCTCAAGAGGTAACCAATCACAATACTATTATCTCCAACCAACCTTAGCTTCTAAGTTCTAATATGATCTATTGTTATAATATTGTTATGATCACAAGTGCATACAAAATAAAAAATCATAGTTGAGATATTATTGTCTTATTGATAATGAATCTTTTTCTAAAGTTTTCTAAATTATCAAACAAATACACTTTTAAGAAAAAAATTATGATTATATATATGGCATAATATATTTTAACATTAATATTTTATTGTTCAAAATAAATCTTTTTCTAAAGTTTTCTAAATTATCAAACAAATACACTTTTAAGAAAAATTATGATTATATATGGCATAATATATTTTAACATTAAAATTTTATTTGTTCAAAATAAGGAGGAAATTATGTAAGTCATTATATTTGATAATATAGATATAAATACATATGATTTGCTTCCATTATTTTATTATTCTTATAAAAAAAATATTACAAAACAAATATAATTAATGATAAATAAATTTATACTAAATGTAAGAAAATAATAATAGAAAGAGATAGAGATGATTTAAGAATGAATAAAAGAAAAGAGGGAACATGAAGAAGATATGGAGAAAGTAGGGAAGGAAAGGAGAGGTAGAGAGACCAAGAAAAATAAAAGGAGATGGAGAATAAATGGACTATTAAAAGCATCATAATAGAAATGATAAAGAAGTGATAATTTGAGGGACATTGTGACACAAAGGGAAAAAGTGAAAGAAATAATTAAATGGAAATTAAATCTTAAAAATGATACTTATAATATTTATTAGATATGTTAAACTAGTCATATATAAATTTGATTTTTATTACTATTTTAGAATATTACAATTTTTTAAAGAATAATTTGAATATCAATTAAATATTATTTTATTCATATAGTAATTAAAAAAATATAATTAAATAATAAGTAATATAATTATTCTAATTTATTATCTCTATATCGTATAATATAGATAATAAATATAAAAGTTATGTAACATTAATGATAAAATTTTAGACTTTTAATATTCTATAATATACTATTACTGTATTTAAAAAATTCTATTCAAAATATATATATTATTATAAACATAAATAATCTCTAATTTATTATGATTGATATAAGTTCTTAGGTCCATATTGAACTATATTAAAGTTATTATTTTATTAGATAATACGATGTACCATATTTATTATTACATAAATTTTATAATGATATTATAAATTTACTCCTAATAATTAATTTATTGAGTGCTATTTAATAAATATCATTTATTATAATTTAATTTTTTAACATTAGCATGGTTTAAAAAAAGTATTTTTCATTAGAGAAAAGAATGCCATGAAGAATTGATGCAACACTAAGTCTTTGTAAGGGGCCATCCATCCTAACACTACTCACCCAAAAATGCTTAACTTTAGAGCTCTATTGAGTTTGAGTGTTATAATGCTGATTTCATCACACATGCATAGAAAAAAATCATTGTTATGTTATTATTGTCTTGAAGATAACAACATTTTTCTAAACTTTTGTAATTTATGTAGCATATTTACTTTTAAAAACAAATTATTTATGTTATATATGTCATATTATATTATAATATAATTGTTTTATTTATATAAATTAATAAAGAATTAAATAAATTATAATTTTTTATAACATAGATAGAAATACATAAGGTTTTCTTCTATTATGTTATCATTTTTACAAATAAAAATTAAGTTACTTAATAAACATGAAAAGGAAAATATGTATTTGTCATAAATGTTATATATTAAACTATGTACCAGTGTTATATATTAAGCTCATAAAATCTCATGTTATAATTAAACTCATAAAAGCTTGAAGATTAGAGGTGCACTGCAAGGAAAAAGCTAACCTTGTAATTCTTCTTCCAGTGGTGTTTTATTTTACCTCGATTGGTGGTAGATGTAGATTCTTATGGAACCAAACTACATAAAATTTTTGATGTGCCATTTCAAATTTTATTTTTGTTGTAAAAATCAAAAATTAAAAACGAATGTAATCTTAAAATTATTAAAAGAATTTTAGAACCATAATTAACCAACTTTTATGGGATTGACACAATTTGTTTTCTTCAATATGTATTTTTATAAAAATGTATTATTGTTATATATGTTATAATATATTCTAATATTAGTATTTTATTTATAAAATAAATAAAAAATTACATTAAAATTACTTTTGAAAACAAAGATATTGATATACGAGATTTATTTTCTTTACATTATCATTCTTATGGATAAAAAATTAAAATATGTAATAATTATAAGTAATAAAATATATATATAAAAATATTATGCGTTAAACCATGTAACGTAAGAGATTTATTAAATATTGTTAGTAGATGGGCTAAAAAAGAGATAATAGAGATGGTGATAACTATTCACCAAAAGGGAGAGAAACACATGGAATTATAAGAATGAAATATAGAAAGAAATAATAATAAGTTAAGATGAGAGAAGATTTAATCAAGAAGAAAAAACATGAGAACATAGACAAGATAGAGAGAAAAAGTAAATTAATAAAAAAAATAAAAATAAGAAAGTAGAGAAGAATTGAGGAGAGGGATAAACCAACAAAAATATAAAGAGATAGAGAACGAAGAGACAAATATAGAATGATGAGAGAAGGGAAAAAGAAGATAAAGAATTTTAGAGACAATGAGATAAAAAGAAAAATTGAGAGAAATTATTAAGTGAAAGATAAATATTAAAAATTAAAAAATAATATTTATTGAATATAGCAAGTTAATAACATATAATATGTAATACCAATTAAATAAAAAAAATTATTTGAGTTTTATTGACACACAAAATAATTTTTAATAAATAATATAATTATTAAATATAATGTCAATATATGATATAATTTGGATAATAAATATAAGTAATATTTAACATTAATGATATAATTTTAAATTTCTGGTATTCTATAATATAATAATACTATATTTAGATAGTTCTATACACATCTTATACATACCATTATAAAAATAACTTAACTATTATTTATTATAACTAATATAAGATATATAGCCCAACATTAAGCTATATTAAAATCAATATTTTGTTATATTATATGACATCTTATATTTAATATAAATTGAAATTGATAATAATATTAGAAATTTTTTATTACAAATTAATTTCTAAACTTATAATTATAGACTATCACCTTTAATAATTTTGCTTCTTAACATTAAAATCTTGTTAAAATAAATTATCATCCATTTGAAAAAAAAGAAAAAATATTTGTAAAATGAAGAATTTTCAAAAGGTCACAAATCTCGAATACATCTCTCAACAAAGCAAGCTTATGAGTTCTAACAAGATTTAGTGCCATAGTGCTTATGCCATCACACATGCATACAATAGATAAAAATTATTATTATCTAATTATTCGGTTGAAAATAATCATCCATTTAAAAATTTTCTAAATTTTCAAGCTTATGGTTATTTTTAAAAAAATTATGTTTAATATATACGTAATAATATATTCTAATATTAAGGTTTTATTTGATTAAAAGTTACAAAAAAAATAACAAAAAGTAATATTTTTATAATATAGATGTTAATTCAAATGAGCTTCTTAAATTATGTTATAATTTTTTAATTTAAAAAGAAATTCTTTTATAAATATATAAAAAGATTACTGTAGAATCTTTCTATTAAATTATGCAACACAAAAGATTTCTCAAATGTTATAAATTAATAGTCTAAAAAAGAGTTAAAAGAGAAAAAGATAGCTATTCTATTAGAGAGAGAAAGTTAGAGATTAATAAGAGCAAAATAAAGAAAGAAGTAGTAATAGAGATTGATGAGAGACGATTTAATGATGTGGAAAAGAAAACAAAGAACATGCAAGAGATAAAGAGAAGAAATGAACAAGTGAAAGAGAAAGAGAAATGAGAAATTAAAGGATAATAGAGTTGGAGGCCTAAAGAAATATAAAGAGTTAAAGAATAAAGGGAGAAATAAGAAAGTGATAATAGGAGAGAGTTGGAAGTAAGAGATTTGTAAAACAATGAGATAAAAACAAAAAAAGAAAGAAATAATTAATATTACAAAAAATATTTGAGATTTGTATTTTTTTAACTTTAAAAATACATAAATAATATTTTTATTATTAATATTATAATATTTTATTCAAACTTCAAATTAAAAAACTTAACTCAATGCTTCTCCTAATAATCAAATCCTTTAGATGCGAGGTTACAAATTTCCATCATCTAGATAAATTCTTTTTTTTACTTCTAGATTTTCTAATTTTTCATCATTCTTATTCAAATTAAAGTTCTTTACTAATTTTATTTCATTTTCTCAATGCTTCTCACTAACTAGTTGGATATACTCATCAAACATAACATGTATTGTTTTCTCTATCTTATGATTCTAGATTAAAGACTCTTTATGCTTTTCTAATAGATAAATACCTAAGATGTGAATTTTGATTTTTCTTCTCGATTTTGATTATATAAGGTATAAAATCTAAATTAGAAGCATACCATTAAATCATCAATTTAAGTTTTTTAAATGTTCTAGACCTATCATAGAATGTCTCCAAATATTTTGGAGACCTTTTCTTCTCGTCTTCTAAGTTCTACTCTTGGGAAAAATTCCACAATGAAGATAATTCAATGCCCTAGTATTTAATTGAGCTAATCTTTTGTGCTAAATATTAAGTTTACTAAAAGGCTTGACTTCATTAGTAGAAGAATTTCTAGGAAGTTCACAAGGCTTAGCCATAACTTCCCATAATTTTAAATCAATAGATTGAATAAAAATTCTAAAACGATTCTTCCAATACAAGTAAAATTCTCCTTTAAATAAGGGAGGTAGATTTGAAGAAAAAACTTCACACAAAGTTGCACTCATCTCAACCAAAGAAGAAGCCATAAAAAAAATGTCTCAAAACCATAAAAATTATGAATAAACCTTCTCTTAGCACAAGCGGATCTCCCACGTGATCTTACTCATGTAATTGGGATTCCTCGCTCTGATACCAATTAAAGTTCTTTGTGCTTTAGGAAATCCCACAAGAGGGTGGGGGGGGGGGGGTGAATTATGGTAAATAAATTTTTTTTCGATTTTCGGTTTCAATTAAAAATTAAATCTTTTAAGCACGAATAAGAATAAATATAACACAAAAGATTTTTAAGGTGGTTAGAATCTAAATCTAGCCTACATCTACCACCAACCGGTGTTGGAAAAAAAATAACACTAAAAATACCAAATTATGATCGAGGTTTTTCGTACGATTCATCTCAAACATACTTGGGATTTTTCCTACGGCTAATCCCGAACCTACTTGAGTTTTTCTGGGCTCAACTCAAACCCATGGCTTTTGCACAATGCTGGGATGCCCTTACCCCAAAGAACAGAATACAAAAATTGACAAAAACTTAAAATAACTTGAAGTGAAATAAGAGGCACACACAACTGAAAAATAGAGGAATAAAGATTGAGAGATTTTTGAAGCAATAACCTCTAATTTCAGAATCCTTCTTGCCACTTTCTCTTTATGAAATTGGAAGCACCGTATTCACTTGATTTTGCTCAAAGTCGTGATCTGAAAGCTTTTAGATCTTAGCAAAATGTAACCTCTAGAAGTTCTTCATTCTTCCCTATTTATAGAGCTTAAATTTGAGCTCTAAAATCACTCCCAACGGCTCTTAAAATCAACTAGAAGTTTGGGTAACTAACGGAAAACAGCTACCCTCCTATTCGGGCCCAAACACGGACGACACGGATTGAATCATGCGTTTACCGTTTGAGATTAATCCCGTCCGTTCATTCTTGGCGGGCTTGATTTGAGCAGCGTGCATACTGCCCTGCATGTATTAGTAAAATGTGTTCTGGCATAATTCAAATTAAAATAGTTTACCTCAATGCTTTTGCATTCTGGCTCATATCCGCGCTGCCTGGGTTCGATTCTTCTACATGTCATTTTAGGCTGAATAATCTCAGCCGTCCGATCGCGCTTGTTCTTCTTATTTGTTTGATAGTAAGGTTGGAGTTTAGTCCCACTTCGTGGAAAATTCTTTGCCATTGCGCTTTAAAGCTAATTCGCTTCCTGTTACTTTCGAGCCTCTTTGGGGTTGGCTCCCCCCTTCCTTGACCAGGATTTCATCACCTGGTTCGGGTTGACTTGATCTTGCACTGTTCCGTCATTGGCTGCGACCTGAAATTGCCGTGCTTCGTTCGACGTTGCCTGCGACCTGAATTCCTATGGACTATGGGCACCCCTACCGGGTCAGCCCACTAATTTTTTATGTTTATTATTTTTTTTTTAATTTCTAAAGGCCTGGAAGGGCCAGTGGTCGGGTTGGGTCGACCCGCCCAATGCTACAGTGAAAATTCTCGAGAGTAATGTTGTTTTAGGGTGTCTTGTGGGAATTTTTGGGCCAAAATATTTAATATAAGTGTACCAAAAAAATTTTATATTACCATAGTATTATAAGTTTTCTAAATGGCTATGAAAAGAAATTCATGAAAACTAATTCCTAAATAATTTTAAAAAATCAAATACCAATGTTTATACTTTTTTTAAATAAAGTTGGGCCCAAAAATAAAAATTCAATAATTATTAATTTTATAATATTTTTAAATATTAATACTACTAGTGTGCCACACCATCTCAAAATTTGGACATATTAAATTTAAGAAAAATAAAAAGAAAATCAAGTATGAAATTTTTAGTACATGTCTTCAATTTCCTTGAAACTTGCCATGACTCCAAGAGCCTTGAAGACCATTATTTTAGGCATTTAAAGTTCATGGCTTGTCTTAATTGAATATTAACAATTTTGTTTAGAACAAGCCCATATGAAATATAAACATTTATTGTTGACTCATCAAACACAAGGGTGTAACAATCTCCCCCTTTTGATGATGGCAAGACATAAATGTTTTAAATATAAAAATATGATAAAAAAAATTTTTAAGGAGGAAATTCTCAAAGAGAAAATTAAGAATAAACCTTCTCCCCCTATCTTGATGCTCCCCTAACTCCTAACTATTCTCCCCCTTTGACACCATCAAAAGGGAGTGAACCTTATGCAATGTCTAAAATTTTGAATTGTTCCCTTAACGTTTGAAATTGCTACAATGGTATAGGTTTGGTAAAAAAATTTGCCAATTCAAGCTTAGTGGTAATACTTTAAGTTGAGTAATCCTTCGGCCACTTGGTGTCAAATAAAGTGATATCTAACATCTATGTGCTTAGTCCTAGAATGATGAACTTGATTTTTAGCTAGTACTTATGCATTAGTTTTATCAATTTTAATAGGTGTGACCATAGTCTTGAAGTTCTTGTCTTATTTGTAATTCTAAGAAAAAATAGCTCTTCATGATCATTTCAATTTTCTTAGACATGAGATCTCCAAATTCTTTACATATTTCTTCTTTTCTACTACCAAAACATAAATTTGAATAATTAGTGAATAATCTCCTAATAATCAAATCATTTAGATGTGAGGTTACAAATTTCCATCATCCAGATAAATTAATTTTTTTTACTTCTAGATTTTCTAATTTTTCATCATTTTTATTCAAATCAAAGTTCTTTACTAATTTTATTTCATTTTCTCAATGCTTCTTACTAACTAGCTGGATAGACTCATTAAACACAACATGAATTATTTCCTCTACCCTATGATTCTAGATTAAAGACTCTTTATGCTTTTCTAATAGATGAATACCTAAGATGTGGATTTTGATTTCCTTCTCGATTTTGATTATATAAGGTATAAAATCTAAATTAGAAGCATACCATTAAATCATCAATTTAAGTTTCTTAAATGTTCTAGACCTATCATATAATGTCTCCAAATATTTTGAAGACCTCTTCTTCTAGTCTTCGAAGTTCTAGTCTTGGGAACCCAAGCAAACTTGGGTTGAGCATTAAATGGAGCTTTCACATTCTCATTCTTAATAATCCATCTACAAGTTTGCTTATGTGCATACATGTTTCTCCTAAAAAAGCAATCTTTCAAAGTATGTCCATGTTTACAACAATAAATAGAAACAATATTTGATGGCATAGGCATGCTTAAATATTTAGGTTTTTCAAAATTGAAGTTATGTGAAAAATAATAAACATGTGAAGTATGTGAAGTTTTTCTTATTTTAGCTTGCTCAGAAAATTGTTATTTTTTTTCAAAAGAAAAATATCATGCTTTAAAGAAGTATTTTCAATAATAAGAGAAGCCTTTTCATCACATAAATTTTTATTTTCTATCTTTTTCATTTAATCTTCTTTCATAACGAAATCAAGCAATTCAACTTTTTCTTTAGAGATCTTTTTTAATTTTTTATGAGCACTCATTAAAGAAGTCAAGGCATTCATAATTTCAATATAATTATTTTAAAGAATATCTCTTGTCCAAGAGCTTACCTCATTTTATTCTTCTTCTTCACTTGAGGATGTTGAAGATGCCTCATTTGCCATAAAACAAATCATCCCTTCTTCTCCTCTACTTGAGCTTGAAACATCCGAATCTTCGGAGGCACTCCATGTAGCTTGGAAAGTTTTCTTTTTCTTCAAGCTCTTCTTCTTCTTCTTTTCCTCCTTCATATGCTTATCCTTAAGTTTTGGACATTCCGGTTTAATATGACCGGTTTGACCACACTCAAAGCAAGTTGGTGGCCTCTTCCTTTCCTCATTGCTCTTCTTCTTCCATTTCCTATTAAGAAAATTTTTTGCTAAACCTTTAACATGAAAGCTTACCTCATCCTCCAAATCAGTGGAAGAGGTAGAAGTGGAATCCAAATCATATTTGGTGGCTTTAAAGCCCGTGGGCTCTTCCTTCTTCCTTTCATGCTTTAACTTGCTTGTAGAAGCCTCTTTCGTTAGTCTCCTAGTCGTCTCTATTTCGGCTGTGAGAAGTTCCCCAAGGAGTTCATCCAATAAAAGTTTGTTGAAATCTTTGGCCCCTTTAATAGCCGTTGCAAGGGGATCAAATTCCTTTGGAAGGATCCTCAAAATTTTTCTTACAAGATCACCATTTGAGAATACTCTCCCAAGATTTTCCAAGCCATTTGTAATATCATTAAATCGTAAAAACATACTTTTAATACTCTCATCGGGATTAATTCTAAAAAGTTCATAGTAATGGGTGAAGATGTTAATTTTTGTCTCTTTCACTTGTGAGGTGCCTTCATTAGTTACTTCGAGTTTTTACCATACCTCAAATGACATATGCAAATTCACAGTTTGTGTAAACGCACTAGGAGAAATTCCACAATGAAGATAATTCAATGCCCTAGCATTTAATTGAGCCAATCTTTTGTGCTCAATATTAAGTTCACTAAAAGGCTTGACTTCATTAGTAGAAGAATTTCTAGGAAGTTGATAAGGCTTAGTAATAACATCCTATAATTCTAAATCAATAGATTGAATAAAAATTCTAAAATGATTCTTCCAATATAAGTAAAATTCTCCTTTAAATAAGGGAGGTCGATTTGAAGAAAAACCTTCACGCAAAGTTGCACTCATCTCAACCAAAGAAGAAGCCATAAAACAAAAAGTCTCAAAACCACAAAAAATATGAATAAACCTTCTCTTAGCACAAGCGGATCTCCCACGTGATGTTACACCCGTAAATTGGGATTCCTCGCTCTAATACAAATTGAAGTTTTTTGTGCTTAAGGAAATCCCACAAGAGGGTGGGGGTGAATTGTGGTAAATAAAATTTGTTTCGATTTTCGGTTTCAATTAAAAATTAAATGTTTTAAGCACGAATAAGAAGAAATATAACACAAAAGATTTTTAAGGTGGTTCGAATAAAAATTGAGCCTACATTTACCCTCAACCGATGTTGGGAAAAAACAACACTAAAAATACCAAATTATGATCAAGGTTTTTCGTACGGTTCACCTCAAACCTACTTGGGATTTTTCCTACAGCTAATCCCGAACCTACTTGAGTTTTTCCGGACTCAACTCAAACCCCTGGCTTTTGCATAATGCCGGGATGCCCTTACCCCAAATAACAGAATACAAAAATTGGCAAAAACTTAAAATAACTTGAAGTGAAATAAAAGGCACACACAACCGAAAAATAGAGGAATAAAGATTGAGAGATTTTTGAAGCAATAACCTCTAATTTCAGAATCCTTCTTGCCACTTTCTCTTTATGAAATTGGAAGCACTGTATTCATTTGATTTTGCTCAAAGTCGTGATCTGAAAGCTTTTAGATCTTAGCAAAATGTAACCTCTAGAAGTTCTTCATTCTTCCCTATTTATAGAGCTTAAATTTGAGCTCTAAAATCACTCCCAACGGCTCTTAAAATCAACTAGAAGTTTGGGTAACGAACGGAAAACAGCTACCGTCCTATTCGGGCCCAAACACGGACGACACGGATTGAATCATGCGTTTACCGTTTGAGATTAATCCCGTCCGTTCATTCTGGGCGGGCTTGATCTGAGCAGTGCATATACTACCCTGTATGTATTAGTAAAATGTGTTCTGGCATAATTCAAATTAAAACAGTTTACCTCAATGGTTTCGCGTCCTGGCGTATATCCGCTCAGCCTGGGTTCGATTCTTCTGCATGTCATTTTAGGCTGAATAATCTCAGCCGTCCGATCGCGCTTGTTCTTCTGATTTGTTTGATAGTATGGTTGGAGTTTAGTCCCACATCGTGGAAAATTCTTTGCCATTGCGCTTTAAAGTTAATTCGCTTCCTATTACTTTTGAGCCTCTTGGGGGTTAGCTCTCGCCTTCCTTGATCAGGATTTCATCATATGGTTCGGGTTGACTTGATCTTGCACTGTTTCGTCATCGCCTGCGACCTGAAATTGCAGTGCTCCGTTCGACGTTGCCTACGACCTGAATTCCTTTGGACTATGGGCACCCCTGCCGGGTCAGCCCCCCAATTTTTTATATTTATTATTATTTTTTTTAATTTCTAAAAGCTTAGGCCGGCCAGTGGTCTAGTCTGGTCGACCCGCCCAATGCTACAGTGAAAATTCCCGAGAGTAACGTTATTTTAGGGTGTCTTGTTGGAGTTTTTGTGCCAAAATATTTAATATAAGTCTACCATAATAATTTTATATTACCATAGTATTATAAGTTTTCTAAATGACTATGAAAAGAAATTTATGAAAACTAATTCCTAAATAATTTTAAAAAATCAAATACCAATATTTATACTTTTTGTCAAGAAAGCTTGGCCCAAAAATCAAAATTCAATAATTATTAATTTTATAATATTTTTAAATTTTAATACTACTAGTGTGCCACATCATCTCAAAATTTGGACATATCAAATTTAAGAAAAATAAAAAGAAAATCAAGTATGAAAGTTTTAGTACATGTCTTCAATTTCTTTGAAGCTTGCCATGACTCCAAGAGCTTTGAAGACAACTATTTTAGGCATTTAAAGTTCATAGCTTGTCTTAATTGAATATTAACAATTTTGTTTAGAACAAGCCCACATGAAATATAAACATTTATTCTTGACTCATCAAACACAAGGGTGTAACAGTAAGGAAAATGCTATGCACTTTAAACATGGTGAACTTGCAATCATTACAATGCGTTAGTGTGTTCAGCATGCTTCATGGTTTGAAGACATGCACATCAACTATGATAAGGTTTTATTTTTTTTTATTAAATAGAATTTTAGCTTATCAACTTAAGGCACTCTCCTTTCATATAAATTTCAAATCATATTTAGGAATCTAAATTATTTATTCATTTCTTTGATTTACAAATTAATAAGATTTAATTTTTTAATCCCTTAAATTTTTGTTGGTTCAAAGCCTATTTAAGCCATTCATTTATTTAATAGAACTCTTTTTTTGAATTATTCTTTCTTTGGTTAAATCATTCTTTGGTATTTTTTTCAAACTTATATATTAACTTGATTGTAAAATCTTTATTATATCAAGAAATAATTCTATTAAAATTTTCATATTTAAATAAAAAAATAAAGTTATGGGAGTTCCCAAGCTGTACCCAAATGCAAAATTCTTCGGCTGAGCTTAAACCTTAGCATCGGGTCAAGAAAGACTTTCAGATCTACATTGGGTCAACACATTTAGTTCAAAACAAAATTCCCAAACCAGTTTGAGTAAGCCATTAGATCTAACCTGGAAGCATTCAAGCTAAATATAAGTAAGGGTAAGGTAGAACTTAGATAAACACATATATACAAAGGAAGATCCAACCTATTTTAAGTTGTTAAGTTACACCTCGATGAATGCTCATAAAGACCAAATAATTTTAATTTCTTACAAAGTGGGACTATGTCCCTTGTGATTGTCTCCAATGAAAAGTAACAGTGCTAAGCACAGTCTGATCGCACATTTTTGTGATCACATGGTGGAGATTTCTTTTTCCTTTTAAATGCCTTCATAGTCAATCCAATCATCCTTTTGATAAGATGATTAGATGGTTATTACTTCATCTCTTGCAACTGAATGATCCTTCTAACTGTCATGATCTCATCCAAATTTATTAGACAACTATTTGTATTTATTCTTTATGAAATAATCTATCAATAAGAAATTATGTGCAACACTACCACTTCTCAAGTAGTCACCCATCGTAATACTAATCTCAGACAGGTATGCTTAACTTTGGAGTTCTAAAAAGATCTTGTGCTATAATACTAGTGTGGTACACATGCACACAAAAGATAAAATAATGGTTGTGTAATTGATATCTTCAAGATAATGAATCATTTTCTAAAATTTCTATATTATAAAGCATATGTGCCTTTAAAAACACTATGCTTGTATACATGTCATAATATAATCAAATATCAATATCTTATTTATATATAATTTGGAAAATTTAATGTAATCTATTTTTTTTTATGATGTAGACATTAATACAGACCATTGTCTTTTTTATGTTGTCACCCCTCTTAGTAAAAAATAGAATTATGTAAGATATCAAAATAATAAAATATATATTTATCTTTAATATTATATATTAAACTATAACATCTAAGAGATTTCTTTAATATTTTTAATTGATGAGTTGAAGAGATAATAGAGATGGAGAAAATTATTTCACAAGAGAGAGAAGGGAAAGAGTTGATAAGAGAAAAATAAAAAAGAAAATAATAATAATGAAGGATGGGGGATGATTTAATAAAGAGTAAAAGAAAAGATAGAACATAGCAGAAATAGAGAGAATAAATAAAAAAAATGAAAGAGAGAGAAAAAGGAAAGTAGAGATGATTTAAAAATAGTTTATGTTTATTATACATACTATAATATATTCTTATATGAATATTTTACTTATATAAAATTAACAAAAATTTACTTAAAATTAATTTTTATTGTGTTGATATCAATACATAAGATTTTCTTCCATTATAATATCATTCTTATAAATATAAAAACTAAAATACCTAATAAAAAAGCATAGTAAAATATAATTTTTTTTATAAATATCATATATTAAAATATATAACTTAAGGGATTTTTAAATATAAATAATTAATGGCTAAAAAATTTAACTTATAATATTTATAATATATAACAAGTTTATCACATATAATATTCACCAAAAAATATAAAAAAATTTAGTTTTATTATTACTTTTTAGAATCACAAATATTTAAATAATATTTAGTCAATTAACTTAGTACTTATTTTTTCATACTTTAATTAAAAAGCTAATTAAATAGTAAATAATATAATTAGTCTAATATATCATAATAATATGTTGTAATATAGATAATAAATAAAATTTATATTTAACATCAATTGTGTAATTTTTTATTTGTACTATTCCATAATATAATAATAATATATTTAAAAGATTTAATGCAAAATATATATACTATTATGAACATAAATTACTTCTAATTTATTATAATAGATAGGAATTATTTTACTCAATATTAAACTATATTAAAATTCTTATTTTAAGTTTAACACATTTTTAAGAGGTTTTAGTTGCACTTTAGCATCTTAACTCTGGTGCTATAATGATATCAAGTGTTACAATACATATGTGCTTGCACATGCATTTAAATAAAAAATCATCATTATTTGATTATTTTCATAATGATAATGAATAATTTCTAAACTTTTATAAATTTTCAAGAAAGTGAACTTTTAAAAAACTTTGTTCTTATTATATATGCCATAAAAATTATAATTTTGTTATTTTATTTATATTAAAATAAAAAATAATTAGATAAAAAATTTTTTTATAGCGTAGAAAATAATATATAAGATTTTGCTCAAATAGGTTATCTTGGTTATAAATAAAAAATTAAATTATATAATAATTATAAATGATAAAATATATATTTATCATAAATATTTTATATTAAAACATGATAATAAGAGATTTTTTAAATATATTTAATTGATGGCTAAAAATATGTGCAACATAAGAACTTCTCAATAGTTTACCAGTCGTAACTCTGCATAACATTAGAGTTCTTATATGATCTATTGCTATAATGTTGGTGTGGTCACACATGCATACAAAGGACAAAATAATAGTTGTATGATTATTATCTTGAAGATAATGAACCATTTTGCAAAAGTTCTTAAATTATCAAGCATGTGTGTTAGGTCACCATTATTTTTGATGAATCAAGCCTTAAATATTTAGCCTTTTATTTAAATAGGCTTGTTTCGTGTGAAATAGGTTTACATGTAAAGAACAAGCTATGTGTTTTGAATATAGTGAACTAGCCATCTTTAGAGCACCTTAGAGTGTTTAGCATGCTTCAAAGTTTGAAGAGATATGCATCAGCTTTGATAAGATTTCATTTAATTATGAAATAAAATTTTAACTTATTTATTTTGTGGTACTCTCTTTTCTTATGAATTTCAAATAATATTTAGTCATCTAAATACCTAATTACTAAATAATTTGCAATTATTATGCAGCTATGGAACTTTTTTGGAAGAACATTTTAAGAATTTTTTAAGTCTTTTGGAAGCTACTTTTGTAATAACTTTTCACAAATTTTCTAGGAGTTGCGAAAAAAATTTCCTATAAATACCCAACCACTATGAATGAAATTACTAAAAAACATGAACAATAATTTAACATCTCAAAGAACAATAGCATCATATTCTACTGGCATAAATTTCCTCTCACAGCACCTATGGCGTGCAACTACTTGAAATTATAAATTTTTTCAACTCAGACAAATTCTTTTATGCAATCATCTCCTTAATTATTTTGATAATTTTGAGCTCTTCATGCCTTTTTACACTCATTAACAAGCATAAATTATTTTGGCTAAGCTAAATGTTTTCTAGGCATTCGTATTCTTAATTCTTTTTATAATTTTGCCCTCTTAATGCCTTTTTACCTTCATTATAAAGCATAATTTCTTTTACATTTTTAACAAAATTTTTTAAATTTTTATGTTTTTATGTTTTGGGTTGTGTTGATTGGAATTTATGAAAGACTAAGTTCGGTTTTATCTCATAAAAATCACGGTTGTGTTGAGCTCATAAAAACTTAAGTTATAGTTGAATTAACAAAAACTAATATGTTAGAGGGGAATTAACAAAATTATATCACGAACAATAGTAAATCTAAGTATTTTATAAATATGAAATTATTTTATAATGAATTTTTGAAAAAAAATAAAATCCATAAATCATAATAAATTATTTAAAATAATAATTCACATTTTTTGTGGGTTTCATATGCTCATTTTAACTTTGAAATACAAATTCAAAAATAATTTATACTTATTACATATGTAATAATATATTATAATATTTATATTTTATTTATCTAAAATTAATAAATAATTACATAAACTATTAATTTTTAATAACAAAGATTTTAATGCATATTATTTTCTTACATTATGTTTTACATAATGTATAAAAATTAAATGATGTAACAAATATTAATAAAACAATATATATTTATTATAAATATTATATATTAAACTTTACAACATGAGAGATTTCTTATAATGTTTCTAAGTTAACAAATTAATCAAATTTAATACTTAATATTAATAAAATATAAAAATAATTTTTGATCTATTATTTTTTTATAAAATTTTAAATTTTAAAATAATATTTTGACTATTTGTTTAGTATTATTTTGTCAATAGTTAAAATTAAAAACTTTTATTAAATAATAAATAATATAATCATTCCAATGTATTATCTTAATATACATGATATAGACCATAATTATAAAAAAAATTTAACATCAATGACATAATTTTAATTTTTTAATATTCTATAACATAATGTTCATATATTTAAAAAGTTATATACATCATTTATTTATTATTATAAACATAACTTAATTCTGTTTTATTATAATTCATATGATGTGACATATTTATCGTTATATGATATTAAGAAAAATGTTATATTGTTATTATTAATAATTAATTACACAACATAATAATTATGAACTATCATTTATAATAATTTAATTTTTTAATATTAACATGTCATTAAAAGAAAATGTTATTCATTATAAAAAAGAATATGAAAAAATATTTGCATCTTATAATTAAAAATTTAAATTTTGTAACAAATATTAAAAAAAAAATTATATTTATCATAAATATTATACATTAAATTGTGAAACATGAGAGCTTTCTTTAATATTATTGGTTGATTGGCTGAAAAAGGTATAATAAAGATGGAGATGACTGTTCTATAAGAGTGGAAGAAGGAATAGATTGATAAAAGAAAAATATTAAAAAATTTGTAATAAAGTGAAATGAGGGATAACTTAATTAAACAAAAAAGAGAACATAGAGGAGATAATAAGAATAAACAAATAAGTAAAAGAGAGAAGATAATGTGAAGGTAAAGAAGGATAAGGAGAGAGATTTGCCAACAGGAATATAAGGTGATAGAGAATGAAGAACTAAATAAGAGATCAACAATGAGAGATGGCATAAATTACAAAAATGTGATACATTAAGGTAAAGAAAAATAATTGATAAAAATAATAAAATAAAAGTTAAATCATAAAAATTAAATTTATAAAACATATTAAATATAATAAGATAACCACATATTACATTTAATAATTAAAAAAAGAAAATAACATTAGAGATTTATTATTATTTTATTGTATTACAAATCTTTAACTAATAGTTTCATTATTACTTTAATATTATTTTATTAAAAATCAAAATAAAAAATTTAATTAATTAAAAAATAATTTTATTCTTCTAATAAATTATTTCTAACATTTTATAATATAGTATTGTTATATTTCAAAACTTTTGCGTACAACATATATCTATTACTATAAACATAAGTTAATTCTAATTTATTATAATTGATATAAGTTATCTTCCACATTATCAAACTATATTAAACTTATTATTATTTTATTATATCATATAATGTACCATATTTATTATTAAATGAAAATAATAATATTTTTTCTAAATTTATTGTTAATAATTAATTAGTAAAACATTATTTATAAATTATCTTTATAATAATTTAATTTTCTAACATTAATAAGTTTCTAAAATCTATTATCATTCATTAGAAAAAGAAATGTCTTCAAAAATAGGTGTGACATGACGACTTCTCAAGACGTCACCCATCCTAATACTACTTTGACAAAGCATGCTTACTTTTGGAGCTTTAGTGAGATCAAATCTAATGACACTTGTGAGGCCGCACATGCATGTAAAAGAAAATAATCTAATTTATTATAAACAACAATTAATTCTAATATATTTTAATTTATGTAGCGTATTTTGCTCAATATTAAACTAAATTAAAGTTATTATTTTCTTTTATCATATGATGTGCCATATTTATTATTTTATAAATTTATTAATATTATTACAAAGTCATTAATAATAATTAATTACTAAAATTATAAGCATAAAAAAATCATATATATTATTTAAACTTTTAAATATCAAGTTATTTCAATCAATTATCATTCATTGGAAAAGATAACATTGCGAAAAAATATACAAGACGTGCAGATTTCTTTAGAGGTCACCCATCCTAATACTAATCTCTCCCAGGCATGCTTAACTTTAGAATTCTAATGAGAAACGGAGTATTATTTGTGTGGTCACACATACATACAATAACAAATAGTCATTATTATTTGATTATTGCCTTCAAGATAATGAAGCATTTGCAAAAATTTCTAAACTATCAAACATATTTGGTTAGTCACCCCTATGTTTGATGTATAAATCTTTAAATATTTAGCTTTTGTTACTAGTGGACTTGTTCAATGTGAAAATACCTTGGAATGTTCAGCAAATTTCAAAGTTTGAAGACATGTGCATCATCATTCATAAGCTTTTATTTTATTATAAAATAGAATGTTAGCTTATTGATTTTAAGGAACTCTCCTTCCACATCAATTTCAAATTATATTTAGGTAATTAAATTTTTTAATCATCTCCTTGATTTATAAAATAAATAGGATTCTATTTTTCAATCTCATTAACTTTTCTTAGTTTAAATCCTACTTACACCAATAATTTATTTAATATAATTATATCAAATGATGTAACATATTTATTATTTTATTAATTCTATAATAAGATTATACATTTAATATTAATAATTAATTTTTGAAATATTAATTATAAAATGAAAATTATTTTAAATTTACTTTTTTATCTTTAACTTGTTATTGATGTCAATTATCATTCACTACAAAGGACTGCTATCAAAAAACATGTACAACAATAAGTTTTGAAGAGTTCACCCATCCTAATACTACTGTCATCCAAGTATGCTTAACTTTTGAGCTCTCAGAAGATCTCGTGTTATAATCTGCTATGGTCACACAAATAGAATAGAAAAAAAATCATAGTTGTGTGACAATTAACCTAAAGCTAATGAACATATTTATAACATTTCCTAAATTATCACACATATTCACTACAAAAAAAGATATGCTTATATATATATATGTCATATATATTCAATATTAATATTTTATTTACATAAATAAGAAAAGTTGTGCATATACTTATCATAAAGATTACATATTAAAGTAATGTACATAAAAAATTTCATAAAAGTTTTTAATTTAAGGGCAAAAAAGAGGTGATGTCTAAAGAGAACTATTTTTAAGGGAAAGAGAAAGATATCTATTTACAAAAGAAATATAAGGAAGAAAGTAATAATACGGAGAGATGAGGAATGATTTAATGAAGACAAAAAGAAAAGAGACAACATAGTGGAGATAGAGAGAATAAATAAGTTAAAGAGAGGACAAATGAGAAAGTAGTGAAGAATAGAGAAGAGAGAAAGGCTAAGAAAAAATATAGAGACAGAGAATAAAAAAGCAATTAAATTATTGATTATATAAGAGAAATGGAAATTGGAGAATATATAAGAAATTAAGATAAAGAGAAAACGAGATAAATAACTAAATAAATGTTAAATATTAAGAATTAAATTGATAAATCTTTAGATATAATGAGTTGATAATAAATAATATTTAAGAAGAAAAAATATAAAAATATTTGTGGTTATTCTTATTTAAGTATTTAACAAAAGTTCAAAGAATATTTTGACTACTAATTTAATATAATTTTATCATAAATTAATTTAAAATTTAATTAAGTATAAATAATATAATTATTCTAAAATATTATCTTTAGATGATATAGAATAGATAATAAATAGAAGTTATATTTAATTTTAATGTCATAATTTTTTATCTCTAAAATTTAATAACACATTGTTATAAATATTTAAAAAATTCTTTAGACAACATATTTATATAATTATGAAGATAAATTAATTTTAATTTATTTTGCATAATATTAAACTATATTAAAGCTTTAATTTTATTATATCATATGATATTTCATATTTATAATTCTATGATAATTAATAATTAATAAAATGTTATTTATAAACTATCATTTATTATAATTTAATTGTTTAACACTTGTTATTAAAATCATTTTTCATTATTTAGAAAAAAATTCTACTAAAAATAAGAGAAACATGAAGACTTCTAAGAGGTTATCCATACCAATATTACAATACTAGTGTGGAAGTAGATGCATATAAAAGAAAAATCATAGTTATGTGATTATTTTTTTAATGATAATGAATCATTTCTAAATTTCATAAATTATCATGCATATACTTTTAAAAAATTTTCTTCTTATTATATACATCTTAATATATATTAGTATCAATATTTTATTTATATATAATAAATAAAAATTATAGAAATTATTAATTCTGATAATGTACATGTTAAAACAAAAGTTTTTCTACCATTAGAATAAAGTTTTTATTATATAAAAATTAAATTACCATATAAATATATGATAAAATATATATATTTGTGAAAAATATTATTTATTACATTTAGTAATGTAAGAGATTTTATAGATATTGTTAATGGTTAGCTAACAAAGATACTATAAATTAAGAAAACGTTTTTTATGAGAGAGAAATAGCCATGGATTGATAAAAACAAAATAGATACATAAATAATAATAGAGAGAGACGAGAGATAATTTAAAGCATTAAAAAAACAGAAAACATAAACGAGATAGAGAGAATAAATAAACAAGTAAAAGAGAAAGAAATGTGTAGAGAAGCATAGATGAAAGGGAGAGACTAAGAAGAATATAAAAATATAAAGAAAAAGAAACAAATAAGATAATAATAATTAGAGAGAGAGAGGAAAGTGAGAGAATATGAGAGATATTATGATAAAAAGAAAAAAGAAATAATTAAATAAATGTTAAATCTTAAGAATTAAACTTATAATATTTATTGAATATAAGAAGTTAATAATATATAATATCAAATAATAATAAATATAAAAATATTTTAAATTTAATATTATTTTTCAATATCTCAAATAATTAAGAACTTTATTTTATTAATTTAGTATTATTTTATTCATTCTTAAAATTCAATAATTTACTAAAGAATAAATAATATAAATATTATATTATCTTTATATGATGTAATATGGATAATAAGTATAAATAATATTTAAATTATTTTTATAATATTAAATTTCTAAAATTCTAAAATATAATATTACTATAATTTAAAAATTCTAAACATAACATGTATATACTATTACAAATTTAAATTAATTATAATTTATTGTATTTGTGCTTATATATATATGTCATAACATATCTTAACATTAATAGTTTATTTACATAAAATTAAGAAAAATATTATGTAAAGTATTTCTTTTATAACATAGGTTTTAATATACTAGATTTTCTTCTATTATGCTATTATTCTTATAAAAATATTAAATTATTTTTAACTAATATAAATAAGAAAATAAAAATATACAATAATTGTTGAGTATTAAACTCTACAACATAAGAAATTTCTTTAATATTGTCAATTAATGTGCTAAAAATTAGATAATGTGGATAGAGATAATAATTCTACGTAGTGATGGAAAGAAATACATTAATAAGAGATAAATAAATATAAAAATAGCAATAAATAGAGATGAGATATTATTTAATGTAGAGGCAAAAAAAAGAGAGAACATAAGAAGAGATAGGAACTAATAAACAAATAATATAATGATAATAGAAGAGAGAAAGAAGAAAGATTGTGGAAAACATTGAGATTTAGAGAAAAAGTAAAAATAAATTTAATTGAAGTCAAATCTTCAAAATTAAACTTATAATATTTTTTAAATATGATAAGTTATTTATATGTAAAATTTAACAACAATAAAATATAGAAATAAATATAAGTGAATTATTATTTATAATGTTAGAAATATTTGAAGAAAATATTTATTATTAACTTAAAATTATTTAATTAATATATTAATTAAATTTTTAAAAAATAAATAATGTAATAATTCTAATATATTATTTTTATAATATTTATTATATATAATATTTAACATTAGTGATATAATTTTAGAGTTTGAATATTTTATAATGTAATATTACTCTACTTAAAAAAATTATACAAAAATACTTATTTTATTATAATAATTAAAAAATTACAAATTATTATAATTTATATAAGATTTTCTACTAAACATTTATAGAGTATATCATTTAATGTGCCATATTTATTATTAAATGAAATTTTAAAAAATATTATAAAATTATTATTAATAATTAATTTCTAAAATGATAGTTATAAATTGTCATTAACAACAATTTAATTTGTTAATATTAAGATGTTAGTGAAATCAATTGTCATTTAATAAAACAAAAATGCAACGTTAGAAATTCTTAAATGGCCACCCATCCCAATAAAAACTCACCCAAAAATGTTTAAATTTGCAGTTCTTATAATATCCAATGTTATAATGCTAGTTTGGTCACAAATGGATGTAAAAGAAAAGTCATAACTATGTGAATATTATCTCCAGAATAATTGTCTATTTCTAAAAATTTCTAAATCATGAAGCATATGAAATTTTAAAAAACTTTTATGCTTATTATATTTGGCATAATATTTAGTAATATGAATGTTTTATTAATATCAAAAAATTAAAAAAATTGCATAAACTATTATTTTTTGGTACTGTAGACATTAACACATAAGGTTTTCTTTCATTATGTTATCATTCTTATAAATTAAAATTTTAATTATCTAATAAATATAAATTTTATAAATATATATATTTTTCATAAAAATATATTAAATTATGAAACCTAAGAGATATTTTTAATAGTTTTAATTGATGGACATAAAAAAGAGACAATGAAAGTGGAGATAATTATTCCAAAAAGTCATAGATTGATTGATAAGAGAAAAATGTAGAGGAAAAAAGTGATAAATAGAGATGAAAGATTATATAATGAAGACAAAAAGGAAAGAAAATAGAGGAGATGGAGAGATTAAATAAAAAAGTGAAGAAGAAAGAGAAGAAAAAAGAGAAGGATGGTGAGAGAGGGAGGCCAAGAGTAGTATAAGAAGATAAAGAATAAAGAGAGAAATATGAAAATGATAATAGAAGATAGAAAGAAGCAAGACACATCAAGATAAATGGGAAAAAGTGAGAAATAATTAAATAAAATTTAAATCTTAAGAATTAAGATTTTAATATTTATTAAATATAAAATATTAATCATATATAAATTTAGTGATAATAAAATATAAATAATTTTTGAGTTTATTATTATTTTAAAATATTAAAGATATTTAATGAATTTTTAAGAAATAATTTATTATTATTTTATTAATAATTAAGATAATAAAACATATAATTATTATAGTATATTATCTTTGCATTACATATTATAGATAATAAATATAAATTATATTAAACATTAATTGTATAATTTTAAATTTCTCAAGTTCTATAATATAATACTATAATATCTAAAAAACTCTACATACATAATACATATACTGATATAATTATAAATTAGTTCTACTTTATTTTAATATATACAAGACATTTTCTTATAAATTAAGCTATATTGAGGTTAGTTTTTTATCATATCATATGAGGTGTCATATTTTTTATTACATAGAACTAGGAATAATGTTAGAATGTTATTGTTAATAATTAGCTTCTAAAATTGTAATTATGAATAAAAAATTATAAGACTTTAATTTGTTTAAAATTAACAAATCAAAATCAGTTTTTGTTCATTAAAAAAAGTAATATGAAAAAATATTTGGAACACGAGGACTTCTCAAGCGTTCATCTATTTGAATACCACTCCAATAGAAATAAGCTTGACTATGGAGCTCTAATGGGATTAAGTGTTATAATGCGAGTGTAGCTGCAAATGCGTACAATGGAAAAACATCTTAGTTATATGATTATTGTGTTCAAGATAATTAACTATTACTAAACTTTTTTAAACTATCATACATATGCACTTTTAAGAAACATTACGATTACTATATATCATAATATATTCTCATATAATATTTTATTTATATTAAATAAACAAATATTTACAAAATCTTTTATTTATATTAAATAATGCATAAGATTTTCTTCCACTATGTTATCATTCTTATCAAAGAAATTAAATTATTTAAAAAATATAAATGGAAACATAGATATTAGTAATAAAAATTATACATTAAATTATCTAATATAAGAGATTTTGAAAATATTTTTAATTGATGGGCTATGAAAGAGATAATAAAATGGGGATATTAATTTTATAAGATAGAGGAAAAGTCACAAATTTATAAGTTAAAATAGTAATAGAGATAGATGAGTGTTGGTTTAAGGAAAACAACTAGAAAAGATAGAACATAGATAAGATAAAGATAATAAATAAAAATTTGAAAGAGAAAGAGAAATGAGAAAGTAGAGAATCATAAATGGGAGTTCAAGGACAAGAACATATAAGAAGATAGAGAATAAAGTGACAAATAATATAATGATAATAAGACAGAGTAGAAAATAAGAGAATGTGAGAGACATTGAGAAAAAGAGAAAAAAGTGAGAAATAATTAAATAAAAATTAAATCTTAATAACTAAACATTTTATTTTTTATTAAATACAATAAGTTAATCATATATAATATTTCATAATATTAAAGTATAAAAATAAGTAATTATTATTATTATTTTGTCATATCATAAATATTGAAAAAATTATTTTATTAGTAAAATTATATTATTTTATTCATTTGTCAAATTAAAACTTAGTTAAATAATGAGTAATAAAATTACTTCAACATATTATCTTTATTTAATTTAATTTAGAAAATAAGTATAAATAATATTTATCATTAATGATATAATTTTATATTTTTAATACTCTATAATTTAAAATTAGCATATTTAAAAACATATATGCATTATATATATATTACTATAAATTTAAAAGAATTATAATTTGTCATATTTAATATATGGTATTTTTATTACTAAAAAAATTATATAGCATTTTCTTCCATTACGTTAGAATTTTTACAAATAAAAAATTAAATTATATAATAAATATAAATGATAAAATATATATTTATCAAAAATAGTATACATGAAAGAATGCGTCATGAGAGATTTCGTAAATATTTTTAATTAATGAGTTGAAAACTATATAATGGAGATAGACATAACTATTTAGAGAAGGCGATGAATTTGTAATGACAAAAATGACAAGAAATTAATAATAGACATCGATCACATAAAATTTAATGAAGAGAAAAAAAGAAAGAACATAGAGATGGTAGAGAGAATAAATAAATAATTAAATGGGAGAGGTTAGGAAAAATACAAGATATAGAATGAAAAGACAAATAAAAGCGAAAGAAAGAATAAAATAAAAGTGAAATCTTAATAATTAAATGTATAATATTTATTAAATATAATAACTTAATCATATGTGAATATTATTAATAATAAAATAAATATAATTTTTTTATATTATTCTTTAAAATTATAAATATTTAAATAATATTTTGACCTTTAAATTAATAGTATTTTATTTATACTTAAAATTAAAAGAGTTAATTAAATAATAAATAATATAACATTTATTATATTTCTTCTTTATGTGATGTAATAAAAATATATGCAATAAATAATAATAATATTTAGCATAAATGATATAATTATAGATTTCTAATATTATATTATATAATATTACTATATTTAGAAAATTTTGCACACGTTACATATATAATTATGAATATAAGCAAATTCTAGTTCATTTTAAGTTATATAAATAATTTTATTCCATCTCAAACTGTATTAAAGTTGTTATTTTATTATATCATATATTATGTTGTATTTGTTATTCTAAAAAATTAAAAACAATTATTATAAATTATTAAGAAAAACTAATAATGAAAATGACAATTGTAAACGATCATTTATAATAATTTAATTTTTTAACACTACCATAATTTTAAAATCAACCGTCTTTCACTTAAAAAAGGAACATTATAGAAACATTTGTAGAACATAAGCATTTGTCAAGATGTCACCAATTCCAAAACTACTTTCTTCGAAGGATTCTTAACATTAGAGTTCCAATGACATTTTATGCTATAATGCTAGCATGGTCACACAAGTATACAAATGATAAAGAATAATAGTTGTATGATTATTGTTTGAAGATGATTAATCATTCTTAAAATGTTTTAAATTATCAAGCATATGTCTTGGGCCACCCTTGTGTTTTATGGGTCATGTCTTAAATGTTTAGCCTTTTATTACAATGAGCTTGTTTAATGTGAAGTAGGTTTACATGTAAAGAACAAGCAATGTATTTTGAAGATGGTCTGCTAGCATTCTTCAAAGCACCTTGGAGTGTTTACCAAGTTTAAATGATTGAAGACATTAGTATCAGCTTTGATAAGGTTTTATTTTATTATGACATAGAATGTTAGCTTGTTGATAAAAAGGCACTCCCTGTCATATAAATTTAAGATCTTATTTAGGAACATAATTTGTTTATTCATCTCAGTTATTTTGCAAATGAATGGGATTCAAATTTTTTAACTACTTAATTCTTCATTTTTTTTGTTTTATACTACTTAAAGTATTCATTGATTTATCATAATTTTATATCTTAACCTTTTTTTCATTAGTTAAATCATACTTTTGTATTTTTGCAAATTCTATGCTAGGTTGATTATAAAATTTTGATTACATTGAAAATAAATTCAATTAAAATTTTCATAACAAAATAAATAAAAAAACATTTATGCTACATCTCAAGTTATGACTTATGGCAAAAGTCTAGTGAGAAGTATAATCTAGAGCAAAAATATCTTATAATTTTTTCAAATTCAATGTTGGTTTTATTGTTAAATCTTGATTACTTAAAAAATAATTTTTGTAAAATTTTTATAATTTTAAAAATAAAATAATTTTGTGCTAAATCCCAAGACGCAACTAAATTTAAAATTTTTAGGATAAACTTAGGCTCGAGCGTGTAGTTAGGAGAAATAGTCGAATCCAGATAAGGTCAACCGATTCTAGTTCAAACTCAATCCTTGAACTGGATGGGAAAAGGCATTGGATGAAATTGAGAATCACTTGAACGAAATATAATTTTTGTGTTGATCAAACCCAGATAAACCCATTAGGTTCACAAGTTATAATTGGCCAAATTTTAATAAAATCCAAATAAGTTTTCTCGCTTACAATATGAAACTATCCCTTATGATAGTCTTCATAAAAAATATTCAGTGCTGAACACCATATGATTGTGTAAATTTTGTCATCACATAGAGGAGATCAATTTTTTCTTTAAATAGAGATCTTAATCGATCCAACCATCAATTTAATAAGAAGATTAGATGATTATTGCTTCATTCACTATAACCAATTAATCCATCTCATAATCGTTATCTCATCCAAATTCAATAGATGATTATTATTATTTCTAATTTTTGAAACCTCTATCCTTTATTTTATGTTCCAGATTGGTCCTATTTAAATCTTACAATCAAGTTTTAATTTTGATTATACCATCAATTAATTGAATGATCCACATCTCATCTGACTTCATCGAGTGGCCTCAATCAATTCTAGCTTCACCCAACTATCTAAAACTCGTCTACCTTAAAAGTGTTTTATCAGATGATTGAAGTCTCCTCTGTGTCAATCCAACAGCTCTAGTCCATCCTACCTAATAGCTAAATAACTAGCTATCATTATGCTATTGTAGTAGCCATTTTCGTAGAGTATGTTAAGATATTTTTATGTTCATTAGAAGTATCTTTTATTACAACTTTTAACTCACTTTCTAATCACTATGACAACATTTTCTATAAATACCTAAACATTGTGAATTGAATGATAAATGAATGTGAATAAGATTCTAACAGTTGAAAGAAGAGTGGCAACATACACAACTTGCATAAATTCTCTCTAGCAGCACCTATAGGTTATGACTACATGAAATTCCAAATTCTTCTAGCTTAGAAAAATTCTTCTAAGTTTTCATTTTCTCAATTCTTTTCATGATTTTGAGCTTTTTGTGCCTTTTTAAATTCTTCAAGAAATATAGAAATTTTTTTTTACATTTTTATCAATAGTTTGTTTCATGCTTTATTTTATTTCGTTTGGGTTGGGTGTCATAGCCTTTGAGAAACTCTTGTTTGGTTGATCTCATAAATAAGTGAGTTATGTTTGAGCTTGTAAAAGCACTAGTTATAATTAAGCCTTTAAAAGAAAGTATGTGAGAGGTGAACATAAGAAAAATCTCAAGTTATAATTGTTTTACTAGTGGATATTTTTTAGACCTCTATTAGTGGTGGATGTATGTTCTTGTATGGCATGAACCACAAAAACATTTTTCTATAGTATTTTTAACTTTTGATTTTGTTATAAAAATTATAAAGTGTTTTTTTGTAAATTCAAGATCTCTATAAACCCAAAATTGTTTTACAATGAATTTTTTGAAATAAAAATAATTCAATAATTTACAAAAATAGTTAGAAACAACAATTCACCCTCTTTTGTGGGATTCATACACTTATTTTCGTACCAGTTTGTAATTTTGAAAAAACTTTATTATTATTATATATGTGATAAAATATTATAGTAACAATATTGTGTTAATATAAAATTAATAAAAAAATTAAATAAATTATTACATTTGATAATGTAGACAATAATATTAATAATTGATTCCCTTAATTTATCATTCCTAGAAATAAAAAATCAAATTATGCAATAATTATAAATAATAAAAGATACATTTATAATAAAAATTATATATTAAATAATACAGTTTAAGAGATTTCCTAAACATAAATAATTGAAGGGATAAAAAATAGACATTGATGATGGAGATAACTTTTCTATAAGAGAAGGAAAAAATCGATTCACAAAAGAAAAATGAAGAACAAAATAGTCATTGGAAAAGATGAGATATGATTTAATGAAGTAGAAAAGAGACGAGAGAACATGGTTGAGATAAAAAGAATAAATATATAAATAAAAGAGAAAGAAATTAGAAATTTTTGAAGGATAGATGAGAGAGTTGCCAAGAGAAATATAAGGAGATAGAGACTGAGGAGAAAATATAGAATGATAACTAGAGAGGGAAGAAAGTTAAATCTTAATAATTAAACTTATAATAGTTTTTAAATATAATAGCTAATCATATATAATATTTAATAATAATAAACTATAATGAATATTTTTTATTATTTTAAAATAAGAAAAATATTTAAATAGTATTGTTTTTGTTAATTTTATAATTTTTTATTAATACATAAAATTAAAAAATTTTATTAAATAATAATATATATACATATTCTAAAATTTTTTCTTCATATGACATACCATAAATAATAAATATAAATAATATTTAGCAATATAATTTTAAGTTTTAGTATTATATAGTATAATATTACAATATTAAAAAAATGTAGATACACATCCTGTATATACCATTGTAAATATAAATTGGTTCTAATTTATTATAGTTGATATAAGTTTTTTTAATATTAAGCTATTTTAAAATTGCTATTTTAGTATTTCATATGATGTGTCATATTATTATTATATAAAATTAATAATAAGATGATAAAGTTAATATTACTAATAAATTACTAAAATTGTAATTATAAAAAGTATTTCTAATAATTTAATTTTTAAGAATTAATATGTTATTACAAAAATTATCATTCATTAGAAAAAGAAATAAGAAAAAAATATGTGTAACTCAAGTTCTTATCAGTAGGTCACCCATCCCACGGCACACTCACCTAAGAAAGCTTAATGTTTGAGTTCTGATATGCCCTAGTTCCCTAATGCTCATGTGCCAATACATGCTTATAACAAATATAATACCAGAGTTGTGTGTGATTATTGTGTTGATGATAATGAAAGATTTCTAAAATTTTCAAAACTATCAAGCATGTGGACTTTTAAAAAAATTATTTTTGTTATAAATGTCTTATTTGTTTTAATATCAATATTTTTTTTATATAAAATTAATAAAAAAGTTGAAAAACTATTATTTTTGGTGGTGTAGACATTGATACATAAGATATACTTTCATTATGTTATTACTTCATAAATACAAAAATAAATTATGTAATAAATATAAATGCTAAAATATATATTTAACATAAATATTATATATTGAAATATGTAACATAAGATTTTTTTTAAATATTATTAATTTATGTGCTAAAAAAGCATTAATAGCAATAGTGGTACCCATTTTGTAAGAGAGAAAGGCATGAATTAATAAGAGCAAATTAAAAAGAGAAAAACTAAGAGGGAGATATGAGAAATAATTAAATTAAGTGGAAAAAAGAGACCACATAGAAGAGATAGAGAGAATAAATAAATAAGTAAAAGAGATAGAGGGAAATGAGAAATAAGATAGGCATAGACAAGAAAGAGAATCAATAATCAAAATATTTCTTAGATATTTTTATTAGTAAAAAATAATAATAAAAGTTAAATATTTTTATTTTTTTTATTAAATATTATATATGATTAATATTTAATACTTAATAAATATTATAAATTTAATTTTTAAGATTTAGTTTTTTATTGTTTTTTCTTTCTATCTTAATGTGTGTCACATTCTTTCTTTTTTTCTCTCTCCTATTATCATTCTTTTATTTATATCTTTATTATCTTTTTCTTTACATTTTTGTTAGCTTCTATCTCTTTTTTCTATACTTCTTACTTTCTCATTTTCTCTCTTTTCACTTATTTATTTATTCTCTCTATCTCCTTTGTGTTCTCTTTTTTTGTTCTCCTCTTCAATAAATAAACTCTCATTTCTCTTGATTGTTATTCTCTTCTCTATTTTTCTCTTATAAATCCTTTTCTCTCCCTCTCTCTCTCTCTCTCTCTCATGTGGAATAGTTATCTCCATATCCATTGTCATTTTTTCAATATTTCAATCAACATTAATAAAGAAATCTTTAAGGTTGAAAATTTTGTATATTATTTATTATAAAGGTATATTTTATTATTTACATTTTTTGCATAATTTAATTTTTTGTATTTACGAATAAAAAAATTAAAAAAGTTTTGTATTAATATTTATTTTACAAAAAATAATAGTTGACATAATCTTTTATTAATTTGTTATCAATAAAATGTATAATTAGAATATATTATGACATACATAATAAGCATAAAGTTTTTTTTTTAAAGTTTTTGCATCATATTTTAAAAACTTTAAGAAATATTTCATTTTCCTCATGACAATAATAACACAATTATAATTGTTTTCTTCTATGTGTAGGTACAACTACTCTAGCATTCTAACACTTGATCTAATTAGAAGTTTGAAGTGAAGCATGCTTAAGTAAGAGTAGTCTTGAGATAGTGACCTTTTGATAAGTCCTTAAGTTGTACATATTTTCTTATAGCATTCTTTTTTCTAATAAATGATAATTATTTTTTATAATTTCTTAATGTCAAAAAATTAAATAATTATAGATGATATTATATAATTTGTATTATAATAATTAGTTATTAATAATAACATCATAACAATATTATCAATTTTAAATAATAATAAATAAGACACATCATATGATAAAAAAATTAAAATATAGATTAATATTCAATAAAATAATAAAGCTAAATTATGGTAAATTAGAATTAATTTATATTAATAACAGCATATATATATATATATATTATTCATAAAATTTTTCAAAATTTGTAATATTATGTTGTATGATATTAGAAATCTAAAATTTTATTATTAATGTTAAATATTACATGCATTTATTATATATATTATTACATCATATTAAGATAATGTAATAAAATAATTATATAATTTACTATTTAATTAATTTATTTAATTATAAGTATGAATAAAATAATTTAAAATTAATAATAAAAATATTATTTAAATATTTATAATATTGTAAAATAATAAAAATCATTAAATAATTTTTATAATTTATTATTAAATAATATTCTATGTGATTAACATCTTATATTTAGTCAATATTATAAGCTTAATTTTTAAGGTTTAAATTTTATTTGAATATTTCTCACTTTTTGCTTTATCTCATAGTCTAACAAATTCACTCACATCCTTCTCTTTTTTATTATCATTATTTTGTTTATCATTTCAATTTTTATCTTTTTACATTCTACATGGTCTTTCTACTATCATTCTCTACTTTATCATTTTTCAATCTCTTTTACTTATTTATCTATTTTGCCAATTTCTTTTATGTTCTCCTTTTTATTTTTCTTTTTATTAAATTGTCTTTAATCTCTTCCTATTACTATTTTCTTCTATATTTTTCTCTTATGGATCCATGCCGTTCCCTCCCTTATGGAATAGTCTTTATTTTTTATTTTCTCTTTTTTAACAATTAAATTAATAAATTAAGCAAATATTTCATGTTTAATTGTTTAATACATAATATTTATTACAAATATATATTTTATTATTCATTATATTTTGTATAAGTTAAGTTTTTATTTATAAGAATCATAATGTGATAAAAGAAAATCTAGTCAATTAATATCTATGTGATTTAAAATAATAGTTTACATAAATTGTTTTGTTAACCAATATTAATAAAATATTGATATTAAAATGTATTATAATATATATAATAATTATTATCTTTTTAAAAAGTTATTATGTTTCAAAATTTGAAAAAGTATAGAAATAATTCATCATCTTTAGCACAATGATCACTCAATTATGATTTTGTCTCAATTGTATGGATGTAAGACCACACTAGTATTATAAGAATAAGAGCTTATTTGGACTTTACAATTGGGTGTCTAATTGTTGTTAGCTCTATACTAATGCACTCAAGATTTAATCACCTAGGCATACTTGTAACATGCAAGTTTATCCATGCTTGAGCAGACCTATACCTATATCTTGCTCAAATGTCTCTCATTTCAATCCTACACCTTACCTTATTTGGTAAAGGAATTTGTCGTTAACAAGATTGTGTGAACCTGATCTAGTTTGTGTTGTTTATCTTGACCCAATGTTTGGGCATAAATTTAGCTTGAGACCATAGCATCTGGGCACAAGTTTGGATATGAAATCGATTTTTTTGTTTACCTAATTAAAAAAAGTTTTATTGGAATAAGTTTTTTTAATATAATCAAGTTTAACAATCAACTTAACATAAAATTGGGCAAAAATACAAAGTATGATTTAACAAACAAAAAAAGTATTAAAGAACAACTTTATGTTACTTAAATCAACAAATGGTTTACATTTGAAGAAATGTACGAATTGAGAGATTGAAAAATTTAATCACATTCATTTGTTAAATAAAAGGTGATGATTAAATGATTTAGGTGCCTAAGTATGATTTAAAATTGATATGAAAGGAGAGTACCTTAAAATAAACAAGTTAACATTCTATTTCATAGAAAAATAAAACCTTGCCAATTCTGATGCTCTTGACTTCAATGCTTAAAACTAGTTAAACACTCCATGGTGCTTTGAACACCACTAATTCAACATGTTCAAAGTGCATGACCAATTCTTTACATGTAAACATATGACACAATAGACAAGTCAATTAGAGAAAGGGTTATATATTTAAGGCTTAACTCATGAAATACAATGGTGACCCACACCTATGTTTCATAATTCTAAAAATTGTAGAAATCATTAATTATCTTAGAGAAAATAATCCCACAACTATGATACTTTATCATTTATTTGCATGTGTGACCATATTAGCATTATAGTACTGGAACATATCCTAACTCTAAAGTTAACCATTTATTAACAAGAGTATTATTGGAATTGGTGACCACTTCAAATGTGCTATTGTTTTAACTATTTTTTAATAACATTTTTTTCTAATGAATGACAAATGATTTTAATAACATATTATTTCTAAAAAAATAAATTTTTATAAATAATTCTTAGTAATTACAATTTCAATAATAAATTATTATTAATACTTTATAACACTATTACTACTTTCATAAAATAATATATGTGACACATCATATGATATAATAAAATAATAACTTTATTATAGATTTATATTAATCAAAATAATTTATATCAATTATAGTAAATTATAATTAACATTTTTTTAATTCCATATACATAATGTGAAAACATTTTTTTAAAAATTTTGACATTATATGATACAATATTATAAACCTAAAATTATATCATCAATGTTAAGGTTATTTATATTTATTGACTATATTACATCATATAAAGGCTTTATATTAAAATAAATACATCTTTTATTATTTAATTAAATTTTTAAATTTTAATAATGAAAAAAATAATATTAAATTAACTTTCAAAATATTTATTAAATATTTATGACATTTAATGATCATAAACCTCAAATATTTTTATATTTTTTATTATTAAATACAATTTAGGATTAACTTATTATATTTAATGGAAATGATATGTTCAATTACTATGATTTAACATATATTTAATTATTTCACATATTTGCCCATTTTGTCTTAATGTCTCACACATTCCTTCACTTCCTTCTCTCCCATATTAACATTCTACTATTTAACTTTTCATGCTTTATCTTTTTATATTCTTCCAAACCTCTAGTATTTGTTTCCCAACTTTGTCATTTCTCTCTATTAAATATTTTTGTTTATTCTTTTTATCACCTTTATTTTCTCTTTTCTTTTTTCTTTATTAAATCATCTCTCTTTATTACTATTTTCTTCTCATTTCTACTCTTATACATAAATTACCTTTCCTCTCTCTAATAATATGGTTATCTTTGTCTCCATTATCTCTTTTTTTGTCCATCGATTAGCAATATTTAAGAAATCACTTTAGTTGCATATTTTAGTACATAATATTTGTGATAAATATATATTTTATCATTTTTATTTGTTATGTTATTAAAGTTTTTATTTATAAGAATGATAAGATAATAATTTCAAATGTTATTTAATAATGTCTACATTATAAAAATTTTGATTTATTTAATTTTTAAAATAATTTTAAATAAATAAAATTTACATATTCAAACACATTATGACATAACTAATTACCATAACATTTTTTAAAAGTGCATATGCTTCATAATTTAGAAAATGTTCAAAATAGTTCGTTATGTTCAAGATAATAATCGCATAACTATCATTATTTTTCAATTATATGCATGTGCAACCACACCATCATTATAACACTGAATAATACTAGAAATCCAAAGTTAAGCCTATTAGGATGATAGTAGGATTTGGATGAGTGATCTCTTGAGAGGTCCACATGTTGCTTTTATTTTTTCTTTGTATTTCTTTTCTATTAAAAAAATGATTTTAATAACTTGTTAAAATTGAAAAAATATGTTACTCTAAATGATAATTTATAATTAGTATTTTTTAATAAATTACTAGTAATAATTTTATAACATTACAATCATTTTCATATAACAATAAAAATATCACATAATTTGATTTTGTAAAATGATAATTTTAATATAATTTAATATTAAGAAAAATGTCTTAAATAAATTATATTAAATTTTTATTAATTTATGTTTATAATAATAAATGTATATTTAGTATAAAAATGTTTAAATGTATTAATATTATATAATAGAATATTACAAATCAAAACTATATCATTCATATTAAATACTATTTATATTTATTAACTATATTACATTATAAAAAGATAATATATTAGAATAATTATGCTATCTATTACTTAATAAATTTTTTTAATCTTAATTATGAATCAAATAATGTTAAACAAATAATAATAATATCTTTTAAATGTTTACAATATTCTAAAATAATAATAAAAATAAAATATCATTTTATATTTTATTACTATTAAATATCATATATTATTAACTTGTTATAACTAATAATAATGATTAAAATTATATTTAATTAATTTTATCTCAGTGTCTCTCATTTTCTCTCACTTTTTTTATCTCTTATCATTATTCTCTTATCTATCTCTTCATTCTCCATGTTTTTTTATGTTCTTCTTGGCCACACCCTCTGTTCTATCATTATTTATTTTCTTATTTCTATCTTTTTCACTTACTTATTTATTTTCTCTATCTTCATTATCTTCTCTCCTTTTCTCCACTTATTCAAATCATCTCTCATCACTCTCTCTCTCCTACTATTTCCCTCTTTATTTTTCCATTATAATTATGTGACTTTCTCTCTCTTTTATAGAATAGTTATCTCCATCTCAATTATCTTCTTTTCAACCCATTAATTTAGAATATTTAAGAAAACTCTTATATTACATAGTTTAATGTACAATATTAATGATAAATACATATTTTATTTTTTTATATTTGTTACATAATTTAATGTTTTAATTTCTAAGAATGATCACATAATTGAAGAAAATCTTATTTATTAATGGTTACGATATAAAAATAATAGTTTAAGTAAATTTTTTAAAATTATATATATAAAATATTGATATTAGAGTATATTATCACATATATAATGAGGATAAACTTTTTGTATGGTTCTTATGTTTGATAATTTAGAAACTTTTAAAAAAAAAGTTGATCTTTTTAAAGATAATAATCACAAAACTATGTTTCTCAATATTATGTATGCATGTGAAATCATACCTATATTATATAATAGGATCTTATTAGAACTTCAAAAAAAATTAATTCTAATTTATTTTTAATTATATAGATTATTTTTCTTGGCAATAAATTATATTATTTTCATTAGTCTATTATATCATATGATGCACCATTTCTATTATCATATAAAATTGATAATTTAACCATAACATAATTGTTAAAAATTAAATACTAAAATGGTATTGATAAACCTTAAAACATGAGAGTTTTCTTGAATACTTTTAGTTGATTGGTTGAAAAAAAATAATAAGGATAAAGACAAGTATTTTGTGAAAGAAAATGAAAGTCACAAATTAATAAGAGAAAAATAGGGAGAAAATAGTAATAGAGATTGATGAGAGATAATTTATTGAAGAGAGAAAGAAAAAAAAAAGAACATATAAGAGATAAAGAGATAAATAAAAATGGGAAGAAAAAGAAATAAGAAGGTAAAGAATTATAGAGGAGAGTTGGAGGCTTGGAAAAACATATGATAGAGAATGAAGTGAGAAACAAGAGAATAAAAGTTAGAAAGAGTAGAAAGTGGGAAAGTGTAAGAGATATTAAGATGTTGAGAAAAATGTAAGAAAAAAAAATTAAATCATAATAATTAAACATAGAATAATTATTTAATATAATAAGTTAATCATATCTAATATTTAATTTAAATTTTTTATTCATAAATTAATTAAAAAATTTAATTAATTAAAAATAAATATATTTATTTTAATATGTTATCTTTATATGATAATATGGATAGTAATTATATATAATATCCAAATTTAATTATATAATTTTACATTTCTAATATTCTATAACATAATATTACTTTTATTAAAAAATTCTAAACACATTACATATATACAATTAGCAACATAAATTAATTCTAATGTGATATAATGAATATAAATTTTTTTATCTGAATATTAAAAATATAGTAAAATTATTTTTTTATCACATCATATTATGTGTCATATTTGTAATTATATAAAAAGTAATGAAATAAATTGTTAATAAAAATTAATTACCAAAATGGTAATTCTAAACTATAATTTGTAATAGTTTGATTATTTAACATTAATAATTTATTAGAAATATAATATCATTTATTAGACTATAGAATGTTATGTAAGAATTTGTGGAACATCAAGAATTATTAAGAGGTTGCCTATCCCGATACCACTCTTTTTCGTACAGGCTTAACTTTATAGTTCTAATGAAACATAATGCTATAATATTTGTATGGCTACACATGCATACAATTGACAAGGAATCATACCGAAGATAAAAAAGAATAAATAAAAAGTGAAAGAAAAAAGAAATGAGAAATTAAAGAATGGTAGATAAGATTTGGTGGTCAAGAAGAATATAAAGAGATGGAGAGTGAAGGGATGAATAAAAGAATGATAATAAAAGAGAGTAGAAAGTGAGAGAATATGAGAGACAATATGATAATGAAAAAAATTAAGAGAAATATTCAAATAAAGGTTAAATATTAATAGTTAAACTTACAATATTTATTAAATATAATAAGCTAATAATATATAATTTTTTATGACATAAAAATATAAAAACTATTTGAGGTTAATTTTTATTTTACAATATAAAAAATATATAAAGAATATTTTAACTATTAATATTATATTATTTGTAATATTTTAAAATTTCTTTAGATGACACATATATTATAATATAAACATAAATTAACTCTAATTTATTATAACTTATATAATTTATTTTACTTTATATTAAATTATATTAATTTTTTATTTTATTATATCTTATGATATGCCATGTTTATTATTATATAAAATTCAAAATAACGTTATAAAGTTATTATTTTTAATTAATTGATAATATAATTAGCATAAATTATCATTTACAATAAATTAATTTTTTTAAGAAATACATGTTATTAGAATCAATGATCATATTTAGAAAAATATGTGTAATGAAACATATGTGTAATGCAAGGACTTTTTAAGAGGTCACCCAACCTGATACTACTCTTATCAAGCAAGCTTGTCTTTGCAAGTATAATAAGATCATGTTATAATGCTTTTGTGGTCACACTTACATATAATAGAAAAATAATCATAGTTATATGATTATTATCTTAAAGATAATGAACTATTTTAATATTTTTCTTTAATATTTGTCATATACACTTTTAAAAAAATTAATCTTATTACAAATGTCATAATATATTTTAATAAAAATATTTTATTTATATAAAATAAATTAAAAAAACTATATTACAAATTTTTTCTATTATACAAACTTGAAGACACTTATTTCTTCCATTATGTTATTATTTTGATAAATAAAAAAATAAATATTAAATAAATATATAAAATAAAATATATATTTATCATAAATATTAAAATATGATATTTCTTAAGTATTTATAATTGATGAGCTAAAAAAGAGATAATAGAGATGGAGATAACTATTCTATAAGAAAGAGAGAAAGTCATGCATTGATGAAGTCAAAATAAAGAGAAAAATAATAATAGGGATTAATGATAGTTTATTTAATGAAGAAGAAAAGAAAATATAGAACACAAAGGTAATATAGACAATAAATAAAAATGTAAAAGAGAAATGATAAAATAAAGAATGATAGAGGAGAGTTGGACGCTAAGAAAAAATATGAGATATGAAATGAAGAGACAAATAAGAAGATGATAATAGGAGAGAGCGAGAAGTGAGAGAAGGGGAGAGAGATTGAGATAAAGAGAAATAAAATGAGAGAAATAATTAAATAAAAGCTAAATCATAGTTATTAAACAAGTAATGTTTATTAAATATTAGAAATTAATTATATATAATATTTTATTTTAATAAAATATAAAAATAGTTCAATTATATAATTCTTTTAGAATATTACAAATATTTAAGGAATATTTTTATTGTTAATGTTATGTTATTTTATTCATACTTAAAATTTAAAAAGTTTAATAAAAGATAAATTAATTAATTATTTTAATAAAATATTTAATAATTATTTAACATACATAATAAACACAAATATTATTTTAACATACAAGATATAACTTTTTTATTTATAATGTTTTAAAATATAATATTACTACATTTAAAAAATTTTATAAACAACATATATACTATTAAAAACATAAATTAATTTTAGTTAATTATAATTGATGTAGGCTATTTTGCTAAATATTAAAGAACTTTAAAGTTATTAATTTATTATATCATATAATGAACTTTATTTATTATTATATGAAATTAAAAATAATATTACAATGTTATTTTGGATAATTCATGATGTAAATGATAATTATAAACTATAATTTATAACAATTTAAAATTTTTACAATAAAAAGTTATTAAAATCTATTATTGTTTATTGGAACATTGATATCTAAGAAGCAATATATGTAATGCGAGAACCTCTGAAGAAGTCACTTGTCATAATAATATTATAGCCTAAGTATTCTTTGTTTGGAGTCCTAATATATTCTAGTGTTGTAATGCTGGTGTCACCACACATGCATGTTAAAAAATTGCAGGTGTGTGATTATTATCATGTAGAAAATGAACAATTTTCTAAATTATTAAGTATATGGCCTTTTAAAAAATATGACAATTTATATGTCATAATATTTTTTTAATATCAATATATTTTTTTATACAATATTAAGATAAAATTATGTTAGCTATTGTCTTTTAGAACATAGACATTAATGAATAACATTGTTTACTGTTATATTATCATTCTTATAAGATTAATTACTTTCATAAGTATTGTACATTAAAGCATGCCACAAGAGAGAAAAAATGGGAAAGTAGATAACAATAGAGTGGAGAGTGTTCAAGAATGAAATAAAGAGATATAAATTGAACAGATAAGTAAAATAATCAAAATAAGAGAGTAGAAAGTGAGAGAATATGAGAGACATTTGGAAAAATTGAAAAATTAAGTAAAATAGTTAAATTTAAATAATATATTTATATATTTATTAAATATTATAAGTTTATCATATCTAATATTTAATAATAATAAAATCTTAAAAATATTAATTAGATATTATTTTTTAGAATATTAAAAATATCTAAAAAGTATTTTGACCATTACTTCCCTAATCCCTAATCCCTAATCCTTAATCCCTAAAAGAATATATCATTTGACATATTCGGTAGATGAAAGCCAAAATATATACACTATGTAACATTATAAAAATAAGTAAAAGAAAAGTAAAAAAAAAAGAAAAAGAAAAGTCAAATAAAAAAAGAGAAAATCAAAGAAGTAAAAATAAATCGTTCTCATTCGTAAATGCATATATGCCTTTTTTTATCCAAATCCAATTGAAAATGAAAATTGGATTTGGATAAATTGGGTAAAATATACAAAACAAATAAACACATCAACCACATCAACCACATCAAAAAAGTAGTATATGAATAAATGAAATCCAATTTTGATGTGTACTAGATGAAAATCACTGGCATAAGAAATCTTATCCTTTTTCCTGATCAATAAAATTCACAGAAAATAAAGATTCAAATTGTTTTTAATTTCATTTGTTTTATTATAAAAATTCATTCATCTCGATTATTTCTCGAGAAGGAAAAAGAAAAAAATAGCGGGTCTGTGGAATTTCAACTATTCCATTTCACCAGTAAGATACGTTGACTTACTTCCCATTTGGAATTGCACAAAAGAGATTTTTTATAGCAAAGAAGTCTACAAAGAATTCTGGGAAGACGTCAATGATTATTGACATATTTGTCAAAGACAAATAAGGTGTACTTGAGCAGCATAGGGTGTTCCTTTTCTTACGCTTCTGAATCTAGAACCACCTATGGAAGACCAAGAAAACGCCTGACCTCGTACATCTGTAACTATTACAATAGTATTGTTGAAACTGGCTTGAATATGAATAATTCCTTTTGGTATCCTAGGTTTATTCTTATACTTATGTGAACCAATGCATATATTCTTACGTAAATAATTATGTAAACAAATTTTTGTCATGAATTTTGTCATATTTTATTGTCTTATATCATAGAAAATAAAAGATAAACAAAAAAAAAACGAAAGAAGAATCATAAATCTACAGAAAGATACGATGGATATCCATTTCATAGGAAAAAAGAACCTTTCTTCTTTTTTTTATTTTAAAATGGAAATGGTTTTTCTTTTTTTATTTTCTATTTTAGAAAATTCTTTATTTGGAACTTGAGAACTATTACTTCTGTCTCTGTTTATGTCTTGGATTGGAACAAATTATTGTAATTCGTCTGTGTCGACGTATCGAGCAACATTTTTGACAAATTTTACTATCAATGGAATCTCATCATCCATACATACCAAATTGGTATGGTATATTCATACCATAATATATGATATATGAACAATAAGAACTCGAATTATTATTGATACTGGAACTCATAAGGAAAATTTATGGATGGAATCAAATATGCAGTTTTATGAAAAATTTAAATAAAAATTAATTAAATAGGAAATAATAAAATTATTATTCTATAATATCTTTATATGATAAAATTTAGATAACAAATATCAATAATATTTAATAATAATGACATAATTTTTAATTTTTTAATAATCTACATTGTAATATTAATATATTTAAAGAATTCTACAAACAACATATATATAATTTTATAAAAATAAATTTATTCTTGTTTATTATATTGTATATTATTTATTTTACACAATGTATACTAAAGTTATTATTTTATTATATCACATGATTTGCATTTTTATTGTTTTATGAAATTTTTAATAATGTTTTAAAGTTATTGTTGATAATTAATTACTAAAATAAATTTTCTTTCATTAGAAAAGAAGAACGCTGTGAACAATAGTGCAACATGAGCACTTCGAAGCACTAATGAGATCCTATGTTGTATTGTTGGTTTTGTCAAACATGCATATAAAAGAAAATTTTTTTTGTTAATTCATTATTTCCCATAAAATACTTATAGTTTTCTAAAATTTTCTAAAATATCAGGTATACAGACTTCTAAAAAAATTATACTTATTATACGTATCATAATATGTTATAATATTAATATTTTATATATATATATAACTAATAAAAAATTATATAAACTATTATTTTTGAGTATGTACCATACTAGATATAATTTTCTTTAATTATGCTATTTGTCTTATGAAGAAATATTAAATTATATTATAGATATAAATAATAAATTATGTATTTAACATAAATATTATATATTAAAGTATACATCATAAGTGATTTCTGAAGTATTATTAACTAACATTCTAAAAAAGAGTTAATAAAAATATAGATAATTAATCTACAATAGAGAGAGAATGACATGAATTGATAAGGTAAAAAAAGGGTGAGATGCAACATGATTTAATGCATAAAAAAAGAATAGAGAGAAAATGGAGGAGATAATGAGAATTAATGAATAAATGAAAGAGAGAGAAATTAAAAATATAGAAAAAGGTAATAGAAAGAGGCAAAGAAAAATAATAGGAGATAAAAGGTAAAAAAAATAAATAATGATAATAAGAGTTAGAAGGATGGAAGAGATTATGAGAGACATTAAGATAAAGTGAAAAAGTTAGAAAAATAATTAAATTTATAATATTTATTAAATATAATAAGTTAACCATATATAAAATTTAATAATAAAAGATATAATAAATGCTTGAAAGTTATTATTATCTTAAAATATTTATAAATTTAAAAAACTATTTTGATTACTAATTTAATATTATTTTTTGATACTTATAATAAATAAATATTATTAAATAATTAATAATATAATTATTATAAAATATTTCTTTTATATTATATAACATTAATAATAAATATAAATAATATTTAATATTATGATATAATTTTTAAATATAAAATTTTATTTAATATAATATTTTTTAACATAAAAAATTTTATACGCAACTTATATTTACTATTTTAAATAAAAATTTCTTTTAATTTATTATTTTATTATATCATATAATGTTCCCTATTTTGTACTATATGAAATTGATAACAATATTATAGAACTATTATTAAATATTAATTACAGATATACTAGTTGTAAATTATCTTTTATAAAAATTTCAATTTATGAGATCAACATGTTAAAATAAGTTACCATTTATTAGAAAAAAGTAATATGAAAAATATTTTCAAAACAAGGACTTCTCAAGAGAACACCAAAACAAATACTACACTCGCTAAGCAAGTTTAACATTAGAGCTTTAATGAGATCTACTTCCATAATGCTCATTTGAACACATGAGCATAAATGTACACAAAAAAATATTATTGTGTGATTATTGGGTTTAATGTAATGATAAATTTCTAAAATTTACAAAATTATAAAATATATCACATTAAAAAGAAATTTATGCTTGTTTTAAATGTCATAATATATCTTAACATGCACATTTTATTTTGATAATGTAGACTTTATAAAACAAGAGTTTCTTCCACTAGAGTTGACTATTCTATAGGAGAGAGAGTTATAGATTGATCATAATAAAATAAGGAAGAAAATAATAATACAAATGAGGGATGAGTTAATAAAGAAGAAAAAGAAAATATAGAAAATAAAAGAGATAAAGGGAATAAATAAATAACTAAAAAAGAGAGTAAAATGAGAATGTAAATAATGATAGAGGAGAGTTGGATGTCAAGAAAAATATAAGACGAAAAATGAAGAGACAAAAAGTGAATATTAATAGAAAAGAGTAGAAAGTTAGAAAGAATGAGTGACATTGAGGCAAAGATAAAACACTTAGAGAAATGATTAAATAAAAATTAAGTCTTAATAATTAAACTTATAATATTTATTAAATAAAACAAGTCAATCATATATAAAATTTTATAACAATAAAACATAAAACTATTTAAGGATTACTATTTTTTTAGAATATAATAAATTTTTAAGGATTTTTTGACTATAAATAATATAAATTATTCAAATATGTTTTCTTTTTATATTTTAATATATAATAAATATAAATTAGATTTAATATTAATAACATAATTTTAGTTTTATAATATTTTTGTTATATAATATTATAATATTTAAAAAATTTTATGCAAAATAGAAACATATGTATATAATGTTAAAGAAATAGATTAAATAGAATTATCACAATTCATATAAATTTTTTTCCTCAATATTAAACTATATTAAAGTTATTATTATATTATATCATATGATGTGGCACATTTGTTTTGCTCAAGAAGTCATACATCTTAATAGTGCTCTCACAAAAGAACTCTTAACTTTGATGCTCTAAAGTTATCTAGTGTTATAATATTGGTGTGGTCACACATGCGTATAAAATTAGAAAGATCATAGTTATGTGATTATTATTTTGAAAATTAAAAACATTTCGTAATTATCAAGGGTAAGGGATTTTAAAAAACATTTATTCTTGTTATATATGTGATAAAATATTCTAATATAATTATTTAAATTATATTAAATAAATAAAAAATTATATAAAGTATCATTTTTGATAGTGTAGATAGTAATACATAAATTTTTTTTATTATATTATCATTCCTATAAATATAATTAAGTAACACAATAAATATAAATGAACAATATTTTTTTATAAAAAATATTATATGTTAAACTATGCACTATAGGAGATTTTTTAAAAATGTTTAATAGATGGGTTGAAATAAAGGTAATGAAAATAGAGATAACTATTGAATAAAAAGGACGAAAAGACATGGATTAATAAGAGCAAAATGGTGTAGAAAATAGTAATGGAGAGAGTTTAGAGTTGATTTAATTAAGAGGAAAGAAAAGAGAAAAGTGAGATAGAGAGAATAAATACATAAATGAAAGAGATAGAGAAATGTGAAAGTAAAGGAGGATTGTAGAAAAACATAGAACAAGAAATGAAAAGTCAAATAGAGAATTATAATATGAGAGAGAACGATGTGAGAGAATGTAAGAGACATTTGGGATAAAGAAAAAATGAGAGAAATAATTCAACAAAATTTAAATCTTAATAACTAATATTATAATTTTAATTAAAGGAATAAAAAAATTATTTATAGTATTTAACTATAATAAAATATTAAAAATAGTTTATTCATATTATTAAAAGAATTATTTAAAATTTATTTTCACTATTAAGTTAATAATGGTTTGTTCATATCATTAAAAAAATTATTTAATAAGAAAAAAATACAATTATTCTAATATATTATCTTTACATGATGTAATAAATATAATAAATATAAATAATATTTTACATCAATGATATAATTTTAGAATAATAATATTTTATAATATAGTATTACTTATTTTTTTAAAACCTTTATAAACGTTGCATATATATATATTATAAAAAGAATTCAATTCTTATATATTATATTTTATATAATTATTTTTAAAATATTGCATGATATTAAAGTTATTATTTTATTATATCATATGATGTGTGATATTTATTATTATACAAAATTGATAAACATATTATTGACTTATTATTAATAATTAATTACTAAAATGATTTTTACTAATTATCATTTATAATAATTTTATTTTTTAACATTGAGATTTTTTAAAGTAAATTATCATTCATTAGAAAAAGGAATATGAAAAAATATTTGTAACACAATGAAACTTCAAGAGGCCACTCATACCAGTACCACTCTCACCAAAGCAAGATTAACTTTTGAGTTCTAATGAGGTATTGTGGCATAATACTCGTGTGGTCGCAAATGCATTTTAAAGAAACAAAGTCATAATTGTGTGATTATTATGCTCAAGATAAAGAATCATTTCTAAAATTTAAAAAATTATCGAGAACATGCACTTTTAAAATTTTTTCATATTATATATGTCATAATATATTCTAAAAAAATATTTTATTTATATCAAATTATTATTAAAACTAATAAAAATATTATTTTTAATAACCTAAATGTTAATGCATTAGATTTTCTTTCATTATTTTATCATTTTTAAAATAAAAATTAAGTTATTTAATAAATATAAATAATAAAATATATATTTATCATAAATGTTATATATTAAAGAATACATGATAAGATATTTCTTAAACCTTTTTAATTGATGGGCTTAAAAAGTGATAATATAGACAAAGATAAGTATTATGTAAGAGAAAGAAAGTCATTGATTTATAAATATGAAATTATAAGAAAAATAGTAACAAAGATTGATGGGGGATTATTTAATGAAAAGAAAAAGAAAAAAAGAGAATAATGAGGAGGTAGACTGAATAAATAAATAAGTGAAAGAGATAATGAAATGACAAAGTAAAAAATGATAGAGGATAGTTGGAGGCCAAGAATATATACAAAGGTAGAAAATAAGGAGAGTAGGAAATGAAAGAATATGACACATTGTTATAAAGAGAAAAATTATGTTAAATAATTAAATAAAAGTTAGATCTCAATGTTACAAATTTTTAAGGGATACTTTTATTGTTAATATCACTTTATTTTTTTCATACCTAATTATTTGAAATAACTATTGTAATATATTACCTTTATATAATTTATTATAGATAATAAATATATATAATATTTAAAATTAATGATATTTTTTTAGATTTCTAATATTTTATAACATAAGTTATTTTGTTTATAAATAAATTTTAATTTATTATAGGCATATAAGTTATTTTGCTTAATATTAAGTATTATTAAAGTTGTTATTTGATTATGTCATATGATGTGGCATATGTATTATTCTATGAAATTTATAATAATTTTATAAGGTTGTTATTAATAATTAATTAGTTAATGGCTAATTTTTAAAAATCATTTATCGTAGTTAAATTTTTAACATTAACATATTTTTAAAATCAATCGTCATTCATTAGGAAAAAGAATGACATAATAAATAGGTACAATATGAGGACTTTGCAAGATGTCATCCATCTCAAAAGTACTCTCACCCAAGCTTGCATACCATTTGAGCTCTAAAGATATCTAGTGTTATAAAGTTCGTATGGTCACATATGCATATAAAAAATCATCATTATGTGATTATTATCATGAAACTAAAAAGAATTTCTAAAAATATATAATTTATTAGGAGTATGCACTTCTAAAAAATGTAATTTTACTATATATATAATAATATATTTTAAAAATAAATATTTTGTTTATATAAAATAAGTAGAAATTATATGAACTATGCTTTTTTATAATGTCAAGATTAACATATAAGATTTTATTTGTTTATATTGACATTCTTATAAATAAAAATTTAAATTTTGTAGGAGTACAAATGATAAATTATATCTTTATCATAAATATTATATATTGAAGTATGCATCATAAGTGATTTTTTAAATATTCTTAATTGATAACCTACAAAAGAGATAATGAAAATAGAAATAAATATCTAGAAGAGAGAGAAAGTCATGGATTCATAAGAGCAAAAATGGTTGGAAAAAAGTAATAGAAAGAGTTAAGTGATGATTTAATGAATAAAATAGAAGAGAGAGCATAGAGCAATTTAAGAGAATAAATAAGTAAATGATAGAAATAAAAATGAGAAAGTAGAGAAGGATTATGGATTGTAAGAGGCCAAGAAAAATATAAAGTGATAAAGAATAAAGAGACAAATAGAGAGTGATAATAGAAGAAATAAGATGTAACACAATAGAATAAACATTGACATAGAGGGAAAGGTGGGAAACATAATTAAAACAAGATTAGTTCAAAAAATTTTAAAAAATTATTATTATTAAAACCATAAGTTAATAATTTATAAAATTTATTAATAGTTATATATAAAAAATATTTGAGACTTATAATTATTTTAAAAAAATTAAAATATTTAAAAACTATTTTTAATATTAATTTAGTATTTTATTTATTAATACATTAATTATAAATATAAAATAATAAATATTATAATGATTCTAATATATTATCTTTATATGACATAATATAGATAATAAACATAAATAATATTTAACAATAATGATATAATTGTAAAACATAAGTTTTTATAATTTAATATTACTATATTTTAAAAAATCTATACACTCCTTATATGGGACTGTAAATAAATTTAAATTCTTATTTATTATAATTTATGGGAGTTATTTTATTTTCTTAATTTTTAACAACAACATGTTATTAAAATAAATTATAGTTCATTAGAAATAGGAATATGAAAAAATATTTGGAATAGAAGAGCTTCTTAAGTGGCGACCCATTACACTTCCATTCTTCCCCAAGTAAGATTAACTTTGGTGTTTTAATGAGATCTTGCGGTATAATACTTATGTGATCATATATACATACAACATAAAAAATAGCCATTGCTTTGTAATTATTATTTTTAAGATAAAGAGCAATTTAAAATTTTAAAAATTATGAAAAATATGTACCTTTAAATTTTTTTCTTATTATATATGACTTATTATATTGTAATACTAATATTTTATTTATATAAAACTATAAAAAAAATGCAAAACTGTTATTTTTAATAACATCAAAATTGATACTTAACATTTTTCTTGAAAAATGTTAACATTTTTTAAAATAAATAATTATTAAATTATTAAATATATATAAATAATAAAATATATATATTTATCATAAATATTATTTATTAAAGTATGCAACATGTGATATTTCTTAAATATTATTAATAAATTGGCCAAAAAATAATAATTTAGGTATATAAACTATCTTATAAGAGAAAGAAAGTCACATATTGATGAAAGCCAAATAGTAATGAAAATAATAGAATAATGAGAGATGATTTGATGAAGATGAAAGGAAAAAAAGAACATAAAGAAGATAGGTAGAATAAATAGATAAGTTAAAGAGATAGAGAGATGAGCAGGTAAAGAATAATAAATGATAATTAATGGCCAAGAAAGTCATAAGGAGATAATGACTAAAGAGATAAATAAGATAATGATAATAAGAGAAATTAAGAAGTGAGAGAATAAGAGATATTAACATAAATAGAAAAAGTGAGTAACATTACTAAATAAAAGTTAAATCCTAAAAAATTAAAATTATAATATTTATTAAATGTAATAAGTTAATCATATGTAATATTTTATAATAAAAACATATAAAAAATATTTTATGTTTTTTATTAGTTTAAAATTTTACAAATCATTAAAGAATATTTTCATTTTTGACATTATTCTATTTTATTCAAACCTAAAATTTAATAAATTAATTAAATTATAAATAATATAATTATTATAATATATTATCCTTATATAATGTAATATAGATTATATATATATATATATATATATATATATATATATAATATTTAAAATTAAAGATATAATTTTAGAATTTAAACATTCTATAATATAATATAATTATATTTAAAGAATTTTATAAACAATATATATGTATTAATAAAAAAAATTAATTATAATTTATTATGTTATATATGAATTATTTTCTCAATGTTAAATTAAATTAAAGTTATTAGTTTTTTATATCATATGATATGTCATATTTAATGTGATATGAAATTTAAAATAATATTAATAATAATTTTATTTTGCAAAGTGATGGAGAATAAATGAACTAATAAATGCATCATAATAAGAATGACAAAGAAGTGATATAATTTGAGAAAAAATTATGATAAAAAGAGAAAAAGTGAGAGAAATAATTAAAGGAAAGTTAAATCTTAAAAATGAAGCTTATAATATTTATTCAATACATTAATTTAGTCATATACAAATTTGAGTTTTTTTATTATTTTAGAATATTACAAATTTTTAAAGAATAATTTGACTAACAATTTAATATTATTTTATCCAAACAATAACTAGAAACAATAATTAACTAATAAATAATATAATTATTCTAATGTATTATCTCTATATTATATAATATAGATAATAAATATAAAGATTATGTAACATTAATGATATAATTTTATGTTTATAATATTCTATAATATAGGATTACTATATTTAAAAAACTTAATTACAAAAAAAAAATATTATAAAAATAAATAAATTCTAATTTATTATGATTGATATTAGTTATTTTGGTTCATACTAAACTTATTAAAGTTATTATTATATTAGATAATATGATGTACCATTTTTAATATTATATAAATTTTATAATAATATTATAAATTTACTCCTAATAATTAATTTCTTAAGTGTTGATTATTAAATATCAATTATTATAATTTAAGTTTTGAATATTAACATGATTTAAAAAAATTATTTTTCACTGCAAAAATGAATGCTGTGAAGAATTGATCCAACATGAAGTCTTTGCAAAGGGGTAATCCATCTTAACACGACTCACCCAAAAATACTTAACTTTGGAGCTCTATTGAGATCGAGTGTTATAATGCTGGTTTCATCACACATGCATAGAAAATAGAAAATCGTTGTTATGTTATTATTGTCTTGAATATAACAACATTTTTCTAAACTTTTGTAATTTATGTAGCATATTTACTTTTAAAAAAATTACTTTTGTTATATATATCATAATATATCTTAATATAATTAATTCATTATTTAAAATTAATAAAAAATTATATAAACTATTATTTTTGATAACATAGGTAGAAATACATAAAGTTTTCTTTTATTATGTCATCATTTTTATAGATAGAAACTATACATAAAAAACATAAAAAGAAAAATATATATTTATCATAAATGTTATATATTGAGCTATGTACCAACGTTATATATTAAGATCATAAGATCTCGTGATATAATTGTACTCATAAAAGTTGGAAGATTGGAGGTGTACCATATGAAAAAAGCTCACTTTATAAATCTTCTATTGGTGGTGTTTTTTTTTACCTCGATTGGTGGTGGATGTAGATTTTTGTTGAAATGAAGTACATAAAATTTTTTATGTACCATTTTAACTTTTATTTAAATTGTAAAAATTAAAAATTAAAAATGAATCCAATCTTAAAATTATTAAAAGAAGTTTAGAACCATAATTAACCAAATCTTATGGGACTGACACATTTATTTTTTCTTCAATATGTACTTTTTAAAAATGTATGGTTGTTATATATTTCATAATATATTCTAATATTAATATTTTATATATAAAATAAATAAAATCTGACATAAAAAATTACTTTTGATAACAAAGAAATTGATATACAAGATTTATTTTCTTTAAGTTATCATTCTTATAGATAAAAAATTATATTATGTAATAATTATAAATAATAAAATATATATATCATAAATATTATGCATTAAAATATACAACTTAAGAGATTTCTTAAATATTATTAATTGATGGACTCAAAAAAAGTTAATAGAGATGGTGATAACTATTCATCAAAAGGATGAGAAACACATGGAATTATAAGAGCAAAATAAAGAAAGAAATAATAATAGATAGAGATGAGAGAAGATTTAATAAAGAAAGAAAGAAAAGAGAGAGCATAAATAAGATAGAGAGAAAAAATAAATAAAGAAAAAAAAACAAAAAAATGAGAAATTAAAGAAGAATAGAGGAGAAAGGTAAGCCAACGAAAACATAAATAGATAGAGAATGAAGAGACAAATATAGAATAATAAGAGGAGACAGAAAGAAGTTAAAGAATTCTATAGATAATGAGATAAAAAGAAAAATTGAGAGAAATTATTAAGTAAAAGATAGATATTAAAAATTAAAAATATAATATTTATTAAATATAACAAGTTAATAAAATATAATATTTAATGTTAATTAAATATAAAAATTATTTGAGTTTTATTAATTTATTGAATAATTTCTAATGTTCATAAAATATTTTGACTATTAATTTAATATTATTTTATTCATAATTAAAATTAAAAATTTATTATTACAAATTCATTTCTAAAATTATAATTATATAATATCCTCTTTAATAATTTCACTTTTCAACATTAAAATCTTGTTAAATTAAATTGTAATCCATTAGAAAAAGAAAAAGAAAAAAATATTTGTAAAATGAGGAATTTTAAAATGGTCACCAATCCCAATACAGCCCACCCAAGCAAGCTTAGGAGTTCTAATAGGATTTAGTGCCAAAGTGCTTATGCCATCACACATTTCAAGCATATGGATATTTTAAAAAATTTATTTTTAATATATACGTCATAATATATTCTAATATTAAGATTTTATTTGAATAAATTTAATAAAAAATAATAAAAACTAATATTTTTTATAATATAGATGTTAATACAAAAGAGATTCTTAAATTATGTTATAATTTTTTAATTTAAAAAATAAATTATTTGATAAATATATAAAAAATTTATCATAGAAATTTTATATTAAATTATGCAACATGAAAGATTTCTCAAATATTATAAGTTGATAGTCTAAAAAATATAATAGAGAAAATGATAAACTATTCTATTAGAGAGAAATAGATTAATAAGAGCAAAATAAAGAAAGTAGTGATAAAGATTGATGATGGATTTTTTAATGATTTGGAAAAGAAAACATAGAATGTATAAGAGATAAAGAGAAGAAATAAATAAGTGAAAGAGAAAGAGAAATAAGAAATTAAAGAATAATAAAGGGGAGTTGGAGACGAAACGAAATATAAAGAGATGAAGAATAATGGGAGAAATAAGAAAGTGATAATGGGAGAGAGTTGGAAGTGAGAGAATATGTAAAACATTGATATAAAAAAGTAAGAAATAATAAATATTACAAAAAATATTCGAGATGTATATTTTTATAACATTTAAAATACATAAAGAATATATTTATTATTAATATTATATTGTTTTATTAATACTTCAAATTTTAAAAATTATTTAAATAATAAAAAATATTATCATTCTAATATAATTTAATTAAATATTTAAATTATTTTTTAGATTTTTAATATTTTGTAATATAATATTATTATATTTAAATAATGTTGTACATAATATATATTTATTAGTATAAAAATAAATTAATTCCAAATTATTATAATTATATAAGTTATTTTGATAAATATTAAAATTTATTTAATTTATTGTTATATTATATCAAATTATGTGCTATAACTATTATTATATAAAATAAATAATAATATTATTAAATTATTATTAATAATTAATAACTAAAATGATAATTACAAATGTCATTTATGATAATTTAAATTTTTAAACATTAATATGTTTCTTAAATCAATTGTCATTCATTAAAAAAAGGTTGCTACGAAAAAATATGTGCAACACAATGAAATCCTAAGACATTAGCCATCCCCATACTATAATACCATAAGCTTGCTTGAATTTGGAGTTATAATAAGTTCTAGTGCTATAATGCTGGAATGGTCACAAAGTCATACAAATGACAAATCATAGTTGTGTGATTCTTGTCTTATTGATGATGAGTCATTTTATAATTTTTTTAATTATCTAGCATATGTGTTGGGTCACCCTTCTACTGGATGGGTCAACCCTTAATTATTTAGACTTTTATTCTAATGGCCTTGTTTATTCTGAAGTAGGTTTAATTGTAAAGAAAATGTTATGCACTTTGAAGGTGCTGAACTAGCTATCTTAAGAGCACCTTGGAGTGTTTAGCATGCTTTAAGGTTTGAAGGCATGCACATTAGCTATGTTCCGGTTTTATTTTATTATCGAATAGAATGTTAGCTTATCAAGTTAAAGGCATTCTCCTTTCTTATAAATTTCAAATCATATTCAGTAATCTAAATTATTTAATCATCTCCTTGATTTACAAATTAAAAAGATTTAAGTTTTTAATCACTTAAATTTTTTGTTGGTTCAAAGCCTATTTAAGCCATTCATTTATTTAACATAATTCTTTCTTTAAATCATTCTTTCATTGGTTAAATCATACTTTGGTATTTTTTCCAAATTGTATGTTAACTTCATTATTAAATCTTTATTATATTTAAAAAATAATGCTATTAAAATTTTCAAAATTAAATAAATAAAAAAGTTATGCCACTTCCCAAGCAGTGCATAAATGCAAAAGTCTATGACCGAGTTTAAACTTGAGCATCGGGTCAAGAAAGACATTCAGATCTAGATTACGTCAACATATTTAGTCCAAAACAAATCCTTGAACCACTTTGGGTAAGCAATTAGATCTAACTAGGAAAAATTCAAACAAATTATAAGTAAAGGTAAGGTAAAACCCAGATAAACACATATATACAAAGAAGGATCCAGCAGATTTTATGTTAAGTTATGTTACACCAAAGTTTTTTTTTTTTTTTTTTTTGACATATAGACAGCTCAGATCATCCCATACCAACCTGAGTAGACTACGAAAAACATAGGATATAACACATCATTACACACCTACTTTCCTTAACTATGTGGAACCCATCTCCCAGGCACACCGTCAAATCAGGTTCATGACTCCTGAATTAACTGATGAACTCGCGCAATGTTACTCCTACTAGACCCAATACTCCTAACCCATACCGGTAGGAGAACCGATCTAATAGAAGTCTGAACCCCCAAGGTTAAGTTCCATAGTCATGTAATGACCTCACAATCAACAAAAAAATATATAACATCCACCGATATGAAATGACGCTCCACACACCATACCGTCAAGATAGAAAATAAGATAGTGTATAAAAATGTAACTCATATGAAAAATCACAGTCCATAAAATACCACATAATCCATACGAGTACATGAGTCAGAATCACCCTCACATAATACAAGACATAAGAATAACAGTCTCACTGAATACATCCAACAGCAACAATCAACTAACCAGAATGTCTCAGAAAATGACAGATCAGATCTCCTCCACCAGCCTACTGATCACGATCCCACCTAAAGCTGGGTGGCGTCAAGTCTGCCGAGCCACTGGAAAAATATGGATAATAAAAGAATGAGCTACGCCCAGTAGGAAAGACAGCTAGTAAAAAAACTCTCATGCAAGAGAAGGATAATAGCAAGAGTATAGAAATACAGCATAACAATGTAGGGTGGAAAGGCACTCTCAGTCCCAGACTCTGACCAACCACAGTCACCCCCAGTCACACCAGAGTAGCTCTCCTCTGTGCTCCCAGGCAGCATGCCAGAGGGACACGCCCATCTCTGCGCACGCATGGCGCCTAGGCAAAGCATGCCAGTGGGACACGCCCATCTCTGCGCATGCATCACAACGCCTAGCACCCGACACCGCAGCGTCTCTCGTCAATCAATCTTTTAGAGACTATAGACAGAACCAGTCACATAGATCTCTAGCCAACGTGAGACACCCCTGCCACCCTCAGGCACGCAGGCCTACACACTTGGCTAGCCACAGCGAGTCACCCCTGCCACTGCCACTCTCAGGCGCGCAGGCCTACACTCATGGACCAGAAGAGATCGACTCAGCCACCGTTCCAAGAAGTCCTCTCCCAACAATTTCCATAGAAGCCACGCCCCTACAGTCATTGCCAAGCTCTAACTCCAAGATTCGACAACATGTGTCCAAATACAACAAGGCGCATACCAGTCCACATGTATACTGTGGAAGCTAAGTCTGTACTGCACAGTTACCTACCACAACTACCCTAAACATCATATAGGGTCTATAGTATTCCGGTCCAATATGCCAATCCATGAAATATGCCAACACTAAGTAAACTGACTCAATCCATGTCATTGCCATCCAAGCAACACAAACTGTACCAAAATTCTGACTATTCTGGTAGCACCCAAGTGTCACACTTCCTTCCAACTAATCCAGCTGCACTGAATTTATGGGTAATTTCCAACAGTCAATTTCAACTTGGCTACGTGATTTCTAAAAATCATCTTTTTCTCACTTCAGGAAATTTTTAAATTCAAAAAAATCAATTTCCGCCCTTTATCCATTTTTCGAAATTCGGAATAAATTTCCGAATAAAATTTAAATTTCCACATATATCCTTTTTCCGAAAATTTTGATTAATTTCCGAATTAAATTTTCCTCCGCGCCGTTCGTTCGCGTCGAATCCCGCTGAACCGGTTTTCGGTGCCGGTTCGGAAACCTCGGGCTGAAATGCGACACCGCCGAACCAAATTCCTTAATAATCCGTTAATCGGTCGATGCTTAAATAAATATAATTACTAATAAATATTATATAAATACCATTAATTACTTAAATAAATTCGTAATTAATCTAAACCCTTCTCCTTCCTCGGTCCGACGCCCGTGAACCCTAACTGACGCAATCGCCGACCAATCCAATCCTTCCGTCGATTTTCGGCGAACGCGAACAAGGAGAAACAAAATCCGATGTTCGTACTATCCTAATGTTTCAATAATGCCACTAATTTCTAAGGTTCATTCAAAATTTCTGTCGAAGGAGTTCGCCTGTACGCCATTGCCGTATTGTGAGATTTAAGATTAATCCAACAATTAATTAACTAATTCAATGGCAACACTGATAATACAAATCCCTAACATATTCCTAAGCATTAACTAATTTTTCGGCGAATTGGGAAATTTTCCAGAAAATCCAAAATTTGTAAAAGACGCAGATTAGCATTCAACTAAGTTCGATTTTTCATCCACATGCTTGTGTTCATTAAGCAAAATATTCCATGCTTTTAATTTCTACTAAATAACTAATTTAAATCTGACTTTCCTACCTTGCTCGCCGGCGACGGTGAAGCTCGCACGCGATCAACCGCAGCTCCTCGTCGAACGAAACCGGTACCAAAATGCTCGCCTCTGTCCCGCGAACCTCCGGTTACCAAAAGCCCCTTGGAAGGCTTTCGGAAAGTACCGCCGTTCGCCGTGAACACCTCGCCTCTAGCCGCCGTTCGAAACCCTAACAGCCGAACAATTTAGGTTAAATACCCGGCTTAAACTGGTAATAACCCGTTAAGACCCATTAAGCGCCGGTTGACCTTCCAAAAACGCCGCTTAACACTCGATCAGCCGGTTAATCTCCACCGCTGATCTAGCCCGTCCGATCCGCTTATCCGCGGCTTATCCAAACGCACGCGCAAACGCACCTCGGCGAACCGCCCCGCCTTCGCTGAACCGCTCCGGTCTGGTTCACGCGCGTAAAAAAAAAAACCAAATTCCGGTTTTAAAAAAAAAATCTCGGTGCTCCAAAAAATCCCCAGAAAATTTCAGAAATTCCAATAGCCTCCAATTGAGCTCCTGGCTCATCCTACTGTCGATCTGAAATCATCCAAGCCACAATTGAATTATTGAAGATTAAACATATAATATTTTATCGGGTATAACAAGTTATACCTTGATAAATGTTCATAAAGACCAAATAATTTTAACTTCTTACAAAGTGGGACTATGTCCCTTATGATTGTCTCCATCCAAAACTAGCAGTGTTAAACGCAGTCTAATCACACATTTTTGTGATCGTATGACGGAGATTTCTTCTGCCTTTGAAATGCCTTCATAGTCAATCCAATCATCCATTTGATAAGATGATTAGATTGTTACTACTTCATCTAAATGCCAAATTACTAAATAACTTGCAATTATTTTGCAGCTGTAGAACTCCTATTAGAAGAATATTTTAAGAATTTTTTAAGTCATTTGGAAGCTACTTCTGTAATAACTTTTAATAAATTTTCTAAGAGTTGTGACAAAACATTTTCTATAAATATCCAACCATTGTGAATGAAATTACTAATGAACATGAGCAATGATTTAACATCTCAAAGAATAGTTGCATCATATTCTATTAGTAAAAATTTTCTATCACAGCACTTAAGGCTTATAACTACTTGAAATTATAAATTTTTTCAAACTAACACAAATTCTTTTAAGTATTCATCTCCTTAATTATTTTGATAATTTTGAGCTCTTCATGCCTTTTTACATTCATTAACAAGCATAGATTGTTTTGCCTAAGAAAAATTCTTATAGCCATTCATTTTCTTAATTATTTTCATAATTTTTGATCTCTTCATTCCTTTTTTATATTCATTATAAAGCATAATTTGTTTTTGCATTTTTATCAAAAATTTGTTTCTTTTTGTGTTTTTGTTTTTTTGGGTTGCGTTGATTGGAATTTATGAAAGATTAAATTCAATTTTATCTAATAAAAATCATGTTGGTGTTGAGCTCATAAAAACTTAAGTTATAGTTGAATTAACAAAAGCTAGTATGTCAGAGGAGAGTCATAAGGAAAACCTTCAAGTTTTAATTCTTTTGATAGTAGAGTTTTATTCAACTCAGTTTGATGTAGATGTTTGTTTTAGTTTTCTTCTAGAATGTTTTAAATCATGTTGAAAAATTAAATTATGTAAAAAATATTAATAAAAAAATATATATTTATCATTAATATTATGTATTAAACTATACAACATAAAAGATTTTCTACAATGTTTATTAAATATAACAAACTCATCAAATATAATATTTAATATTAATAAAATATAAAAATAATTTTTGATTTATTATTATTTTATAATATTTCAAATATTAAAATAATATTTTGACTATTAATTTAGTATTATTTTATTAATACATAAAATTAACAAAATTTATTAAATAATAAATATTATAATTATTCTAATGTATTATCATGATATACATGATATATACCATAATTATAATTAACATTTATTATTAATGATATAATTTTAATTTTTTCATACTCTATAATATATTGTTAATATATTTAAAAAATTCTATACAACATTTATATATTATTATAGAAATAACATAATTCTATTTTACTATAGTTTATATGATGTGCCATATTTATCATATTTGACATTAAGAAAAATGTTATGTTGCTATTATTAATAATTAATTAAACAAATTGTAATTATGAACTATCATTTATACTAATTTAAGTTTTTAATATTAACAAGTTACTCAAATAAAATGTTATTCATTAGAAATAGGAATATGAAAAAAATTTGCATCTTATAATTAAAAAATTAAATTTTTGTAAAAAATATAAAAAGTGAAATTATATTCATCATAAATATTATACATTAAATAATGAAACATGAGAGCCTTCTTTAATATTATTGGTTGATTGGCTGGAAAAAGACATAATGGAGATTGAGATAACTATTCGATAAGAGAAGGAGGAAGAAGGCATAGATTGATAAGAGAAAAATATAAAAGAAAATCGTAATAGAGACAGAGATGAGGGATAATTTAATTAAACAGAAAAAGATAGAACATTGAAGAGATAATGAGAATAAATAAATAACTAAAAGCGAGAAGAAAATTTGAATGTAAAGAAGGATAAGGAGAGTGATTAGCAAATAAGAATATATATAAGGTGATAGAGAATGAAGAGCTAAGTACAAGATCAATAATGAGAGAGGGAATAAAGTGAAAAAATGTGAGTCATTAAGATAAAGAAAAATAAGTGGCAAAATAATGAAATAAAAGCTAAATCTTAAAGATTAAATTTAAAAATATAATAAGATAATCATATATTATATTTAAAAATTAAGAAAGAAAATAATATTTGAGATTTATTATTATTTTATAGTATTACATATATTTAAGGAATAGTTTTATTATTCCTTTAATATTATTTTATTCATAAATAAAATTAAAAATATAATTAATAGAAAATTAATGTAATTATTCTAATAATTTATTTCTAATATTTTGTAATATAATATTATTATATTAAAAAACATAAGTTATTTCTAATTTATCATAATTGGTATAAGTTATCTTGCTCATTATCAAACTATATTAAAATTATTTATTTTTTATTGTATTATATGATTTGTCATATCTATTATTAAATGAAAATAATATTTTTTTAAAATTTATTATTAATAATTAATTAGTAAAATACTATTTATAAATTACCTCTATAATAACTTAATTTTATAACATTAACATGTTTCTAAAATCTATTATCATTCATTAGAAAAAGAAATTTCTGGAAAAGTAGGTATGACACAAGAACTTCTCAAGACGTGACCCATTATGCTAATACTACTTTGACCCAAGCATGCTTACTTTTGGAGCTTTAATGAGATCAAATGTTAAAACACTTGTGAGGTCGCACATGCATGTAAAAGAAAAAAAATCTAATTTATTATTAAAAAATTAATTCTAATTTACTTTAATTGATGTAGTATATTTTGCTCAATATTAAATTAAATTAAAGTTATTATTTTGTTTTATCATAAGATGTGCCATATTTATTATCTTATAAAATTATCAATGTTATTATTAAGCAATTAATAACAATTATTTAATAAAATTATAAGCATAAAAAATCTTTTATATTATTTAAATTTCTAAATATTAAGTTGTTGCAATTGATTATCATTCATTATAAAAGATAATACAATGCAAAAATAGACAGAACGTAAGTATTTCCCTAGTGGTCACCCATCTTGATACTAATCTCTCCCAAGCATGCTTAACTTTGGAATTTTAATGAGATAGAATGCTATAGTATTTGTGTGGTCATACATACATACATATAAAAAATAGTCATTATTGTTTGATTATTCCCTTCAAGATAATGAAGCATTTCCAAATTTTTTAAAACTATCAAACATATTTGTAGGGCCACACTTGTGTTTGATGTAAAAAAAGCTATGTATTTTTAGAATGATGAACTCATGGTAGTGAAAGCACCTTGGAGTATTCAGCAAATTTCAAGGATTGAAGACATGTGCATCATCATTCATAAGGTTTTATTTTATTATAAAATAGAATGTTAGCTTACTGATTTGAAGAAACTCCTTAACATGTCAATTTCAAATTATATTTAGGTAATTAAACTTATAATTGTCTCCTTGATTTATAAAATAAATATGATTTCATAATTATATCAAATGATTTGACATATTTATTATTTACTAATTCTATAATAAGATTATAAATTAAACATTAACAATTAATTTCAAAAATAGTTATTATAAAATAAAAAATTATATTAATTTTTATTTTTGACATTCACTTATTATCAATGTCAATTATCATTAATTAAAAAAAAGATTGTTATCAAAAAACATGTACAACATGAAGACTTCTCAGATCACCCATCCCAATACTACCCTCATCTAGGTATGCTTAAATTTTGAGTTCTGAGAAGTTCTAGAGCTATAATGTGCTATGGTCACACAAATAAAAGAAGCAAAATATTGTAGTTGTGTGACAATTATCCTAATGATAATGAACAATTTTATAAAATTGCTTAAATTATTAGGCATATTCACTTTTAAAAATGTTATGCTTATATATATATGTCATATATATTGTAATATGAATATTTTATTTAAATAAATGACAAAAACTGTATATAAACTTATCATAAATAGGTACATAAAAATTTTCTTAAAAATTGTTAATTTAAGGGCCAAGAAGAGGAGATGCATAAAGAGAACTATTTTTCAAGAGAAAGAGAAAGATACCTATTTATAAGATAACTATAAAGAAGAAAATAATAATAGAGAGAGATGAAAAATGATTTAATGTGGACGAAAGAAAAACAGATAACATAGTGGACATAGTGAGAATAAATAAGTGAAAGAGAGGACAAATGAGAAAGTGCTGAACAGTAGAGAAAAGGGAAAGGCTAATAAAAAAATATGGAGATAGGGAATAAAAGAGAAAATAAAAGATTGATTATATAACAGAAATGGAAATTTGAGAATATATGAGGTATTAAGATAAAGAGAAGAAAAAAAGATAAATAACTTAAAAAAAGTTAAATATTCAAAGTCAAATTTATAATTTTTTGATATAATCAATTAATAATAAATAATATTTAAAAAATAAAAAATAAAAAAATATAAAAATATTTGATGTTATAATTATTTAAGAATTTTAAAAACATTTAAAGAATATTTTGACCACTAATTTAATATTATTTTATTATACATTAATTTAAAATTTAATTAAATAATAAATGTTATAACTATTCTACTATATTATCTTTAGATGATATAGTATAGATAATAAATAGAAGTATTATTTAATTTTCATGATATAATTTTTTATCTCTAAAATTTAACAACACAATTATTGTTATATTTAATGAATTATATGCACAACAGATTTATTCAGTTATGAAAATAAATTAATTTTAATTTATTTTGCTCAATATTAAAGCTTTAATTTTGTTATATCATATGATATTTCATATTTATAATTATATGGTAATAATTAATTAATAAAATGTTATTTACAGATTATCATTTATGATAATTTAATTTTTTTACACTAACTTGTTCTTAAAATCATTTGTGATTAATTCGAAAAAAATGCTATTAAAAAGTGAAACATGAAGATATCTTAAGAGGTTATCCATACTTATATTATATTACTGGTGTGGGAGTAGATGCATATAAAAGAAAAAAATCATAGTCGTGAGATTACTATTTTAATGATAATGAATCATTTCTTAAATTACATAAATTATCAAGCATATACACTGCTAAAAAGTTTTCTTCTTATTATATACAACATAATATATATTAATATCAATATTTTATTTATATGTAATCCATAAAAATTCTAGAAAACATTAGCTTTGATAATGTAAACATTAAAACAAAAGCTTTTCTACCATTAGAATAAAATTTTTATTATATTAAAATTAAATTACCGTATAAATATGTAATAAAATATATATTTTTGAAAAATTATTTATTACATTTAGCAATGTAAGAGATTTTTTAAGTATTGCTAATGGATGGCTAAAAAAGATATTATAAATTAAGAAAAGTTTTTTCTAAGAGAGAAATAGTCATGTATTGATAAGAGCAAAATAGAGATAAAAATAATAAGAGAAGAGAGACGAGGGATGATTTAATGAAGTAGAAGAAAATAAAGAACAAAAACGAGATAGAGAGAACAAATAAACAAGTAAAAGAGAGAAATGTGTAGAGAAGCATAGTTAAAAAAGAGAGGCTAATAATAATATAAGAATATAAAAAAGAAAAAAATAAGATAATAATAATTAGAGAGAGAAGGAAGTGAGAGAATAAGAGAGATATTATGATAAAAAGAAAAAGTAAAAGAAATTATTAAATAAATATTAAATTTTAAGAATTAAAGTTATAATATTTATTAAATATAACAAGTTAATAATATATAATACATACCAATAATAAAATATTAAAAATTTTAAATTTATTATTATTATTGAATATCTCAAATAATTAAGAACTTTATTTTATTAATTTAGTTTCATTTTATTTATTCTTAAAATTAAATTATTTATTAAACAATAAATAATATAAATATTATATTATCTTTATATGATGTAATGTGGATAATAAGTATAAATAATATTTAAAATTAAGGTTATAATTTTAAATTTCTAATATTATATAATATAATATAATATTGCTATATTTAAAAAATTCTAAACATATTATATATATAAATTAATTATAAGTTATTATTTTGATCTAAATTGTTAAATTTGATATAAGTTATTTTTCTTCATATTAATCTATATTAAAATTATTATTTTAATATATGATATGATGTGATATATTTATAGTAATATGGAATTGAGAAAAAAATATTATAAATTTATTATTATTAATTAATTTCTAAAATAATAATTGTAAACTATCATTTACAATAATTTATATTTTTAACATTAACATGTTATTAAAATACATTATTGTTCTTTAGAAATAGAATTGTTATGAAACAAAATATCCAACATAAGTAGTTCTTAAAATGTCACCTATCCTAACACTAAAAAATTATAGTTGTTTGATTATTGTCTTAAAGACATTGAACTATTTTCTAATATTTTCTAAAATATCAAGCACATATACTTTTAAAAATAATTTGTGCTTTTATATATGTTATAATATATCTTAATATCAATATTTTATTAAAATAAAATGAAGAAAATATTATGTAAAGTAGTATTTTTTATAACATAGATTTTAATACATAAGATTTTCTTTCATTATGTTATCATTCTTATAAAAACATTAAGTTATTTTAACAAATATAAATAAGAAAATCTAAATCTATAATAATTATTGAGCATTAAGCTCTACAACCTAGGAAATTTGTTTAATATTGTCAATTGATGTGCCAAAAAAGAGATAATGTAGATGGAGATAACAATTTTGCATGGGAGATGGAAAGACATACATTAATAAGAGATTGAAAAATGTAAAAATTACTAATAAATGGTGATGAGAGATGATTTCATATAAAGGCAAAGAAATGAGAGAACGTAAAAAGAGATAAAAAAATTAATAGACAAGTAATATAATGATAATAGCAAAGATAAAGAAGTAAGAATTTTGGAAACAACAAGAACACGAGGAAAAAGTAAAAATAAATTGAATAAAAGTTAAATCTTCAAAATCAAACTTACATTATTTTTTAAATATAATAATTTATTTATATATAAAATTTAATAATAATAAAATGTGAAAAATAATGGTAATTTTATTATTATTTGTAATTTTAAAAATATTTGAAGAATGTATTTATTATTAACTTAATGTTATTTCATTAATACATCAATTAATAAGTTTTTTCAAAAATAAATAATATAATAATTCTAATATATTATTTTTAAATGATTTATTATTGGTAATATTTAACATTAGTGATATAATTTTAGATTTTGAATAATTTATAATGTAATATTACTATATTTTTAAAATTTAATAAAAGACATACTTATACTATTTTAATTATTAAAAAATTTAAAATTATTTTAATTTATATAAGATTTTTTATTAAACATGTATAATTAATTATATCATATGATGTGCCTTATTTGCTATTAATTACTAAAATAATAATTATAAATTAACATTAATATTAATTTTTTAATATTAAGATTTTAGTGAAATCAATAATCATTTAATAAAACAAAAATGCAACATTAGGAATTATTAGATGGTCACCCATCCCAAAAAACCTTCTCCCAAAAAAGCCTAAATTGGCAGTTCTAATAATATCAAATGTTATAATGCCAGTTTGGTCACAATGCATGTAAAAGAAAAAGTCATAATTATGTGATTATTATCTTGGGAATAATGAACCATTTCTAAAATTTTTTAAATTACAAAGCATGTGAAAATTCAAAAAACTTTTATGCTTATTATATTTGACATAATGTTTAGTTATATGAATATTTTATTAATATAAAAAAATTAATAATTACATAAACTAATATTTTTGGTAGTGTAGACATTGATACATAAGGTTTTCTTTCATTATGTTATCATTCTTATAAATTAAAAATTTAATTATGTAATAAATATAAATTAAAAAATATATCTTTCATAAATATATATTAAATTATGAAATTTAATAGTTTTTTTAATAGTTTTAATTGATGGACATAGAAAGAGAGTGAAAATGGAGATAATTATTCTAGAAGAGAGAGGAATTCATGGATTGATTGATAAGATAAAAATGTAGAGGAAAATAATGATAAATAGAGTTGAGAGATCATATAATGATGACATAAAATGAAAGTGCACAGAGGAGATAGATAGACTAAATGAAAAAGTGAAAAACAAAGAGAACAAAGAATAGAAGGATGATGAGAGAGGGATGCCAAGATAGTATAAGAAGATAGAGAATAAAGAGAGAAATATGAAAATGATAATGGAGGAGAGAAAGAAGCGAGATACATCAAGATAAATAGAAAAAAGTAAGAGAAATAATTAAATAAAATTTTAATCTCAAGAATTAAGATTTTAATATTTTAAAGTTTGAGTTTTATTATTATTTTAAAATATTGAAGATATTTAAATAACTTTTTATTATTTTATTAATAATTAAAATAAGGAAAAATATAATTATTGTAATATATTATCTTTGTGTTACATATTATACATAATAAATGTAAATTATATTAAACAATAATTGTATAATTTTAAATTTCTTATATTCTATAATATAATATTATTATATTTAAAAAACTCTACGTACATAATATATACACTAATATAAATATATATTAGTTCTAATTTATTATAATTATATAAGTCATTTTCTTAAACGTTAAGCTGTATTCAAGTTATCATTTTATCATATGATATGATGCATCATATTTTTTATTATACAGAACTTGGCATAATGTTGGAATATTGTTGTTAATAATTAGCTTCTCAAATTTTAATTATAAACAAAAATTTATAATAATTTTATTTTTGAAAATTAACATTTTCAAACTATTTTTTCATTAAAAAAGTAATATGAAAAAATATTTGTAGCATAAGGACTTCTTAAGAGTTCAACCATTTGAATACCACTCCCATAGAAGTAAGCTCGACTTTTGAGCCCTAATGAGATCAAGTGTTAAAATGTGAGTGTAGTTGTAGATGTGTACAATAGATAAAAAATCATAATTTTATGATTATTGTTTTTAGATAATTAACTATTTCTAAATTTTTAAGCTATCGTACATATGCCCTTTTGAAAACATTACGGTTATTATATATCATAATATACTCTGATATTAATATTTTATTTATATAAAATAAATAAATATTATTAAAAACTATTATTTATTTTATAAAATGGATAAGATTTTTTTCCATTATGTTATCAATCTTTTAAATAAAAAATTAAAATGTTTAATAAATTTAGAAGGAAACATAGATATTTGCAATAAATATTATATAATAAATTATGTAATATAAGAGATTTTGACAATATTTTTAATAGATGGGCTAAGAAAGAGATAATTGAGTGGGGATATCTAATTTATAAGATGGAGGGAAAGTCCCAAATTTATAAGTAAAAATAGTAATAGATAATGATGGGAGTTGGTTTAAGGAAAAAAAAAGAAAAGATAGAATATATGTAAGATAAAGATAATAAATAAAAAATTAAAAGAGAAAGAAAATAAAAAAGTAAAGAATCATAAATGGGAGTTCTAGGACAAGAAAATATAAGATGATAGAGAACAAAGTGAGAAACGATACAATGAAAAAAGATAGAGTAGGAAATAAGAGAATCTGAGAGATATTGAGATAAAGAGAAAATATGAAAAATAATTTAATAAAAATTAAATCTTAATAACTAAGCTTTTATTTTTATTTAATATAATAAGTTAATCATATATAATATTTCATAATACTAAAATATAAAAATACATAATTTTTATTATTATTTTGAAATATTAGAAATATTTATAGAATATTTTTATTAGTAATATTATACTATTTTATTTATTCTTAAAATTAAAATTTAATTAAATAATAAATAATATAATTATTTTAATATATTATTTTTTATTAATTTTTTTTTCGAAAATAAGTATAAATTATATTTATCATTAATGAAATAATTTATATTTTTAATAAACTATAATTTAATATTAATATATTTAAAAACGTATATGCATAGTATATATATGTTATTATAAATGTAAATGAATTATAATTTCCCCTATTTGATATAAGGTATTTTCCAAACTAAAAAAATTATACAACATTTTCTTCCAATATGTTAGAATTTTTATAAATAAATAATTAAATGATGTGATAAATATAAATGATAAAATCTATATTTATTAAAAATATTATACATTAAAGAATGCATCATGAGAGATTTAATAAATATTTTTAATTGATGGGTTGAAAATTAGATAATGGAGACATACATAACTATTATATATGAGAAAGGGAAATTAATAATAGACATTGATCACATGTGATTTAATGAAGAGAAAAAAATAGAGAGCATAGAGAAGGTAGGGAATAAATAAAAAAATAAAAGGGAGAGGTTAGGAAAAATATAAGATAGCGAATGAAGAGACAAATAAAAGTGAAGGAAAGAATAAAATAAAAGTGAAATCTTAATAATTAAATAAAAGTTAATCATATGTGATTTTTAATAGTAATAAAAAATATATAAAAAATTTGTTAATAACCTTGAATATTATAAATGTTTTAATAATATTTTGACCATAAATTAATAGTATTTTATTTATACTTAAAAATGAAAATAGTTAATTAAAAAATAAATGGCATAACATTTCTTATATATTTTCTTTTCAAATATTATATTATATAATATCATTATATTTAGAAAATTATATGTGCATTACATATATAATTATAAACATAAGCTAATTCTAATTTATTTTAGGTTATATAAATAATTTTAATCCATATCAAACTATATTAATATTATTATTTTATTATGTAATATATATATTTTTTATTTAATATTCTATAAAATAAAAATAATATAATAAAATTATTAGTAAAAAACTAATGACTAAAATGACAATTATAAACAGTCATTTATAATAATTTAATTTTTTAACACTAACATATTATTAAAATCAACTGTCATTCTTTAGAAAAAGAAATGTTATGAAAACATTTGTAGAACACGAGCACTTGTTAAGAGGTCACCAATTCTAAAACTATTTTTTCAAAAGGATGCTTCACATTAGAGTTCCAATGAGATCATATGCTATAATGCTAGCGTGGTCACACAACCATACAAATTATAAAGAATAATAGTTGTGTGATTATTTCATGAAGATGATTAATCATTCTTAAAACGTTTTAAATTATCAAACATATGTCTTGGGTCACCCTTATGTTTGATGGGTCATGCCTTAAATGTTTAGCTTTTTATTATAAAGAGCTTGTTTAATGTGAAGTAGGTTTATATGTAAAGAACAAGCTATGTATTTTGAAGATCGTCAACTAGCATCCTTCAAAGCATCTTGGAGTGTTTACCAAGTTTAAACAATTGAAGACATGAGTATCAACTTTAATAAGGTTTTATTTTATTATGAATAGAATGTTAACTTGTTGATATTAAGAAACAGTCTTTTCATATCATTTTAAGATCATATTTAGGAATCTAATTTCTTTATAATCATCTCCTTCATTTTGCAAATGAATGGGATTCAAAATTTTCAACCTCTTAATTCTTTTTTTGTTTTTATACTACTTAAACTATTCTTTGATTTATCATAATTTTATATCTTAATCAATTTTTCATTTGTTAAATCATACTATTGTATTTGTTGCCAAATTTTATGTTAGGTTGATTGTAAAATTTTTATTACATTAAAAATAAATTCAATTAAAATTTTTATAAAAAATAAATAAAAAACATTTATGCTACATCTCATGTTATGACCAAATGCAAAAGTCTAGTGACAAGTATAATCTGGAGCAAAAGAATCATATACTTTTTTCAAATTCAATGTTTGTTTGATTGCTAAATCTTGTTTAATTATAAAAAATATTTTTGTTAAATTTTTATAATAAAAAAAATTGTATGCTACATCCCAAGATGTGCCTAAATTTATAATTCTTGGGAAAAACTTAAGCCTGAGCATGGAGTTAGGAGAAATAGTCGAATCTATATAATGTTAACCGATTCTAGTTCATAGTGAATTCTTGAACTGGATGGGAAAGGCATTGGATCAAACTTAGAAACATTTGAACGAAATATAAGTTCAGTGTTGATCAAACCAAAATAAACCCATTAAGTTCACAAGTGATACTTGGGATAATTTTAATAAAAACAAAATAAGTATTGCTTTTACAATATGAGACTATGTCCCTTATGATAGTCTCCATCCAAAATATTCATTGCTCAACACCATATGATCGTGTAAATTTTGTGATCATTATCTTGCCAAAATTCATTAGATGATTTTTATTATTTCTAATTTTTGAAATCTCTATCCTTGATCTGATGTTCCAGATTGGTCCTATTTAAATCTTACAATCAAGTTCTAATTTTGATTATACCATCAATTAATTGAAAGATCCACATCTCATTTGACTTCATTGAGTGGCCTCAATCAATTCTAGTTTCACCCAACTGTTTAAAACTTGTCTACCTTAAAATTGTTTTTATCAGATGGTTGATGTCTCCTCTGGGTCAATCCAACAGCTCCAGTCCATCTTCACTAATAGCTAAATAACTAGCTATCATTATGCTATCGCACTAGCCATTTTGGTAGGGTATGTTAAGATATTTTTAAGTTTCTTAGAAGTAGCTTTTATTACAATTTTTTAACTCAATTTCTAATCACTATGACAACATTTTCTATAAATACCTAAACATTTTTAAGAAGAGTGGTAACATACTCAACTCGCATAAATTTTCTTTAGCAGCACCTACAAATTACGACTACATGAAATTCCAAATTCTTCGAACTGAGCAAAATTCTTCTAAGTTTTCATTTTTTCAATTCTTTTCATGATTTTGAGCTCTTTGTGCCTTTCTAAATTCGTTAAGACGTATAGAAAATTTTTTAATTTTTTATCAAAAGTTTGTTTTATGCTTTATTTTTGTTTTTCGTTTGCGTTGGGTGTCGCAGCATTTGAGAAACCCTGGTTTGGTCTATCTCATAAAAAAGTGAGTTATGTTTGAGCTTGTTAAAGCTCTAGTTACAATTATCCCTTTTAAAACAAGATTATGAGAGGTTATCATAAGAGAAACCTCAAGTTATAATTGTTATACTAGTGATTTTTTAGACCTCTATTATTGGTGGATGTAAGTTCTAGTTTTGTTTGAAACATAAACACATTTTTCTACACTTTTTTTAGTTTTTTTTCTATAAAAATTATAAATTATTATATTTATCAATTCAAGATCTCTATAAACACAAAACTTTTTTACAATGAATTTCTTGAAATGAATGTAGTTAAAAAATTTACAAAATAATTAATAACCATAATTCACCCTATTTTGTGGGATTCATACATCTATTTTTGTACCAATATGTAGGTTTGGAAAAACTTTATACTTATCATATATGTCATAAAATATTCTTGTAATAATATTGTTTTTAGATAAATTTAATAAAAAATTAAATAAACTATTACTTTAGACAACATAGTCATTAATATATAATAATTGATTCCATTATTTTATCATTCTTAAAAATAAAAAATTTAATTATGTGACAATTAGAAATAACAAAAGATACATATATAATAAAAATTATATATTAAAAAATGCAACCTAAAAGTTTTCTTAAATATTATTAAATGAGTGATAAAAAATAGATACTAAAGATGGAGATAATTGTTTTATAAGAGAGAGAGCAAAAAAAAATTCACAGAAGCTAAATGAAGAACAAAATAGTCATTGGAAAGGATGGGAAATAGTTTAATGAAGTAGAAAAGAGACAAGAGAACATGAAGGAGATAATGAGAATATATAAAAAAATAAAAAAGAAAGAAATTAGAAATTGAAGTAGGATAGATGAGACAGTGGCTAAAAGAAATATAAGGAGATAGAGATTGAAGAGAAAAATATAGAATGATAACAAAAGAGGGAAGAAAGTGCAAGAATAAGAGAGAAATTTAAATAAAGAAAAAAATTGAGAAAAATAACTAAATAAAAGTTAAATCTTAGTAATTAAACATATAATAGTTTTTAAATATAATAGCTAATCATATATAATATTTAATAATAATAAAATTTAATGAATATTTTTGGTTTATTATTATTTTAAAATAATAAAAAAATATTTAAATAATTTTTTTTGTTAATTTTATAATCTTTTATTAACACATGAAATTATAAAATTTTATTAAATAATAATATATATAATTATTCCAACATTTTATTTTAATTGACATACTATATATGATAAATATAAATAATATTTAACAATATAATTTTAAGCTTTAATATTTTATAATATAATATTACAACATTTAAAAATATATATGCACATCATGTATATACTATTATAAATATAAAATGGTTATAAATTTTTTCTTAATGTTAAGCTATTTTAAAGTTGTTATTTAATTATTTCATATGATGTGACATATTTATTATTATATAAAATTAATAATAATATTACCAAGTTTTTATTAATAATTAATTACTAAAATTGTAATTACAAAAATTATTTTCATTAATTTAATTTTTAGGAACTAAAATGTTATTAAAAGAAATTATAATTTATTAGAAAAAGAAATAAAAAAAAATTTTGTAACACCAGTTCTTAACAAGAGGTCACCCATCCTAATAGTACTCTCACCTGAAGAAGCTTAACTTTTGAGTTCTAATGTGATCTTGTTATCTAATGTTCATGTGGGAACACATGCTTAAAATAAATATAATATCATAGTTGTGTGATTTCTGTGTTGATGATAATGAATGATTTCTAAAATTTTCAAAATTTTCAAGCATATGAACTTTTAAAGAAATTAATTTTGTTATAAATGTCTTATTTGTTTTAATATCAATATTTTTTTTATATAAAATTAAAAAAAATTTTCATAAACTATTACTTTTGTTAGTGTTGACATTAATATTTAAGATATTCTTTCCTATGTTATCTCTTTATAAATAAAAACATAAACTACACAATAAATATAAATTCTAAAATATTTATTTATCATAAATATTATATATTTAAATATATAACATAAGATATTTCTTAAATATTGTTAATTAATGTGCTAAAAAAGCTTAATAGGAATAAAGGTACCTATTTTGTAAGAGAGAAAGTCGTGAATTAGTAAGAGTAAATTAGAGAGAGAAAAACTAATAGGGAGAGATGAGAAATAATTAAATAAATTGATAAAAAGAGAGCACATAGAAGAGATGGAGTGAATAAATAAATTATTGAAAGAGAGAGGGAAATGAGAAAGAGAATTAATAATCAAAATATTTCTTAAATATTTTTAGTAGTAAATATATAATAATAAAACTTAAATATTTTTATTTATTATTATTATTAAATGTTATATATGATTAATATTCAATACTTAATGAATATAATAATTTTAATTTTTAAGATTTGATTTTTTAATCATTTTTTTACCTTAATGTTCATCACATTCTTTCATTTTCTCTCTCCTATTATCATTGTTTTATTTACACCTTTATTATCTTTCTCTTTACATTTTTGTTATCTTCTGTCTCTCTTTTATAGCTCTTTACTTTCTTATTTTTTCTCTTTTTTAATTTTTTATTTTCTCTATCTCCTCTGTGTTCTTTTTTTTGTTCTCATCTTCAATAAATAGACTCTCATTTCTCTTAATTTTTTTTCTACTCTATTTTTCTCTTATAAATCCTTCTCTATCCCTTTCTCTCTCTTATGTGGACTAGTTATCTCCATCTCTATTATCATTTTTTCAAAACATCAATTAACATTTTAAAAGAAATCTCTAGTGTTGAAAATTTTATTTTGTCATTTATTATAAATATATATTTCATAATTTAGATTTTTTGCATAATTTAATTTTTTTATTTCTACAAATCACAACATAATAAAAGAAAACTAATTTATTTATATCCATTTTCTAAAAATTAATAGTTTACATAATCTTTTATTAGTATACATTATGATATATAAAAAGCATAAAGTTTATTAAAAGTTTTTGCGTTATTTTTTAAAAAATTTTAAAAATATTTCATTATCCTTATGACAATAATAACACAACTATAATTTTTTTCTTCTAAGTGTAGGTGCAACAATTGCAGCATTCTAACACTTCATGTAGTTAGAAGTTTGAAGTCAAGCTTGCTTAAGAAAGAGTAGTCTTGAGATAGTGACCTTTTGATAAGTCCATAAGTTGCACATATTTTTTTGTAGCATTCTTTTTCCTAATAAATGATATATGTTTTTCATAATTCAATAATGTTCAAAAATTAAATTATTATAAATGATATTATATAATTTGTATTTTAGTAATTAGTTATTAATAACAAAATCATAACATTATTATCAATTTTAAATAATAATAAATAAGACACATCATATTTAGTAATTAGTTATTAAAAGCTTAATTTTTAAGATTTAAATTTTATTTAATTAATTCTTTTACTTTTTTATCTGATAGTCTCATAAATTCACTCACATCCTTCTCTCTCTTATTATCATTATTTTGTTTATTATTTCAATCTTTATCTTTTTACATTCTTCATGGTCTTTCACAATTGTTCTCTACATTTTCAATTTTCATTCTCTTTTATTTATTTATCTATTTAGTCAATTTATTTTATGTTCACCGTTTTATTTTTCTTATTATTAAATTGTCTTTAATCTCTTCTTATTACTATTTCTTTTCTATTTTTCTCTTATCAATCTATGTTCTTCTCTCTCATGGAATAGTGATCTTTATTTCTATATTCACTCTTTAACCAACCAATTATTAAATTAAGCAAATAGCTAATGCTGAATAGTTTAATATATAATATTTATTATAAATATATATTTTATTATTCATTCTTATTTATATAAGTTAGTTTTTTATTTATAAGAATCATAATGTGATAAAAGAAAATCTTATATATTAATATATATGTGATTAAAAATAATAGTTTAGATAAAATTTTTTTAATCAATATTAATAAAATATTGATATAAAAATGTATTATGATATATATAACAATAATTTATTTTTTAAAAGTGATTACGTTTCATAATTTAGAAAAGTTTAGAAGTAGTTCATTATTTTTAACACAATGAATGCTCAATTATGATTTTGTCTCAATTGTATATATGTACGACCACAGCAGTGTAGTAGGAATATGAACATTTTTGGGTCTTTATAAGTATTCATTTGGGTATATGTTGGGTGTCTAATTTTTGTTAGCTTTGCACTAATGTGCTTGATAATTAATCTCTTGGGCATACTAGTAACATACAAGTTTAGCCACGTTTGACCAGAATTATGCCTATATCTGGCTCGAATGTCTCTCCTTTTGATCTTATTGTTTACCTCATTTGGTTCAGGAATTTATCATGAAATTGATTTGGTAAAATTGATCTGGTTTGGATTGTTTTTCTTGACCCAATGTTTGGGCATAAATCTAGCTCAAGACCTCAGCATTCTAGCATAGGTTTAGATATGACACTATTTTTTTATTTATCTAATTATTAAAGTTTTAATGGAATATGCTTTCTAATGTAATCAAGATTTAACAATCAACCTAACATAAAATTGCAAAGAAGTATAAAGTATGATTTAACCAACAAAACAATTATTATGGAATAGTGTTATGTTAATTAAATCAGCAAATGTTCTGCATTTGAAGTAATGAAAGAATTAAGAGATTGAAAAATTTAATCATATTCTTTTGTTAAATAAAGGAGATGATCAAATGATTTAGGTGCCAGAGTAAGATTTAAAATTGATATGAAAGGAGAGTACCTTAAAATAAACAAGCTAACATTCAATTTCATAGGAAACTATAACTTGCCAAAGCTGATGTGCTTGACTTCAATTCTTAAACTAGTTGAACAAGACATGGTGCTTTGAAAACCACTAATTCACCATGTTCAAAGTGCATGGCCTATTCTTTACATGTGAACATATCCCACACTAAACAAGTCAATTAGAAAAAAGGTTATATATTTAAGGCTTAACTCATGAATAGAAGGGTCACCTTGTAGATATTTTTCATAATTCTAAAAATTTTAGAAATCAATAATTATATTAAAAAAGTAATTGCAAAACTATGATTCTTTATCATGTATTTCCATGTGTGACCATATTAGCATTATAGCACTAGAACATATTCGAACTCAAAGGTTAACCATTCATGAGAAAGAGTAATATTGGAATGGTGCCCACTTCAAATGTGCTATTATTTTACCTGTTTTTTTAGAAACATTTTTTTTTCTAATGAATGAAAAATGATTTTAATAACATATTAATGCTAACAATTAAATTTTTATAAATAATTATTACTAATTATAATTTTAGTAATAAATTTTTGTTAATAACTTTATAACATTATTATTAATTTCATACAATAATATGTGTGATAAATAATATGATATAATAAAATAATAAATTTATTATAGATTTATATTAATCCAATTAACTTATCAATTATTGTAACTTATAATTAACTTTTTTTAATTCCATGCACATAATGCGAACAGAATTTTTAAAAAATTTTGACATTGAATGAAACAATTTTATAAACCTGAAATTATATCATGAATGTTAATAATTATTTATATTTATTATCTATATTACATCACATAAAATTTTTATATTAAAATAAATATATCTTTTATTATTTAATTAACATCTTAAATTTTAAGTAAGAACAAAATAATGTTAAATTAATTGTCAAAATATTTATCAAATATTAATGACATTTAATAATAATAAACCTCAAAGTTTATTATATATTGTATTATTAAATACTATTTATGACTAACTTGTTATTATATTTAATAAATATTATAAGTTCAATTACTATGATTTAACATTTATTTAATTATTTCTCATATTTGCCCATTTTGTCTAAACGTCTCTCACATTCTCTCATTTCCTTCTCTCCCACATTAACATTTTGTTATTTATCTTTGCATTCTTTATCTTCTTATATTCTTCTTAACCTCTAGTCTATGTTTCCTATCTTTGTAATTTCTCTCTCTTAAATATTTTTGTTTATTCCATTTATCACGTTTATTTTCTCTTTTTCTTTTTTCTTTATTAAATAATCCCTCTTTATTACTATTTTCTTCTCATTTCAACTCTTATACATCACTTATTTTTTTTTGTCTCTAATAATTTTGTTATCTTTATTTCCATTATCACTTTTTTAGTCCATCGATCAGCAATATTTAAGAAATCTCTTTAGTTGAATATTTTAATACATTATATTTGTGATCAATATATATTTTATCATTTTTATTTGTTATGTAATTAAATTTTTTATTTATAGGAATGATAACATCATGAAAGAAAATATTATTTAATAATGTCTACATTAAAAGAAAAATCTATTTATTTAATTTTTAATTAATTTTAAATAAATAAAATTTACATACTCAAAAACTTTATGACATAAATAATAACCATAATGTTTTTTAACAGTGCATATGCTTCATAATTTTAAAAATTTTCTAAATAGTTTATTATATTTAAGGTAATAATCGCATAACTATGATTCTTTTTCAATTATATGAATGTGAAACCATAACGTCATTACAACACTGAATAATATTAGAACTCAAAAGTTAAGCCGACTAGGATGATAAGTATTTGGATGGGTGACCTCTTGAGATGTCGACATGTTGCCCCCATTTTTTCTTAGTATTTCCTTTCTTATCAACCAAAAATGATTTTAATAATATGTTAATATTGAAAAAATATGTTACTACAAATGATAATTTATAATTAGTATTTTTTTTAATAAATTACTAGTTATAATTTTATAACATTACAATCATTTTCATATAACAATTAAAATGTCACATAATTTGATATTATAAAATAATAACTTTATCATTATTTAATATTAAGAAAATGGCTTAAATAAATTATATTAAATTTGCATTAATTTATGTTTATAATAATAAATGTATATTTAGTATAAAGATGTTTAAATGTAGTAATATTATATAATAGAATATTACAAATCAAGATTATATCATTCATATTAAAAACTATTTATATTTGTTAACTATGCCACATTATAAAAAAATAATATATTAGAATAATTAAACTATCTACTACTTAGTAATTGTTTCTAATCTTAAGTATGAATCAAATAATTTTAAACTAATAATAAAAATATCTTTCAAATGTTTACAATATTCTAGAATAATAATAAATATAAAACACTATTTTATATTTTATTACTATTAAATATTATATATAATTAACTTGTTGTGACTAATAATAATGATTAAATTGTATTTAATTATTTTACTCTCTTTTTTATTTATCTCAATGTCTCTCATTTTCTCTCACTTTTTTCTCTCTTTCTCTCTCTCTCTCTCTCTCTCGCTCTCTCACTATTTTCCTCTTTTTTTTGCCATTATAACTATGTGACTTTATCTCTTTTTTATAGAATAGTTATCTCCATCTCAATTATCTTTTTTTGGCCTATTAATTTATAATATTTAAGAAAACTTTGATATTGTTCTATATTGATATAGTTCAATATTGAGCAAAAAAACTTATTTCAACTATAATAAATTAAAATTAATTTACATTTATAATTGTATATACATATTGTGCATAGAAGTTTTCAAATACATTAATATTATATTATAGAATATTAGAAATAAAAATTTATATCATTAATATTAAATATTATTTATGTTTATTATTTATATTAAGTAATAGAAAGATAAGATATAAAAATAATAATATTATTTATAATTTTATAAATAAAATTTTGAATTATATTTATTAAAAAATGATATTAAATTAGAAGTAAAATTTTTTAAAATATTTAAGAAATTCAAAATTATTATAAACATATGATATTTTTAATATATTATTGATGTGAAATATTATATATAATTTTTTTGTATTTAAAAAAATATTATAATTTTAATTATTAAGATCTAACTTTTATTTTGTATTTTCTCTCAATTTTTTCGATTTATCTCATGATTTCTCAGATACTTTTGCTTCCTCTCTTTAATAGAATTATTCGATATTTATCTTTTCATCCTTTATTTATCTTTTCATTCCTTATCTCATTCTATTGTTCTTCATGTCTCTCTCTCCTCATCTTTTTTGTACTTTTTTATTTTTCTCTTTTTAAGTCATTTATTTATTGTCTCTATTTTTCTTATATTTTTTACTTCATCATCAATCGTCAACATTTAAGAAATCTCTCATGTTGTATGGTTTAATATGTAATGTTTATTATAAATATATTATTTTGTTGTTTATATTTATTACACAATTTAATATTTTTATTTAGAACAATGATACTATAGTGGAACAAAATCTTAAATATTTGTGTTAATGCCATAAAAAATAATAATTTATCTAAAATATTATAAATTTAATATAAATAAAATATAAATATTAGAATATATTATGAAGTATATAATAATAATAATTAAAATATTTTAAATTTCCATTTTGAAGTGAAAACTAGTGTGTAAATCACACAAGAGTTCCGCGAATTATGGTTTTAAACTTTTTTGCTAACATTTGGATTGTATTTATTTTTATAGAATTCATTAAAAAATAATTTTATAATTATAAAAAATTTTCATATGTATATTAATTAAATGTTGTTATTATAAAATTAAATATTTAAATGTTACACCTAAAATATTTGGTGATTCAACAAAATAAGAACCAGTATTGACCCAAAATTAGATCAAGAAAAACTCCACTAGTAAAAGAATTATAATTTTTAAGATTTTTTTCCAATTATTCACGTACAACAAAAGGGTGTTTACTAGTTCAAATATAACCCACGCTCCTAACGTCCAGAACTAAACTCAAGTGTTGACAAATGTCAAGAAATCTAACTCTAAAGAAAAATAATAATACAACAAGAAACAAATTTTTGATAAAAAGTGCAAATTCTCTTATATTTGTTGATGAATCTAAAAAGACACAAAGTAAAATTATAAAAAGAATTAAGAAAATAAAAACTTAAAGGAATTATGCTTGCCAAGAAGAATATGGAATTTGAAGTTGTTGTAAGCCATATGTGTTGTCAGAAAAATTTACGCACAACCCATCTTTTTGATGTTAAAAAGTGTCCTTCACATTCATTAATCATTTCACTCACAATTTTTTGGTATTTTTGGAAAAAGTTTTTTCATATCCATTAGAAAGTGAGTGAATTTGTTTAATAAAAGAAGCTTCTTAATGGCTTAAAATGGTACTAAAATATTCTTCCAAAATGTAAATAATAATGGCATAATAATGTATGTTATTTAGCCATTAGGTAGGATTGAATGGAGCTCTTAGATCGATACAGAGGGGAACTTGACCATCCAATCAAACTTTATCAATCTAGATGAGTTTTGGAAGGATGGATGAAACTTAATTAGATTAAGGCCATTTGATGAAGTCGAATGTGATATGATTCATTTGATTAATAAATAGTAAAATCAAGAACAATTCTAGACCATGTGATTCAAACAAGAAGGATATGGGTCACCATATGAAAGGTAAATTATTTCAAATAGTACAAGTAATAATAGTCTTCTAATAAAGTCAAACGAGATCATGACTGTCAGATGGATGAACCGGTTACAATGTATGAAGTAGTAACTATTCGATCAACAGATCAAATGTATGATTGGATCAATTAAGATTACTATTTAAAGACAAGAATTCTCCATTGATGTGATGGTAAATATGTGCAATTGGACGACACTGAGCCCTGCTAGTTTTGGATCAAGATAATCACAAGGGATGCAGAGAAAGTTATTTTGTCATTATAAGCATTCACCAAGGTATAACATTTGAGCATAAATTTTGTTGGCTCTTCCCTTGCGTGCTCTAGATATAATCAAATGAGTGTACTTGTAATATAAATGTTTATTCATGTCTAACCAGAGCCATACTTATATTTGGTTTTGAATGTTACTCATTTTTATGGAATGCCAACCCCACCATGTTTATAAATTTAGCATGAACTTGAACGGCTCAACTTGTTATAGTTTTGATTATTTTTCCTGACTCAAAGCCCAGGCTTAAGCTCTACTTGAGAACTTTGCATTTGGCACAACTTGGGATGTGGCATAAATTTTTTAATTTATTTAATTATGAAAAACTTAATAGAATTTTTTATGTAATCAAGTTTTAATAATCAAGCTAATATAAAATTTGGAAAAAAAAATATAAATGTATTATTTGACTAAGGAAAGATTGATTCGAAAGTAGAATTATTTTACTTAAATGAATGAATAGCCTAAGTAGAGTTTGAACCAGAAAAAGAATCGATTTATTAAGAAACTAAATCTAATTCTTTTTCTAAATCAAAGAAATGTTTTAACTGTTTAGATTCTTGAAAATGATTTGAAATTAACATGAAAAAAGAGTACATTAAAATCATGAGGCTAGTATTCTATTTCATAGTTAAATAAAGCCTTATCAAAGGCTATGAAAATGTGTTCAATCCTTATTATTTATTGAGCACTCCAAGGTGATTTTAACATGACTAGTTCACCATGTTTAAAGTGGATAACTTGTTCTTTAAATGTAAACCTATTTCACTAAGAAATGCCAATTATAAAAAAAGGCTAAATATTTAAGTCTTGACTCACCAAACATAAGGATGACCCAACATATGTTTTGATAATTTAAATAGCTTTAGAAATTATTCATTATCTTCAAGACATAATCACATAATTACCATCTTTTTCTTTATATGTATGTGTGACAAAACTAGGGCTATAACATTAGATCTTATTAGAACTTAGAAGTTCACCATGTTTGGGTGAGAGTAGTCTTGGTTTGGCTGACCTCTAAAGAAGTCACTGTATTGCATTATTTTTTCATAGTATTTCTTATTCTAATGAATAACAAGTTATTTTAATAAATTGTTAATGCTAAAAAAATTAAATTATCATAAATTATTATTTATAATAATTATTTTAGTAATTAATTATTAATAATAACTTTACAACATTACTATCAATTTCATATAATAATGAATTTCGTGAATCATATGATTTAATAAAATAATAAATTTAATATAGTTAAATATTAAGAAAACACTTATATTAATTATACCTTTACGTTCTTTTTTTCTCACATTTACTTATTTTTTATTCTCTCTATCAACTCTATATTTTCATTTTTTCTTCATTAAATTATATCTCATCTCTCTTTTACCATTTTTTCTTTATTTTTCTCTTATAAATCCATGTCTTCTTCCCTTTCCTTAAAAAAAGCTTATCCATCTCCATTACTTGCTTTTTAGCCCATTAAATTTATAATTTGTAGATAATAAATACCTCATGGTGTATTAATTAACGTAATTAACTTTTTAATTTATGAGAATGATAAAATAATTGTAGAAAATCTTATATATTAATGTTTAACTTATTAAAATTAATGATTTATATAATTTGTTAATAATTTTGAAAAATTAAAATATTAATACCAAAATATATTATTTCACATGTAATAATCATAAATTTTTTTAAAAGTACATATGAATGTGAAAATGTGTGTGAATATTACAAGATCCGGCTTTACTAGTGTTATATTATTGGATTTTATTGGAACTTCAAAGTTAAGCATGCTTTGGTTAGAGTTGTATTAGAATGGGTGAATTATTAAGAAGTCTTTATGTTGCACTGATTTTTTCATATTATTGAATCTTTTAATAAATAATAATTGATTTTAATAACTTGTTAATGTTTAAAAATTAAATTATGAGGATTGATAGTTTATAATTGACATCTTATTAATTATTTGTTAACAATAGCTTTTAACATTATTATCAAATTTATATAATAATAAATATGGCACATCATAAGTTTTAATAAAAAATAAATTTAGTATATTTTAATATTAAGGAAAATAACTTATTTCAATTATTAAAAATTTGAGTTAATTTATGATTATAATATGTATATATATATATATGTTTTGTATAAAAAATAATAAATATAAGAATTTAATATTGTAAAATACTAGAAATCACAAATTATATTATTAATGTTAATTATAATTTATATTTTTTATCTATATTACATGATATAAAAATAATATGTTACAGTAATAATGTTTTTTATTATTTAATTAGCTTTTATAATTTTTAATAGAAATAAAGTCATATTACATTAATAATAAAAATATTAATTAAATATTTATAATATTTTAAAATAATGAAAATCTTCAAATATTTATTATATATTATAATATTTAAATATTATGTTTTGAAATAGTAATATTTAAATATTAGATATTTAAAATTTTATTTTATTAAATTATTTTTCTTATTAATTTTCTTTTTATCTTAATGTCTCACACACTCTAACATTCTTCTCTCTGACAATATTGTTTCTTTATTTTTTCTCTTCTTTTTCTTATATACTTATATTCTAAGCCTCTCTCTTTTATCTATCCTATTCTACATTATCATTTCTCTCTACCACAATTTATTTATTCTCTGTGTCTTGTTTATTTTCTCTTTTCTTCTCTTCTTTAAATCATTTCTTGTGTCTCTCTATTCTTATTTCTCCTTTATTTCGATTTTAGCAGCACTTGACTTTCTCTTGCGTTTGTAAAATAGTTATATCTACCTTTACTATCTCTTTATTAGCTAACCAATTAATAGTATTTAAGAATACTTTTGTGTTTTATAGTATATAATGTATTAATGTTTCACTTTTGTAGAGTAATATTGGGATGGGTGACTTGTTGAGATTTCGTCCCATTGCACATACGTTTTCATACAATTTCTTTTTTTAATAAATAAAAATTAATTTTATTAATGTATTAATGATTAAAAAAATTTAAATTATTATAAATTATAGTTTATAATAAGTATTTTAGTAATTAATAGATTATAAAAACTATATAATTTATTATTAATTTCGTATAATAATAAATATAACACATAATAACATATTATAAAATAATAACTCTAATATAGTTTATTATTTAGTAAAATAACTTATGTTAATTGCATTAAAATGTAATTAATTTATGCTAATAATAGTACACATATGTTGTGTATTGTATTTTTTTAAATATAGTAATGTTATATTATTGAAAATTAAAAAATAAAAAATTATGTCATCACTACTGAATATAATTTATATTTATTATCTGTATTAAATTGTATGTATGTAATATATTAGATTAATTATTTTTTTTGTAATATTAAATTAATTTTTTATGTTTTAACTATAAAAAAATAATATTACATGAATTATCAAATTATTCTTTAAATATTTGTAATATTTTAAAATGATAATACGTCAAAGTTCTTTTTTGTATTTTTTTTATTAAATATATTATGTGATTAACTTTTTATATTTAATAAACTTTATAATTTTTTAGTTTTTAAGATTAAATTTTAATAAATTATTTTTCTCACATTTTTGGCATTATTTCTAGGTCTCTCAAAATTTCTTGCATTTTTCTCTTGCCTATTTTCATTCTCTTATTTGCCTATTCATTTTTTATCTTTTTATATTTTTGTTGGTTGATCTCTCTCTCTCGTGTAACCTTTTATATTTTCTAATTTCTTTCTGTTCTAGTCATTTATTTATTCCCTTTCCCTCAATTATGTTCTTCATTTTTTGTCTTCATTAAATTATTTCTTAATTCTCTTTATTATTATTATTTTTTTCTTTTACTATTCCATGACCTTCTCTATCTTATAGCATAGTCATCTCTATCTCCATTATCTTTTTTACATATTAATTAATAATTTTTAAAAAATCTCTCATGTTATATAATTTAAAATATAATATTAAGATAAATATATATTTATTTTAATAATTTTCACATAGTTTTATTTTTTTATTTATAGGAACGATTATGGAAGTGAAGAAAATGTTATGCATTAATATCTATGTTGCAAGAAATAATAATTCATTTAATTCTTCTTGGCCTCTTTTTCTCTTTTATTCTTCTTTATTTTCTTAGTTTTCTCACTTTTTACTTTTATTTATTCTCGGTATCTACTCTATATTCTCTTTATTCTTTTCCTATCCATTAAATCTTCTCTCATCTATCTCTCTTACTATTTTCTTCTTTATTTTGCTCTATTCAATTTGTGTATTTTTTATACCTTTTACAGAATAATTATCAGCATCTCTCTAATTTTTTTACTGATCAATTATTAATATTTTTGAAATCTCTTTTGTTGTATTGCTTAATATATTATTTTTATGATAATTATCTATTTAATCATTTATATTTTTTAAATAATTTTGATTATTTTAATTTATAAGAATGATAAAATAATGGAAGAAAGTCATTTTATATTAATATCAAATTTATTAAATATAATAGTTTATATAATTTTTTTAATTATAAAAATACTAAATATAATATTAGAATATATTATGGCTTATAAAATAAGCATAAAATCACACATTGAGTTGGAAGTGAATGTGTGAATCACACAAGTGGGGTGAATTATGGTTTTATATTATTTTTACTAATTTTTTGATTGTAATTATTTTTCAAAAATACTTTCTAAAAGTTATTTTGTATTTATAGAAAGCATTGATTTACAAACATATTAACTTATAATGTTTTCATAGAAAATGAAGGTTGAAATGGTGCACTAAAATTTTCAAATGATTAAAACTAGAATGTACATCCACCCTCAACTAAGGTCAAGAAAACTCCATAAGTAAAAGAACTAATGCTTGAGGTTTTTTTATGGCTCACCTCCAGCTAACTAGATTTTGTCGGTTCAACTATAATAAGGACTTTTATGTATTCAACCCTAACTCATTTTTTATGAGATCAAAAGGAACTCATGCATTTGCAAATGTTGAGCTGACCGACCCAAAGATAGAAAAATATTACAAGAAAAATATTTCTTATAAAATTAACTTGTATAATATAATGCATCTTTTCTTTTAGATGTTAAAATGTTGTTCACATTCATTAGTCATTTTTTCACAGTGGTAATGAATAAATAAAAAAATATTTGTCATAGTGGTTATAAAGTTAGTGAAAAGCTACTACAAAAGTAGCTTCGAAACCACTTCAGAAGATCCTAAAATATTCTACCAAAATTGATGTTGTAATTGCATAGTAACATCAAGATATCCATCCATTAAGCAATATTGACCTGAGAAGTGGCATCCATTAAGTAGGATTGACTAGAACAATTAGATCGACATAGGGGAGATCACGCTTGCCTGATAAAATGCTATAAAGGTAGATGAGTTTTTGATTTTTTCATAAAGCTAGATTAGATTATCATCATTTGATCAAGTTAGATGAGATTTAATATTTTCAATTAATCAATGATAAAATATGAATTTTTTCTCAATCATAGGATTCAAACAAAAGACATATGTCTCATTAGATCAAGGATTGATTATTTCAACAAGCAAAACTAAAAATTTCCATCTGATAAAGTCAAATTGCATCATGGGCTTTAGATGGATTAATCAGTTAATGTGGATGAAACATTAACAGTTTGATAAGCTAACAAAATGGGTAGTTGGATCGATTAAGACCACTGTTTAAGGCGATAGTGATTTCCATCATGTGATCACAAAAATGCATGATCGAACGATGCCTAGCCCTGTTGGTTTTGGATTAAGATAGTCCCAATGGACATAGTCTTATATTAGATGAAGTAGAACTTTTTGTTTTTACATGCATTCCCTCAAGTATAACATGAGAAAATATTTGGGGCTAGACTCCCTTTTGTCCTTGTTATTTAATCAGCTAAATGTACCTAGAACATACATGTCAATCTTTGATCGACCTAACTCATACTTTTTTTTGGTTGGAATGCCACTCATTTGAATCCATGCCTTACCACATCTTGTTTAAGAATTCATCATGAATAAGAATGTAATGACATGATCTAGTGTTAACTATTTTCCACGACCAGATGCTCGGGTTAAAGCTATGTCCCAGACTTTTCAATTCAAGCACAACTAGAGATGTGGTAGAAACCTTTTGCATTTATTTGATTAAGAAAATTTTAATGGAATTTTTTTTTATGTAATCATGATTTAATAATCATAGTTATATAGAACTTAGGAAAAATAAAAAAAGTATGATTTAACCAAGGAATGAATAACTTAAAAATAAAATTATGTTAAATAAATAAATAGTTTAAGTAAGCTTTGAACCAATAAAAATTAATTGATTGAAATGTTGAATCGTATTTATTTGAAAAATTAGGGAGATGAATAAATATTTTAGATGCCTAAATATTATTTGAAATTAATATGAAAGAAGAGTTACTTAAAATCAACAAACAAATATTCTATTTCATTGTAAAAAATAAAATAGTATGAATTATTATAGGCATGTCTTCAATCCTTTAAAGTTGCTGAACATTCCAAGATTCTTTGCAGACCACAAGTTCACCTTGTTCAAAGTATATAACTTGTTCTTTACATGCCAACCCATTTCAAACTAAACTAATAAATTAAAAGAAGAGGTTAAATATTTAAGGCATAACTGATCAAAAAAAAGAATGACCCAACAAATATGTTAAATAATTTAGAAAATTTAAGAAATGATTCATTACCTTCACGATAATATTTAAACAACTATGATTCTCGTCCTTTTATATACATTTGTGTAGGACTAGATCTCAACAGAACTCCAAAGTTAAACATGCTTTGATACGATTAGTATTAGGAAGGGTGATAGAGTGAGAAATCCTCGTGTTCAAAAATTTTTTTTTTATTGTACTCTTTTTTCTTAGACAATAAATTTTAATAATATATTAGCAATCAAAAATTACATTTTTATAAATGATTGTTTATAATTACAGTTTTTGTAATTAATTATTTTTAATAACTTTATAACACTATTTTTTATTTCATTCAAAAAACTAATTTGACACATCATATGATATAATTAAAAAAACATTATTATAATTTAATATTGAGTAAAAATAACTTGAAAAAGTTATGATATACTAGAATTAATTTCTGTTTATAAATGTATATCTATATTGTCTATGAAAGTTTTTAAATATTTTAATATTATATTATAGAATATTTGAAATCTAAAATTATATCATTAATATTAAATATTATTTATATTTATTATCTATATTACATCATATAAAGATATTACAAAGAAATAACTATATTATTAATTATTTAAATAAATTTTTTATAATTAAGTATGAAAAACAATATTAAATTAATTGTAAAAAATTATTAAATATCTTTAGTATTCTAAAATTATAATAAACATAAACTATTTTTATATTTTATTATTATCAAATATTGTATATGAATAACTTATTATATTTAATAAATATTATAAATTTAATTGTTGTGATTTAATTTTTATTAATTTCTTCTCTTATTTTTTCTTTTTATCTTGATATTTCTCATATTGTTCACCTTTCTTGTTTCTCTTAATATAAGTCTCTTTGTTGTATCTTTATTCTATATTATATTATATTGTTCTTACCCTTTCTCTCTTGTTTATCATTCTCTACCATCTCATTTGTCTCTCTTTCACTTCTTTAATTATTCTCTATATCTCCTCTATGTTTCCTCTATTATTTTTTTTCTGTATTAAATTTTCTCTAGTCTTTTCCATTACTATTTTGTTCTCTACTTCACTCTTATTAATCCTTAACCTTCCACTCTATTTATTTGAAATCTAATGTATTAGTGTTTATGTTATCAAAAATAATAATTTATGCAATTTTGTTTATTTTTATATAAATAAATATTTATTTTACAATATTTTATTTCATATATAATAAGTATATTTATTTTATAGTAATCTAGTAAAAAAGAGTGTATGTATCCAACAAAAAGGAGGTTGAATTATTTTAAATAGTTTTTGCTAATTTTTTTAAATGATATTTTATTCCAAAAATTCATTATAAAAATAATTTTATTTATTATAAAAAAGTTTTATTTACAAATATATTAGTTTATAATCTTTATAATGAGAATTACAGTTGAAATGGAGCACAAAATGTTTTTAGTGACTCTATTCAGAATAGAACATATGTCTAATGCCAAACAATATCAAAAAATTTCCTCTAGTAAAATAATGTCAAATTAAGGTTTTTCTATGATTTACCTCTAACCTACTAACTTTTATTAGTTAAACTATAAATCAAACCTTTATGACCTTAACCTTGATTTAGTTTTTTATGATATGAATCTAAATTCAAGGTTTGAAAAATTCTCATATGCCTAATTCAATAGAAGATCAAAACTTGGTCCAAGAGACAATTTTCTAAAGGAAATGAAAAGTTTTCCTATAATATCTGATGAATGTGAAAAGGCCTGAAGAGCTCAAAACTATGAAGTGAATTGAGGAAATGAATATTAAAAACAATTAGCGTTACATGACAAATTTAGAGTTTCAAGTAGATGTAAGTCATAGCTGCTGCTAGAGAAACTTTATGATAAAAGAATATTATATTTATGATAAAAGAATATGTTATAACCCTTTTTTGAGATGTTAAAATCTTGTTTATGATAAAAGAATATGATAAAATAATTAGGTATTTAAAAAAGTTTTTATCATTTCATTAAAAAGGTTGTTAAAAGCTATTACAAAAGCCACTTCCAAACAACTTAAAAAGTTATTGAAATAGTCTTTGAAAATGGTTATTGAAATGGCCTAATAATGACTAGTTATTTAGCCATTATGTAGGATTGACTGGAGCACTTTGATTAGTGTGGAAGAGACCTCGATATTCGATTAAATGTTGTAAAGGTGGATGAGTTTTGGACTATTTGATGAAGCTAAATTAGATTGGGGCCATTCGATCAAGTTAAATAGGAACAATTAGTTATAATGAATCTAGTAACCATCTGATTGGCTTTTCAAATAAATTGTTGGATTGATTAAGGTCAGTGTTTAAAGGCAAAGGTGATCTCCAATGTGCAATCACAAAAATTTTTGATTGGATGGCACTCAGAGTTGTTGGTTTGGGATTGAGATGGTGACAAGGTACTTAGTCCCAAATGGTATGAAGAATGTATTAGTCTTTACAAGCATTCACTCGAGTATAATTCAAGAGCCTAATTGGGGCTAGCTTTTCCCTTCTGTGCTTAGGATTTAATCACCTTGGCATACTCATAACATATAAGTTTATCTTGATCCAACTTGACCCATACTTATATGTTGTTAGGGTGTCACCCATTTCAATCCAATGCATTACCACATTAAATTTAGGACATCATAGTGAATTAGAATGGGTCGACTTGAAAAAGCTACGACTATTTTTCCTACAATTCTTGGGCATAAAATAGACCTGAGAGCTTTCAGGAACAACTTTAGATGTGACATAAAGTTTTTGAATTATTTTATCATGAAAATTTTAACAAAATAATTTTTCACATGTAATCAAGATTTAAAGATCAATCTAACATAGAATTTGGTAGAAATACAAAAGTTTGATTTAACCAAGGAAAGAATGATTAAATAAATAGAATTATCTTACTTAAATCAACAAATGATTTGAGTATGATTTGAGCCAAGAAAAGAATTGAGAGATTGTAAAATTAATTCCTATTGATTTACTAAATGGAAAAGAAAATTAAATAATTGAAATGCTTAAATATGATTTGAAATTGATGCAAAAGAAGAGTGTTTTGAAATCAACAAACTAATATTCTATTTCATAATAAAAAAAACTTTAGCAAACTTGATTTGCATATCTTCAATCCATAAAACGTATTGAAGTGCATAGTTTGTTCTTTGCATGTAAATATTTTTCATACTAAACAAGCCAATTAGAATAAAAGGCTAAATACATAAGGCTTGACTCACCAAACACAAGGTGACCCAACACATATGTTTGATAATTTAAAATACTTTAGAAATAATTTGTTGACATATTAATATAATTTACATTTTAAAAAAAAAAATATAAATATATATATATATATATATGATTTAGGAAATTTCAAGAGTGGTCCATTATCGTCTAGACGATAATCACATAATAGTTATTTTTTCTAACATATGTTCATGCAATCACACTAGCATTAAATTGTGTCATATTAGAACTCCAAAGTTAAGCATGCTTAGATGAGAGTAGTATTTGCGTGTGTGACCTCTTGACATTTCCTCGTGTTACTTCTATTTTTTCAAAACATTATTTTTTCTAATTTATAGCCACTGATTTCAATAACATGTTAATATCAAAATTAAATATCATAAATAATAGTTTATAATTATTTTTTAGTAATTAATTGTTAATACTAACTTTATTATTATTGTCAATTTAATACAATAATATATATGTCACAAGATATGATATGTTAAAATAATAACATTAATATAATTTAATATTAAGGAAAATACATTACATATATTTAATTAAATTAAAATTAATTTAAGTTTATAGCTCATTATATGTTTTATTTATAGATTTTTAAATATAATAATATTATATTTTAGAATATTAAAAATAAATAATTTTTAATATTAATTAAGAATATTATTTATAATTGTTTTAAATATTATATTCATAAAAAGATAATATATTAGAATAATTAAATTATTTATTAATTAAAAAAAATTTTAAATCTAAAATTTGAATAAAATAATATTAAAATAATAGTCAAAATAATGATGAAATATTTATAATATTTTAAAGTAAATGTAAATCTCAAATCATTTTTTTATATTTTATTAATATTACATATTATGTATGTGATTAAATTATTATATTAAACAAATATTATAGATTTAATAATTAATATTTAAGTTTTATTTAATTATTTTTTACATTTTTTATCCTTATCTTAATGTCTCTCATATTCTCTTATTTTTACTATCTCCTATTACTATTATCTTATTTGTTATTTCTTTTTCTCTTTGTTAGATTATCTCTAATATCATTTTATTATTATCTTCCTTTTTATTTTACTTTTATTGATATGACTTTCTCTCTCTCTCTCTCTTTTAGAATAGTTATCTCTACCTATATTACCTCATCTTCAATCCATCAATTATTAATATTTTAGAAATTTATCATGTTGCATTAGTAATATATAATATTTGAAGATAAAATATGTTTGTTTAAATTACTTTGGATTTTTATGTAATTTAAATTTAATTTACAAGTATGAGAACATAATGAATGAAAAGTTTATATATTAATGTTTATGCTATTAAAAAAATGTAAGTATTTTTTAACAAGCATAATTTTTTAAAGAATTTGATATGCTTGATAATTAATAAACTTTTATAAATTGTTTATTATTTTCAAGATAAAAATCACACAACTATGTTTTGTTATCTTTTGTATACATGTATGACCACGTGAGCATTATAGTGCATCTCTTAAGAACTCAAAAGTTAAGATTGCTTAGGTGAGGGTTGTTTTAGGTTAGGTAAGCTCTTGATAAGTCCTCATGCTGCATCTCTTTTCTATAGAATTTTTTGCTATGAATGATAATTGATTTGCATGACATGTTATGTTAAAAATTAAAATTATTATAAATTGTAATTTATCATTAGTATTTTAGTAATAATTTGTTAATAACAACTTTATAAAATCATTATCAATTTCATATAATGATAAATCTAGCATAATAAAATAATATCTTTAATATATTTTAAAATAAAGTAAAATAATTTATATCAATTATAATATATTATAATTAATTTATGTTTATAACAATATATATATATATGTTTTGTATAGATCATTTTAAATATATAAATATTATATTATATAATATTTGAAATCTGAAATTATATTATTCATATTAAACATTATTTATGTTTATTATCGATACAACATCATATAAAGATAATATATTACAAAAATTATATTATTTGTTATTTAATTAACTATTTTATTTTTAACAATGAATAATTATTATTAAATTAATAATTCAAATATTGTTTAAATATTTGTAATGTTTTAAAATAATAATAAACATAGAAATTTTTTTAAATTTTTATAATTATTAAATATTATATCTAAACAACTTGTTATAGTTAGTAAATATTATAAGTTTAATTTTATGTTATAAAAATTATTTTATTACTTCTCTCATTATTTCTTTTTAGCTCAATATCTCACATTCTCCCATATATTTCTCTCTCCTATTATTATTGTATTATTTGTTTAATCATTCTCTATCTCTTTATGTTTTTTTAGCCTCTATTTCTTATATAGCCTTCTCTAGTTTCTTATTTCTCTCTCTTTCACTTATTTATTTATTCTCTTTATCTCTTTGTGTTAATTTTTTAATGTCTCTATTAAATCATCTCTCATCTCTCTCTATTAGTATTTTTTCACTAAGTTACTCTTATTAATTAGTGACTTTTCTTTCTGATAGTATAGTTATAATTATCTTTATAATTACTTTCAAGCCTATTAATTAATAATATTTAAGAAATTACTCATGTTGCATAATTTAATATGTAATATCTATCATAAATAAATTTTTTTATTATTTATATTTATTATATGATTTATGATTTTATTTATAAAAATGATAAAATAATGGAAGAAAATTTTTTGTATTAATATGTAGTTGTTTGAAAATAAGAGATTATGTAAAATTTTAATTATTTTATATAAATAAAAATTAATATTATAATATATTATAGCATATATAATAAGTATAATTTTTTAAAGTGCATATTAAATGGAAAATGTGCGTTTGAATCCTTCAAGGTAGGGGTAAAATATGTTTTTAAACTATTTCTTCTTATTTATCAAATGAATTTTATTTCAACTTGTTTTTAAAATAAATTTATTTTTATAAAAAATGATTTAAAAATATCTTAATTTATTAATTTAATAATAAAATGAAAACTAAAATGTTACTCCAAATTTTTTATGTGATTTTGTTCAAACTAAAACCTATGTCCTCCTTTATTCTTGGTTGAGAAAAAGTTTACTAATAAAAGAATTATAAGTTCAAGTTTTCACTTTAAATTCACCTTTAAATTATTGAATTTTTTGGGATTAACTAAATATAGAGGTTTTACAAGCTCAACCCTAACTTAGTATTTCACGAGATTAAACTAAATTAGGGCTTTTTGTAAATATCAGAATGCCCAAACGAAAAGATAAACAAAAACATAGCAAGAAACAAATATGTGACAAAAACATACAACTTTTCCTATACTTGTTGATGACTGTGGAAAGCCATGAAGAGCTCAAAATTATGAAGATAATTAATGAAATGAAATCTTAGAATAAGAAGGTTTTGTTAGAAGAATTTAGAATTTTAAGTAGTCAAAAGTCGTAGTTTTTGCCAGAACCAATTTATGCTGGTAGAGTATGATGCAACCGATCTTTGAGTTGTTAAAAATCTTATTCATGTTTATTTGTCATCAAATTTACAATGGTTAGCTAATTATATAAAAAACTTTATCATAACTATTAGAATGTGTGTAAAAAAGCTATTACAAAAAATTGCTTCTAAATAGCTCAAAAGGATCTTAAAAAATTCCTCCAAAATGGCAACTATAATAACATAATGATAGCTAAATATTTAGTAGTTAGATAGGATTGATTAGAGCTGTTTGATGTCATAGATGTAATCTCGACCATTTTATTATCCACTGTAAAGGCGTAATGACTTATGGATGGTTGGGTCTAATTGGATTAGATTGGATCCATTTGATCAAGTCAGATAAAATTTGGATCATTCGATTAATCAATGGTAATAAGGGAATTATATTTGTACAGTAGGATCCAAGTGTGAGAGTCAAGAGTCATCAAATCAATGATATATTATTTGATAAAGTAATAATAAAAATTACTATTTGATGAAGTCAGATGAGATCTTGATTGTCAGATAGATCAATTAGGTATAACTAATGGAGCTATAATTGTATGATGGACTTACCAAGTTGATGAACAGATTGATTAATATCATTATTTAAAGATGGAGGAGGTGTCCACCATGTTGTTGTTAAAATAATCTATGATTAGATGGAAATAAGCACTACTGGTTTTTGATAAAGATTATAACAAGGGATGTAGTCCAACATTGTAGGAAGAGAAACTTATTGTCACTTTATAAGCATCATTCAAGGAGAACTTATATACATAATTGGGACTGACTACCCGCTTGTTTGTTCAAGATTTAATTGCATGGACATATTCATAACAAATAGGTTTATAGAGGTCTGACTAGAGCCAAACTTATATTCTATTTGAATGCTCGTTGTTTTGATCCAATACCTTACTTAGTTTAAGAATTCTCCATGAACTAAAATGGGCCAACCTGGCCCACCTGATCTAGTTTTGATTATTTTTCCTAGATTATAGAGATTAAGCTTAGTCGAAGACATTTGAATTGGGGCGCAGCTTAAGATGTCACACAAGCCTTTTTTAATTTAATAGTTAAAAATTTACTTTTGATGAAAACAAAATTTAAAAATCAACTTAACATAGAATATGGGCACAATTTAAAATATGACTTAACTAAGGAAAAAATATTCAAAAATAAAATTATGTTTTATAAATCATTTAATGGTTTAAGTAGAAAGTCAACCAAGAAAAGAATTAAGAGTGTAAAAAATTGAATCATATTCATTTACTAAATCTAAGCAAATTGAGATGCTAGAATATGAATTGAAATTCATACGAAAGGAAAGTACATTGAAACAAATAAACTAATATTCCATTTTTTAGTGCAATAAAACCTTGTAAAAATTAATGTACATGTCTTCAATCCATAAAACGTGTTGAACACTCCATAATGATTTAAACAAAACTAATTCATGATGTCCAAAATGCATAGCTTCTTCTTTACATGTGAACAAATTAAAATTAAGCAAACCTATCAGATAAAATGGTTAAATATTTTAGGCTTGACTCATCAAACATAATAGCGACCCAACACACATGTTTGATAATTTAAAAAATTTTAGAAACAGTTCATTATCTCAAGACAATAATCACACAATTACCATTTCTTTTCTTTTATATATATGTGTGACCACAACAGTATTATAGCATTGGATCTCATTAGAACTACGAAGTTAAGCATACTTGGGTGAGAGTAATGTTAGGATAGCTAACTTATTTAGAAGTCCTCTTGCTACAACTATTTTTTTGTAGCAAGTTTTTTTAAAGAATGATAATATATTCTTATAGCAAGTTAATGGTAAAAACTTAAATTATTGTAAGTGTTAGTTTATAATAATTATTTTAATAATAACTATGTAGTTAATTATTTAATTTAATTTTTCAATTTAAAATATGATTAAAATAATATTAAATTAATTATCAAAAAACTTTTGTAATATTTTCAAAAATCTAAAATAATGATACACATCAAATATTTTTTATTTTTTTACAATAAACACTATATACTTTTTAATTTCTATTTTAAAAATATTTTATGTTAAATTACCAAGATTTTACTTCTATTTAAATATTTCTCTGAAATTTGTCTTTTTGCCAATATCTCTGATATTCTCTCACTTTCTTCTCTCTTATTATCATTTACTTATTTGACTCTTCATTTTCTATCTCTCTTTTATATTCTTCTTGGTCTCTCTCTCTTTTCTCAAATCATCTCAAGTTACTTATTTCCTCCTCTCTTATACTTATTGATTTATTCTTTTTATCTGCTCCAAATTCTCTTTCTTCTTTTCCTCTTCATTAGATTATCTCTAATCCGTTTATTATTATTTTTCTTTTTGTTTTACTTTTTTGAATCTATGACTTTCTCTCAATCTCACAGAATAGTCTCAATCTCTATTATCTCCTTTTCACCTTATCAAATAACAATATTTAAGAAATCTATCACATTACAAAGTTTAATATAAAATATTTATGATAAATATATATATTGCATTATGTATATTTGTTTTGTAATTTATTTTTTGGTTATAAAAATGATAACATAATCAAAGAAAAAAATGTATTAATGACTATAAAAAAAAAATTGATTTATATAATTTAGTTTATTAATTGTGTTTAAATAAATGTTAATATTAGAATACATTACAACATATCTAACATGCATAGTTCTCCAAAAGCTCTTATGCTTTATAATTATGAAACCTTTATAAATGGTTCATTATCTTCTGCATAGTAATCACACTATTGTTGTTTTTGTACGTATGCTCCACCACACTGGCATTATAGCATTGGATCATATTAGAACTCTAAAGTTAGAAATGCGTAGGCAAGTGCAGGATTTTGATTGGTCACCTTTTTAGAATTTATTGTTCTACACCTAATTTTTCATAGCATTAGTTTTTCTAATGAGACATAGCTAATTTTAATAACGTAATTATGTTAAAAAATTAAATTATTATGAATATTATTTTAAAATGAGCATTTTTATAATTAATTATGAATAATAAATTAAAAAAATTATGGATTTTATATAATAAAAAATATGGAATATCATATAATATGATAAAACTAGAACTTTAATCAAGTTTATTATTAAAAAATAACTGATATGAATTATAATAAATATAAATCAATATATATTTATATTATTATATATATTTTTTACATAAAATTTTTTAAATATTTTAAAATAATATTTTAAATAATTGAAAAATAAAAAATTGTATCATTAATGTTAGAATTTATTTATAGTAGTTAACTATATTTACATCATATAAAGATAATATATTAATAAATTTATAATATTTATTTTTTAATTAATTCTTTTAAAGTATGAATAGAATAATATTAAATTAATTGTAAAAATATTTTTAATGTATTTATAATATTCTAAAATAATAATAAATTAAAGGAAATTATATTTTACTTTTATGAAATATTATATATTACAAACTTATTATATTTAATAAATATCATTTATTTAAGTTTTAATATTTAAATTTTATTTCATTATTTATCTCACATTTTCCATTATTATCGATGTCTCGCTTTCTTTTATCTCTGTATAATATTCTTGTCTAGTCTCCTTCTCAATTATCCTTTATATTCTTATTTATTTCTCTCTTTCACTTATTTAATTACAATCTCTATTTCTTCTCTATTCTTTTTCCCTTTCCTCTTTATTGAAGCATTTTTTGTCTCTCTCTATTATTATTTTGACTTTTATTTTGTTTTTATAAATCCAAGTCTTTCTCTCTCTTATAAAAAAATGATCTCCAACTCCATTATCTCTTTTTTCATTCATTATTATTTTTAAATATTCTTATGATCAATAATTTAGAAAATTTTAGAATATATTCATACAAGTCCTTCCATCTTTTTTATGCATGTGTGATAATGCTAGTACTATAGCCCTTGAGAAGTTTTTGTGTTGCACAAAATTTTTCATAGCATTTCTATTTCTAATGAATGTTAAATTATTTTAATAACATATTAATATTTTAAAAAATAAATTTTTATAAATTTTTATTTTTAACTAAAATTTTAATAATTAATTACTAATTATAACTATATAACATTATTGTCAACTTCATAAAATAAATGTGGCCAATCATATGATATAATAAAATAATAACTTTAATGTAGCTTAATATAAAGTTAAATAAATTATATTAATTATAATAAATTATAGTTAATTTATGTTTTTAATGGTGCATATATGTTATGCATAAATATTTTATTATAATAATTAATTTTTATTAAATATTAGAAATATAAATTATATAATAAATGTTAATTATTATTTATATTTATAATTTATATTACATCATATATAAATAATGTAGTAGAATAATTATATTAATTTTTATTTAATTAAATTTCTTAATTTTAAGTATAAAAAATAATATTGAATTTATATTGAAAATACTATCTAAACATTTGGAATATTCTAATATAATTATAAAACTTAGGTTTATTATTTATATTTTTTTATTATTAAATTTATATATGATTAATTTAACATGTTCAGCAAATATTATAATTTTAAATATAAATATTTAAATTTTATTTAATTATTTGTACCACTTTCTTTCTTTGCTCAATGTGTATCAAATTCTCTCATTTTTTTTCTCTCTTTTTATCATTCTTCTATTTGTCTCTTTTTCTCTATCTCATTATATTTTCTTGACCTCACTCTTTATCATTTATTGTTCTCTACTTTGGCATTTTTCTCTATTTTACTTATGTATTTGTTCTTTATATCTTTTATATGTTTTCTTTTTTCTTTTCTATTTCATTAAATCATCTCCAATCTCTTATTATTATTATTATTTTTCAATTTATTTTGCTCTTATCAATCCATGAGTTTTTGTCTTTCACAAAGTATATTTATCTGCATTGCAATTATTGAATTTTTCTCAGTCCATTATTAAAAAATATCTAAGAAATTTCTCATGTTGCATTATTTAATATATAATATTTATGATAAATTTTTATTTTGTTATTTGTAATTTTTAAGTAATTTAATTTTTTTTATAAGAATGATATTTTATTTATAGAAAACCTTATATATTAATGTCTATTTTATTAAAAATAAGTATTTATGTAAATTCTTAATAGCTTTATCAAAATCAAATATTGATATTAGAAAATGCCATGACCTATATAAAAGGCATAATTTTCATAAAATGTTTATATGCTTGATAAATTAGCAAAGTTTAGAAATGTTAAATTACATTCAAGAAAATAATTGGACAACTATGAATTTTTTGGATGCATCTGTAAGGTCGCCAGCATTACAACATTTGGTCTCACTAGAATTCAAAAGTTAAGCACGCTTAAGCATGACTAGTTTTGGGATCAGTGACCTCTCGAGAAGTCATCAAATTACACTAATTTTTTATAATATTTCTTTTTCTAATGAATGACAATAAATTTTAAAATTATAGCAATGCTGAAGAATTAAATTATTATAAATGGTAGTTTAAAATAAGCATTTAAGTAATTAACTATTAATAAGAATTTAATAATATCATTAGACATTTCATATACTAATAAATATGACACATAATATGATATAGTAAAATAATAAATTTAATTTTTTAAAATATTAAGTAAAATAACATATATTAATTACAAAAGGTTTAAATTAATTTATGTATTTAACATAATATATATTTTTTACATTAAACTTTTAAATAATACCAATATTATATTTCAAAATATTAGAAAAGTAATATAATATCATTAATGTTAAATATTATTTGTATTTATTTTCCATGTTATATCATATAAAGATTAAAAACTATAATAATTATACAATTTCTTCAAATATTTTTAATATTATAAAACAATGATAAGCCTCAAATATTTTTTATAACTTATTCTTATTAAATATCATGCATAATTAAATTATTTTATTAAAAATTATTCTAAATTTAATTTTTAAGATTTAACTTCTATTTAATTATTCTTTTTACTTTTTTATCTTGATGTCTCTTATATTCTCTTATTACTTTCCGTCACTTATTATCATTTATTTTATTCTTTAGTCTCTATTACTTTTATATGCTTCTTATCATCTCTCTCTCCTCCATCCTTCTATACATTTTAAATTCTCTCTTTCACTTATTTATTCTCTCTATCACCTCTATGTTCTTTATATTTTTTTATTTATTAAATAATCTCTAAAGTCTCTTTATTACTTTTTTCTCTCACTTTTTTGTTATTAATTTTTTTCTTTCTCTCTCTCTCTCTCTCTCTTATATAGTAGTTATCTCCATCTCTATTATCTTTTTTAGCAAATCAATTAACAACATTTAAAAAGTCTCTCAGATCGCATAGTTTAATATATTATATGAATGATAAGAATTTTTTTGCAATTTATATTTTACATAATTAAATTTTTATTTATAAAAAAAATAAAGAAAAAAACTTAAATATTAATATCTACACTATTAAAATTTCCAATCTATATAATTATTTTATTAATTTCATATAAATAAATATTGATGTTAGAATATATTATATTATACATGATATGTATAATTTTTTTTAAATGTTCTTATGTTTGTTAAATGAGAAAAATTAAAAATTATACATTTTTTTTAAGACAATAATCACATAACTATAATTTTTTTTTTGCTTACATCTATAACTGCACAAACATTATAGAAAAAGATCTTATTAGAACTCCAAAGTTTAGCATGCTTGAGTTATAATAGCATTGGGATGGGTGACCTCTTAAGAAGTTCTCATTTTATACGTATATTCTCATATCATTTCTTTCTGAAATAATTGATAGTTTATTTTAATAATATATAAGAATAAAGTTATTATAAATGATAGTTTAAATTTTTTTTAGATCTTAACTTTTTAATAGTATAATTAATTCCATATAATAAATATTGTGTAAAATAACTTATATGAATTACATTAAATTTTAATTAATTTATTTTTATAATAATATATATGTTTCCTATTAAATTTTTAAAGTATTATAATATTATTTTATAAAAATTATAATTTATAATTATATCATTAATATTAAATATTATTTATATTTATTATATAAACTATATCTAGTAATGATAATATTTTAGAATAAAAGTGTTAATTATTATTTAATTAATTATATTTCTTTTTTAATATTAATAAGTAATACTAAATTCATTAATAAAAAATTTAAATTTTTTTAATATTCTAAAATAATAAAAAAACTCAATTATATTTTATGTTTTATTATTATCAAATGTTATATATAATAAACTTATTTTATTTAAAAATATTAAGTTTTAATAGTTAAGAATTATCATTTATTTAATTATTTATCAAACTTTTCTCTTTATCAAAATTTTTCTCTTCATTCTTTATCTCTTTATGTAATGTTCTATATCTCTCTCCTCCAATCTTATCAATTTTCTAATTTCTCTCTCTTTCACTTATTTATTTATTCTCTATATCTCATCTATATTCCTATTTTTCTTTTTCTATTCATTTAGTTGTCTCTTATCTCCCTCTATTACTATTTTCTACTTTATTTTGCTCTTATCAATCCATTAATTTCTTGCTTCCTTAAAGAATTACGATATCCTTCGTCATTATCACTTTTTCATCTCATCATTTAATAATATTTAAGAAATCTCAACTGTTTCCGCATTTAATATATAGTTTTTATGATAAACATATAAATGTATTATTTATATTTATTAAGTAAATTAATTTTATATTCATAAGAATGATGACATAATAGAACAACATCTTATATATTAACGTTTATCTTATGAAAATTAATAATTTGCTAATTTTATTGTTAATTTTATATAAATAAAGTATTTATATAAGAATATATTACTAAATATGTAATATGCATAACATTTCTTCAAAGTACTTATGCTTGATAATTTGAAAAAATTTTAGAAATTATGCATTATCTTCAAGATAATAATCACATAATTATATTTTTTTATTTATATGCATGAGTTACCACACAACTATTATAGCCCTTGATCATATTAGAACTCCAAATTTTAGCATTTTTGGTTGAAACAAGTAAGGGGATGAGTGTCCTCTTAAGAATTTGTAATTTTGCACAAATGTTTTCATACCATTTACTTTTTTAATTAATAATAATTGATCTTAATAGCATGTTAATATTAAAAAATTATATTGTAATAAATTTTAAATTATAATTAGCATTTTACTAAATGATTATTAATAATTACTTTATAACAATATTAATGTCAACTTGATATATTAATAAATATGACACATCATAGGATATCATAAAATAATAACATTAGTCTATTTTAATATTATGCAAGACAACTTATATCAATTTTAAATAATATGAATTTTTATGTTTATAATAGCATATATATGTTGTGCATAAAATTTTTTTAAATATGATAAAATCATATTTTTGAATAATATAAATTTAAAGTTATATCAATAATATTAAATATTATTTACATTTTTTTATATTACATCATATCAAGGTAATATATTTGCATATTTATTATATTTATTATTTAATCACCATTTTTTTGAATTTGAATAAAATGATGATAAATCATTCCTTAATTTTCTTTAAATATTTTTGATGTTCTAAAATAACATAAAATTTGAAGTATTTTTTATATTTTTTTATTAAATATTATTTATGATTAAATTATGATATTTAGTAAATTTTATTAGTTCAATTCTTAATATTTAACTTTTTTTTAATTATTTCACTCACTTTTTCTCTTTATCTCAATGTCTCTTGCACACTTCTCTCTAATTTATCATTATCTTATTTGTCTCCTCATTCATTAATAGTTATATTATTCTTGGCCATTCTCTCTATCCTTTATGATTATTTAGTTTTTTATTGTTCACTCTTTTATTTATTTAATTACTCTCTTCATGTCCTCTCTATTCTCGCTTTTCTTTCCTTCATTAAATCATCTCTTATCTCTCTCTATAACTATTTTTCTTTTTATTTTGCACTTATAAATCAATGATATTCTCTCTCTTTTATAGGTGAATGATCTCCATCACATTATCCCATTTTTATCCAATTAATTAATAATATTTTAGAAATCACTCATGTTTCTTTATTTAATGTATAAATTTTATGATAACTTTACTTTTTAAAATTTATATTTATCAAGTAGTTTAGTTTTTGAAATATGAATGATAACATAATGGAAGAAAATATTATTTATTAATTTTTATGTTATAAAAAATAGCTTATGTAATTTTTTTAATTCATTCTATATAAATAAAATATGGATACTAAAATAAATTATGACATAGATAACGCAGACAATTTTTTTTAAAGTTCTTATTCTTTAATAAATTAGAAAATTTAAATTTTTTGATTATCTTAATGGCAATAATCACATAACTATGATTTTTCGTTTTGTATGCATATGCCCACACTAGTATCCTAGTGCTTAATATTATTAGATCTTCCAAATTAAGGATGTTTAGGTCAGAGAAGTATTGGGCTGGGTGACCTCTTAAGATGTTCTCATGTTACATAATGTTTGTCATAGCATTTCTTTTCTAATGTTTGAAAATTTATTTTAATAACATGTTAATTTTGAAAAATAATTATTATAAATGGTAATTTTTAATTATCATTTTAGTAATAAATTATTAATGATTACTTTCTAACATTATCGTCAAGAAAAAATAATAAAAAATATGTAAAATAATATAATATAATAAAATAATAAATTTAATATTGTCTATTATAAAGTGAAATAACTTATAAATTATGATAAATTATAATTAATTTAAGCTTTTAATAGTACATATATCTGGTGCATAAAATTTTATTAATAGTAATTTTTGTTATAAAATATTGAAAATAAAAAATTATATCACTAATGTTAAATATTATTTATATTTATTATATATATTCCATCATATTTAGATAATTAAATAGAATTATTATACTATTTCTTATTTAATAATCTAATATAAGTTTATGTCTAAATAAAACAATATGAAATTTATGATCCAAATATTTCTTTAATTTTTTAAATATTCTAAAATAATAATAAATATTAATTATAGTTTATATTTTATTATTATAAACTATTATATATAATTAATTTGTTATATTTCATAACTATTATAAATATAATTATGAAACATTTTATTTTATTTAATTATTTATATCATTTTTTTCTCTTTGTCTCATTGTTTATTACATTCTCTCACTTCTTTGTCTCTCTTATTATCATCTTCTTATTATCGCTTTTTTCTCTCTCCTTATGTTTTTCTTGCCTCTCTCTATACTCTATTCTCTATCCTTCTCTACTTTGTCATTTCTCATCCTCTCTTTCACCTAATTTATTGTTTCCTTTATCTCATTTAAGTTTTCTCTTTTCTCTTCTATTTTATTAAATTCTCTCTTCTCTCTCCAATGTTATTTTTCTCTTCATTTTTCTTTTGTTAATCAATGAATTTTTTTCTCTCTTATAAAATATTTATCTCCATCTCTATTATATATTTTTTCAACCCATTGGTAAAAAATATTGAAGAAATCTCTTATGTTTCGTGGTTTAATATATAATATTTATGATAAATATATATATTATGTTTTATACTGATAAAGTAATTAAATTTTTATTTAACGAAATGATAAAATAATTGGAAAACATTTTATGTATTAATGTTTAAGTTATCATAAGTGAATATTTATCAAATTTCGTATAAATTTTATAAAAATACAATATTAATATAAGAATATTCCATGCCATATATAATAAGCACAACTTTTTTAAAATGTGTATATGTTTGATAGTTTAGAAAATTTTAGAAGTGTTAAATTACATTCAAGACAATAATAACATAACTATGATTTTTTTTGTATCCATGTGTAAGCTCAATAGCATTAATATTAGATCTCATTAAATCTCTAATGTTATGCACACTTAGGTGGGAATAGTATTAGGATAAGTGACCTCTAGAGAACTCATCATGTTGCAACTATTTCTTTATAGTATTTATTTTCTTAATCAATGATAATTTATTTTAAAAATATGTTAATGTTAAAAAAATAAATTATTATAAATGCTACTATATAATTAGACATTTTGTAATTAATTTTTAACATTATTAGACATTTCATACACTAATAAATGAGGTACATCATATGACAAAATAAAATAATAATTTTAAAAGGAATGTTTAACTTGATCTTATTCGTAACTTAGAATGCAACTTTCTCATACAGTTTATCTCATTTCTACAAATGCTTAGCTTTTATTCACTTGCATTCTTACGCAACCCCAAATGTCATCGCATGTGACATTTTCATCACCATAATTTTGTTGTAATTCATTGCTTCAACCTTTAAGATTAAGTAATAAAATATGTTTACTTGAAATAAAAGTAATAATTTGTTTTTATTCGTGGTTATTAAATTTTGTAATACACAGTAATTCCAAATGATGTTCATCAATGAGCTATATAAAATAAAATATTCATTTATACATCTTTAAATATTTTATTTTCTAGTGTAATGGTATGTTTTATGAGTCCTTTCAATTCATATGTAATTTGGTAATTAAGTATGTTATACACAATCTATTTATTATCTTACAATGTAACTTTTTGTTACAATTTGTCATTTCTCTAATGGTTTTGCTTTGGTTTGGTTATCTTACAAGGAAACTCTAATTTGCTTCTCATGTTGTCTTTAATTCTCATATTTTTGGTAATATTACATTAATTTAATTATTTTTTTTCGATTTTTTTATTTTTTATTGAATTTCAAAATAACAATTCACATCTATTTATGATTTTCATGTTAGTAAATTCTCGATAATTACGAATGACATCATCTAAGATGAAACAAATATTGTTTGACTCATCTTGACAAGCTTATCTTATTAAATATATTTTTTAAAATATTTTATTTTTAAAGTTTTTACATTCTTTATGAGATATTTTTATTCATACTTGATTTAATAATTGAGGATACTACATTCAATCACTTGTATCTTGAACGATAACTTTCTTAATTAATTTTACTTATTACTTCAAATTTTTAATTCATTTTTTTATATTTCTCTATAACTCTAAGTGACTTGCTATGTGACATTTAAATTACCCTCCTTTTTGTTACGTTGCATTATTGAAATTTCTATCTTATCAGGTTTAATATATATTGGTGTAATATTAAGAAAATAATTTTTTTTATTGGTGAATATTTACTTTGGTAGTTAGTAATAACTTAAAATGTGGTGCGGCCACGATAAAATTAATATTGTTTGACTTCTTTCCATAAGCTATATCTGCTTAAATAATCTTATATTTACTTTTAAATTGTTATTATTTTGTGTTTTTTGTAATCTTTGAGAGACATTTTAGTTTGTACCTAGTTTGTCAATTAATATGTCTACATTCAAGCTCACTAGTATCAAAGAATGAAATATTCCCACATAATTTATCTCTTTCTTCAAGTTTTTTGTTTCATTTATTTATATTATAATGTAACTCTTAACCTTCTCTTGTGTAATATTTATATCTTCTTTATCTCATTAAAATTTAATATTTATGCTTATTTAATGTAACAATAATAATTTATTTCTATTTGTGCTTATCCGCTTTAGTAATTTGTAATAATTCTAATTGACGTGCGGTAGAGACAAACCAAATGTTATTGGGATCATATGAAGAAGCTTTATCCAATTAAATATTAATTTTTAAATTTTTAAATTTTTATTGTCCAAGGTTTTATAAATTTTATAAGTTATATAGTTTCTTGCCTCATTTAACAATCACACTTGCTTACATCTTATCTCCTTAATATCTCACAATTTATTTCATCACACAATTTATCATATTTCTTCAAAAGTTTTGCTTTGGTTTGGCTATATTATAATGATCAAATTTTCCTCATATAGCTTTTATATATTTTTCTTAACAATAAAATAGTAAAATATTATTATTATGTTTATTTTTAGTTGTAAAAAGCATTAATTCCATATGAGGCCTAATCAAAACAAAACAAATTCCATTGAAATTATCCCAATTAGCTATATGCAACAAAGTATTAATTTATTTTTAAAACAAAATATTATCTTATCCTTATTTACTTTTTAAATTGTAATAATTCTAAAGGAGGTCCATTGAGACAAAATAAATTCGGTAAAACTAATCTTGATGAGCTCTATCTAATTAGATATTCATTTTTATGCTTTTAAATATTTTATTGTTTTGTGATTTTTACATTCCATATGATGCATCACAATTCGTACAAGATTTAATGACATAAGATGTCTTACTTGATCTCCTTATCATCTCAAAATTCTAATTTTCCATTCAATTTATCTTATTTCACAAATTTTTTCATATGATTTGCCTATATTATTGTGAAACTACAATTCTCTTCTTGTACAATCTTTACAACATTTTGATTTCTTTATATTCCATCATTCATGTTGTCTATTTTTATCCTTTATATATATTGACAATAAACCAAAAATAATAAATTATTGTTATTTGAAAATGTTTAACTTTTGTAGTTTTAAAGTATGTAGGAGTTATGATGGGAACAATGAAAAACTTATCATACTCATCTTGAAATGCTCTATGTAATTAAATATTTAATTTTATGATTTAAATTGTTTTCTAGTTTTGTGGCACTATTTATGAGAAATTTTATTTTGTAGGTTTTTTGATGATCCAGGATGTTACTGTCAATCTTTTTAATATCTTTTAATGTAACTTCCTCATAAACTTTATCTTTTTTTTTGAAAAGTTTCATTATGATTTTGTTATTTAGCTATGTGATTTGAAATTATGTCTCATTTGACCTTTACATCATTTTGATTTGGATATATTGTATTGCTGTAATTTATCTCATTTCAATTACATCATATATTTACTTAATTTTAAAATAATTTTTTTTTAATTTTTCTTATTTTTGTATTCCACTATAATTTAAAATGAGGTGCAATCAAGATAAAATAATTGCACTCATCTCAATGGTCTTTATTCAATTAAATGCTTATTTTTTACATTTTTAAAAAATTATTTATTTTGTTTAGGCAAACCTTATGAGATATTATGATCGATATCTTATTTTATGTTTGAGGATGTTACAAAAGATCTCCTTACTATCTTGGAATGCAAATTTCTTGCACAAATTATCTCAATTTTTAAACTTTTTATTTTATTTTTTGTGCAATATTTAAATCAAATTTTCCTTTTTTCTAATCCTTATCTCTTTTTTATTTGGTAATATTATATTTTCAGATTTGTCTTAGTTTAAGTTCAACAAAAATTTACTTAAAATTATTATGACAGTCTATTATTTTTTAATTTTATTTATTTTGGTAATTCATAGTATTCCAATTGAGGACCAATAAAATTGAAAAAAATCATTTTTGAACTAAACTCAATGAGCTAACCAAAATAAATTTTTATTTTTACATTTTTAAATATTTTATTTGATAGGGTTTTGGCACACATTAGATGTAATTTTGATTGATATGTGATTTAATGATTTACACTCGATCATTTTAGAGTCTTGGAATTAAACATTCTCTAATAATTCATCTTATTTGTTCAAAGTTTTTGCTTCATTTAGTTATGCTACAATGAAAGATTATTGTACTCTCTTGTAGCATTTCTTTGATTTGATTTTGATATAACATATTACTTTAATTTATCTAATTTTAGCTTTATAATATTTTCATTTATTATTAAAATAATGACATATTTTTCTTATTCTTGATTTACTTTTTGTAATTCTTAATTATTTCAAACAAGTTATATTTGAGACAAGACAAATATTATTATGTAAGTCTCAATAAGCCCTATCCAACTAAGTATATAGTTTGATATTATTTTAAGGATAGTTTAGCATTTTCACATGTTTTATGGGACTTTTTTTTTGTAAATGGTGTGATGATCTAGGATTTTTCCCTTGATCCCTTTATTATTTTGAAATGCAATTTTTTTTTAAAATTTGTGTGCCTTCTTCAAATTGTTTGCATTCCTTCTGTTATATTTTTAAGTAATTCTAAATCTCCTCTCATGTGAAATTAACATTACCCCTACTTGGTCATATTGCATGGTTAAGTTTGTACAATTATTTTTTTAATATATATTTTCATAATAAAGAATTTGTCATTATTGTTGTTATTATTTATTTTTTCTTTAATAATTCATAGATGGAGGTCTTATTGTATAGCACTAAATATCTTCTTGTTTAACCCGTTGCTACTTTGATTTGGTTGGTTATGTCGTTTCAATTTAATTATTTTCAACTTTAATATATCTTTACGTAATACAAAAAAAAGTAATTTATTATTGACAACATATTAGACTCTTTTTTAAAAGTTCTATCCAATTAAATATTTATTTTAAAAATCTTAAAGTTTATATTTATTAGTTTTGTTGAATTCCTAATGAGTCATTTCTTCTTGTAACATTTTTATGTTGAGGTTGTTACTCTAGATCTCCTTAATATTTTATAAAGAAATTTTTTTGTGTAATTTATCAATTTTTTAAAAGTTTTTCTTTTATTTTGTTGTATAAATGCATGACTCTAAATTGTATTTTGTGTGACCTTGACATCACTTTTATTTAGCCCTGTTAAATTCCTTCAATTTATCCTATTTCAACTTAAAAAAATATTTGCTTAATATTAAAATAATAATTTTTAATTATTTACTCTTATTTACTATTGAAAGTCTTGGTAAAATGAAATTAGGTATGATCGAAAAGAAATAATTATTCATTTCAATAAGCTATATCCTTTGAATTATTCACATAATTTTTTTCTAGTGTTTTGGTATGCTTAATGAGTTATTTAGACTTGAACCCACTTTGATATCAATGATGTTACACTCAATCTCCTAAGTATATTGTAGTACAACTTTTGTAAATAATTAATGTTATTTTCTTATTCTTTTTTCTTTAATTTGGTTTTAATTTTAAAAAAATGAGATAAATTATAGAAAAATTTTATATTCAAAGATAGAAAGGAGATCTAGTTCAATATGCACAAACACCAAATAAAGTATCTATATCAAAATGCGATGTAAAGCACGCCAAAACCTTGGGAAGCAAAATATTGGAAATATTGAAATCGATTATTCAATAGGATCAAGGTTAACAAGATATGTCCAATGACTATTTTATTTTTGTTAGACCACATTTGGAACTATTTTTAATTACTAAGGTAAGGATAAATAATATTTAACTATAATCTAAATTCAAGTAAATATATATTAAATATGAAATGACAAAAATTTAAGTAATTTAATATAATGAAATAATTGTGATGTAATGGCCACATGATAGGTAAATTGGAGTTTCGTAGCAATATAATAAAATCAAATTGAAAATTTGACTAACTGAGATAAATTAATGCGAAAGATCTTCCTAAGAAACCATGGAATTCAGTACAATATCCTAAATCATCAAACTATGTACAAGTCAAAATATCTCATAAAGTGTGTCAATAATAGAGAAAATAAGGTATAAAAAATATAAATTTTTTTCTTTAATTGGATAGAGGCTGTTGTGATAGGTCGAATAATGTTTCTTATATCTCGATCTATTCTCATTTGGAATTTTAGTGAATTACAAATGGAAATGTCCATACATAATAATATGTTAGGCCAAAATCAAAGTGATTAATGGTCACACAAAAGGTGATTTAGAGGCACATTATAATTTAACCTAATAAAGCAAAAAAAATGAAGAAGTCAGATAAGTTTTATCAAAAAGCTACATTCCATGACAATAAGTAGATTGAAGATAACATCCTCAACAAACAAATCTTATACAAAAATAATTATTTTAAAAAATATGCAATAATCATAGAAAATGTAATATTTCGAAATACATAAAGAATATTTAGTTGGATTGAGCTCACTAAAATGAGTACTACAATGTTTGTTTCCTCTTGATTGGAAATCATTTTGTATTACTCCAAACTACCAAAATAAAATAATCATAAATAATAATAAATTATTACTTTAATATGTGGTAAATTTGTTTATAAGATAAAATTATGTAAGTTGAAGTAATGTTATATAACCAAATCTTGGAAATATAATGCTCACAAGACAGGAGATTTGGAGTTTCATTGTAATATAAACAAATGAAAACAAAAACTTAAAAGAAATGAGATAAATTATATTAGAAAGCTATATTTGAAGATAGTAGTGAAGGCATTAATAACATCTTCAGTCATCAAATCAAAATAAATTAAAATGTCTCATAAAACAAATTTAATACTTAGAAAATAATTAAAATTAAAAAATAATATCTTAACTTCATTGAGTTTATCAAGAAGAGCCCAACACCAATAGTTTAATGTCAACTAAAACTCATTAAAATTTTTATCAAACTATGGAAGTAATTAAGAATAAATAATAAAATATTATAAAAAATAAAATTTGGTCTAATTGTTACAAAAGATAATTACTTCTTCAAAGCAATACAACTAAATTACAAAAAAAAATTAATAAATAAGATCAACTTCATATGAAAGATACATTTTAAGATGCTAAAGAGATTGAGTATAACATTCTCTATTTCTAAATTAAGTATAAATAGAAATGTATCATAAGATAAAAACAATTTAAGTAAAATTTTTAAAAATAATAATAAAATATGTAATTTGAATAGAGCTTAGTGAAGCAAGAGTAATGACGTTGGTTTCTACTCAAACTGAGCTCTCTCGCAATTACTATAAATAAGAAACCTAAAAAGACATTAATTGTAATTAATTATTATTTTAATATTATTTCATTATTTATTGAAGTTTAAAAAAATGAAGAAATTTTATATATCATAACAAAGATAATATAATGGTCAAAAGAGAAGATATTTAATGTTCCTTAGAAATGTAACAAAATGAAAGCAAAACCTTTAAAGAAATGAGATATATTATGCAAAAAAACTTGCACATAAAATAAATTGGAGATCATCACTCATCAAACAAGAAACACGTAAAACTGCATCATAATGCATGTCAAAAACTTAGAAAATTAAGCATTTTAAAAAATGAACATCTGATTGGGCAGTGATTTTAGACATGAGTCTGATGAATTCTGTTTAATCCTGATCGAATATATTTTGGAAATACGGTGAGTTACCATGGTAAAAAAACCATAAATAGTGAAAAAAATTCTTATCTAATTTTAAGTAAGTATTAACTAAAGCTAAAATAATATTTATTTAAAAAATATACTACGAATAAATCAAAACAATGTAAAGGTAACATTATGGGTGTGTTAGAGTTACATCATAATATAAGCAAATCAAAAAGAGAAATTTGAAAAAAAGGTGCTCGATTGTATGATAAAGTTTCATTCCAAGATACTATGATCATGGAGTACTCTCAACCTGAAAAGGCAAGCCTTGTGAAGGGTGTCAAAATACTATAAACAAACATATTTTTTAAACAAACAATTAGTGTATAATTGGTTCGATCATATTAAGAAAGTCCAATTTCACTGGTTTCCTCTACTTTTCACTCCACTTGGAATTACTATAAATTACAAAAATAAAGGAGGAAAAATAATAATAACTAACTTTTATTTACATAAATAAAATAAATTATTTAGCTAAAATAATATAAATAAAAGCAATATAATATAACCAAATATTTGTAATGAAAAATTGATAGGAGAAAGGAATTACAATTTCAAAAAAATATAATAAAATTAAAGTCAAAGGTTTTAAAAAATGAGGTAAGTTATATCGCAAACTTGCATTCCAAGATACTAAGGAGATCGAGTGCAAAGTCATTGATCATCAAATTTAGAGAAATTTAAATGCCTTAGAAAGTACTAAAAATATTGAAAATTAAAGAAAATGTAAAAAATGTAAAATGAGTATTTAATTTGATGAAATGCATCGAAATGAGTATAATGATTTTTGTCTCTATTCAAAACAACCTCTTCTGGAATTACTTGAAATTCTTGATGTAAATTAGCATAAATACTAGTGCATTGCCACAAAAAAAAAGTGATTGAAAGATCAAACACTAAAAGGTTTAGAGTTTCATAGTAATTTAAAAAACATTGAGCAAAGAATCATTGAAATTAGCAATATATAAGTGAAATTTTTATTCTAGGATATTAAAAATTATTGAGCATAAAACTTGAAATTGTAAAACTAGTAAAAAATCTGAAAATAATGTCAAAACCATAGAAAATAAAATTTTTAAGAATCTAAAAATGAATATTTAATAAAATTTAGCTCTTTGAGATGAGTCCAACAATGACTACTTCATCTCTATTAGACATCATCGACAACTATTGTGAATTGTAGATATAATAAAAAATTAAATAATAATAAATTACAAATTTATTAATAGCAAATAAATTTTAAAATATAAAAGAAATATATTGAACTAATGTGACAAAAACAAATCAAATGAGATGAAATTAGAGTTTTATAGTAGCAAAACTATATCAAAGAAAAAAATTTGAAAAAGTGAGATATGTAGTACATAAAAGTTTCACACTCAGATACTAAGAACATTGATTGTAACATCGCCGAAAATAAACTCAGGTATGGTTCGAAATGTATAATAAAGCTTGCACAAACCCTAGGAAAAAAAATTTTAAAATTTAAAATGAATAGTTAATTGTATAAAACTCACTATGATGAGACCAAATATGTTCCTGTCATCTCAAATCAACCTAGTATGAAATTTTTTCAAATTTTTTAAGAAAATAAAAATATGTAAAAAAAATTGATATTTTAGTGTTAACTAAATATTATTAACTAAGGAAAAAATAAGATAAATTAATATAATGTTACTTTACCCAATAAAATTGATTTAAAGATCTAAAGAGGATAGTTCTAATAACATAATAATTTAACTGACTGAAACAAAAGATTCAAATTAAAATGTCTCACAAAACATTCAAACATAGTAAAGAGAGTAAGCATAACTTAAATGGTCATAAATTAGGTTTGAATTGAAATATCTCACAAAACATGCGAAAACCTTATATAGAATAATATTTAAATTTATAAAAAAGATATTCAATAGGATATAGCTCACTAAGATGAGTTCCAACATCGTTTGTTATGTCTCCATTAGACATCATTTAGAACTAAAATAAATTAGCAAATTAAAAAATATTTATAATAATGAATTTATTTTTAAAACATTAGAAAAATATATATTAAATTTTGAATGAGATGAATTCATGTTATATAATATAACGAAATGAAAGTGATGTGAAAGTTACATGAGTGGAGATGTAGAGTTACATAATAATGTTCCCAAATCAATGCGAAACCTTTGAAGGAATAAGATAAAATTTATTGGCAAGTTACATAACTTGTTACCAAGGTGATCAAGCATAAGTTAATCGATCATCAATTTTGGAACGAATCAAAATATCTCAAAATCACATCAAACACCAAAAATAAAATTGTTTAGAAATAAAAATTGGAATATTTAATTTGTTAGAGTTCATTGAAACAAATCCAGCCACATTTGTTTTCCATATTAAACCTCATTAAAAATTGTTATGAATTACCAAACAAATTATATATATATAATAATAATTTATTATTTTAATGTTAAGTAAATATCTTTTTATGCTATCTTAATTAGACCTCATTTGGAATCATTAATAACTAAAAATTAAATTAGAATAAAAAATAATAAATTATTATTTTAATGTAAAGTAAATAGGAGAAATTAATAAATGAGATTAATTAAAGTAATATAATGCAACTAAATCAAGTGATGTAAATGTTAGTGATGTGGGATTTACCATTACATTGAAGTACAACCAAATCAAAGAAAAAATTTTAAAAATGAGATAAATCTAATGCAAAATATGCATTCCAAATTGCTAAAGTGATTAAGTCCAATAGCCTCAATTGTCAAATATGTTATGAATCAAACAATCTCATAAAACTAGACAAAATCACACAAAAGAAAATATTTTATTAAAGTAAAAAAAGAGTAATTGGATAGATCTCATCAAGCCCTATCTATTAGCATTTATTTTGTAATGATTGAAGAGATAAGATAAATTATAAGGGAATGATGCATTTAAAGATATTAAAAAATAGAGGGTGATTTTTTGACAGTCAAATTAAGTATAAAATAAAATTTGTGATAAACAAAAAATTGTGGAAAATAAAATATTTAAAAATATAAATTGAATATTTTGTTGGAGAAAGCACAATGAGATGAGTCTATTAAAGTTTATTTCATCTTGGCTAGACCATGTTTGGAATTACTATAAATCATGAAAATAAATAAAAAAACTAATACAAAATTTATTTTTAATTTTAAGTAAATATATATTAATGCAAAAAAAGATTACTTGAAGTAATGTAATATAACCAAATAATACTCACATGAGAAGATATTAAAAGTTATATAATAAAATAATCAAATGAAAGTGAAACTATTTTGGATTATATTAATTGTATATTAAATTATCCTTCCAAATTATTAAGGAGATCAATAGTTATATTCTCGATTACTAAATAAACTACAAATTTAAATGTCTCATAAAGCATGTTGAAACCAAAGAAAGTAATATTGTATTCATTGGATATACCTCACATAGATGAGTCCAATTATATTTGTTTAGTCTTAGCAAAACTTCATTTGGAATGCAAATTACTCGAATAAATAAACATAGATAATAATAAAATTTTTTATTTTAAATGTATCATAGTCCAAATTGGATAAATTAAAGTAATGTAATACAAAAAATTAAAGGCACATAAATGTCGTATTAGTGGAGTTTTAGAGTCAGCTACAATTATAACTAAACGAAGAAATCATTCAAACAAGTGAGATAACTTACAAGATAAAGTTGCAATAAAAAATACTAAAGAGATTGATTACAACATTCTCAATTATCAATTAAGATTTTAATTAAAATGTGTTAAAAAACTATCAAAATCCTAAAATCAAAATATATAAAAATATGTAATGAATATTTAATTGGATTAAGCTCACCATGTCAAGTCCAATGACTTGTTTTTACTTGACTAGAACTTGTCTAAAATTATTAAAATTAGATAAGGATAAATAAAAAATTGATATTTTAATATTAAGTAAATGTTAATTCAAGTTGAAATAAATAAATTTAGGTAATGTATTATAACAAAATAAAAGAAATGAATGAGTGACATGAGAGGAGAATCATACTTTCATACAAATAAAAGTAAATAAAAGTGAAAATTTTGAGGGAAAGAGATTAATTGTATTGCAAAGTGACATTCCAAGACACCAAAGTGTTTGAGTGTACCATTATTAAATGTCAAATGACGAATGAATTGAAAAACCCATAAATATTATCCCAACAATGTTTATGCTTTTTTAATTTAATAATTTGTAGTAATTCTAAAGAAGGTGACATTGTCAAAAAATGAGTGTTGTTAGCCTTATTCTAACGAGTTGTATGCAATTAAATTTTTTTTGTTTAATATTTTTAAATGATCTGTTTTATAGTGCATTTGCATGCATTATGAGACATTTGTATTTATAGTTATTTTTGCATTTGAAGATGTTACATTTGATCTTTGTATCTTGGAATGTTTTATCCTATATAATTTATCTCATTTCACTATCGTTCTTGCTTCGATTTTGTTATATTGCTATGAAATATTAATTCTATTCTAGTGTGGTAATTACATGTTTTATTTTGGTTATATTATATTACATCATTTTATCTCATTTCCTTTTTATTACATATTTACTTAATATTTAAATTTTTTTATTATCTCATCAATTCGTAGTAATTCCTAATATTTTTTTATTAAGATGAAAGTAATGTTGTTGATCTCTTCATGATGAGCACCATAAAATTAAATATTCATTTTTTTAATTTTTAAATATTCAAATTTTTAGTGTTTTGGGTTACCTTATGAATCTTTTTGATACATAATTATTTTTATAATTGAGGAAGTTAGTCTTGATGTTCTAAGCATCTTGGAAAGGAGATTTGTTGTGTAACTTTTCTCATTTTCTCAAATTATTCTCCTTGTTTTTATTATATTACTATAAAATTTTAGTTATCCTTACATGTCACCTTTACATCATTTTTTATTTCATTATATTTTATTTCTTTGATTTCCATTGTGTTTTCTTTAATATTTTTTTACTTAATATTAATTTATTAATTATCTATTTGTTATGTTATTTAATTTAATAATTTACAAAAATTCTCGATGTGGTATCATAAAGATGAAACGACTGTCCTTGTACTCGTCATGATAAACACTAAAAGTAATAAATATTCACTTTTACATTTTTGAAAGTTTTAGCACCTAATAATCAAATTTACAAATGAAAAACTTATTGCTACACTTAATCTAGACTTAATCATGCTTTAGCCATCATCCATGTCCAATTCAAACTCCTTTAGGCTTCTTACAAGGATATATGTGAGCTTACTTGCTTTGGAAGCCATCTAGTCTCCTTTTATTGGTTATTTCTAGTATTACATGACCTCGTCCAAGCCATATACTAAACTTTAGTGCAAAACTAGAGCCATCTAATCCTAATTTCATTAGAAAATTTAGTATGAGGTGTTGGTTTGGAAAAGATCTTTTCTTTTGATTCAAAAGTTTATTATGGCACATCTTGAAATAAAATCCTTAGTAAGTTATAATACTATAATAAACTTAAATATTTCTTGCAATTGATCTCGTTGTTTGCTTCATATAAAACCTTATTGCTTATGGATTTCATTTAACTAATTCTTAAGCTATTGTTGTCCTTATGAAATGTCCTTTCAAGTCCTAAATTACTATGAAATTTATTTAGGGTTCTTAGCTTAGCAACCCCTATGGAGGTTCAAATTTCAAATCGATGGTATTTAAAATTTAAATTCTATATATTTTAATATAAAATTTGGATATTCTAATTTCAATTTTAAGACCACTAAATTTCAAAATCTATAATAGTGAAATATATAAATCAGGGTTCCCTTGATGAACATTTACTTTTCAAAATTCTAGGCTAAGCTAACTATGTTTGTTAGCTAAATTCAGACCCTTCCTAATTTTGTAGATTTCTTAACAAAAATAAAAAAGCCTTTTTCTATGCTTAATCAATTCCTAGACATCCTTTATCTATCTTTCGTGCCTAATTCAAGCTCCTTGTTACTCCCTTCAAGAAACCATGAGAGCTCACTTGCCCTTGGAAGCCATCTAGCTCCTTTTGTTGGTCTTGTCATACACAATATGTCCTAGGTTTGGCTTTGAAGAAGTTCTTACTTGTGACTCAAAAGTCATTTCTATCATAGCTTTGAATAAATAATCCATACATTATCATAGTAAAATTTCTTAAATATTCTTGATCATTTTTAAGGTAAACTTTACCGAAAATATTTTTGTAAATGTCCATTCTTCCATGAAATGTGAATTACAAACTTATAGCAATGTTTGAAATGTTAATGTCTACAATGTATGTGAATGTAAGCAAGATATTACGTTTCTCCTTATATCTTAACCATTTTTGATGAAGATGAATTAAGAATCATTGATCTCTTCACGATGAGCGCTACAAATTTAAATATTAAATTTGATATTTTAAAATATTTAAGATTTTAGTGTTTTGTCTTACTTTATGAATCATTTTGACTCATAATTATTTTCATAATTGTGGATTTTAGTCTTAATCTTCTAGGTATAATGGAATGGAGCATTATTGTGTACGTTATCTCATTATTTCTAGTTACTCTCTTTGATTTCATTATATTACTATGAAATTTTAATTCTCTTCACATGTCAATTTTACTTCATTTCTATTTAATTATATTTTATTTCTTTCGTTTATATTATTTTAGCTTTAACATTATTTTTACTTAATATCAACATATTAATTTACTATGGTTTATGTTTGTTAAATTAATTAAATTACAAAAGTTACATACAAGGTTTAATAAAGATGAAACAAATGTTGGTTGACTCATCCTCCTGATAAGCACTTATCAAATAAATTTTCATTTTAAAATTTTAAATTTTATTTGTACTTAATTTTAAGCTGAGCCAAGTCTTTCAACTTCCTCAGGATAGGAACCACGAATGTTATACTCCATCTCCTTAATATATTGGAATGTAGATTTATTATAAAATTATTACATTTCTTTAACAATTTTTGCTTTTCTTTCATTATATTACTTAGGAACAGTAGTTCTGCTCGTGCGAATTTCACTTGTCTTTGATTATTTTATATTTTATTGATTCAATTTATCTCATGTCAATTTTAATATATATTTACTTAAAATTAAAATAACAGTTCATTATTATTTGTACTAGTATTGTTTTCTAATTCATAGTAATTCTAAATGTCATCACACTTTTCTTTACTAGATCTATACAATTAAATCTTTATTTTTCAATTTCTACTTTTTTAGAATTCTTAAGGAGCTATTTTTTTCGTGCCTAACATTACAATCAATGGTGTTACATTCTATCTTAGTATCTTTTAATATATTTTTTACATACTATATATCTCATTTTCTTAAATTTTTCACTTCAATTTTTTTTAAGTTACAATGAAATCTTATTTCTCTTCCTATCTCTCCATTAAATACCTTAGATTTTATTTTGTTACACTACTTTAATTTATCCTATTTCAACTTTTTATATATTTAACTATTATTAAAACTATAATTTTTTATTATTTATGTTATTAACTTTGGAAAGATATATTGTTCTAAACAACAATCAATTAGGATGAAAGAAAAATTGATATGTTGTTCTAATGAGTACCAACAAATTAAATATTTAATTTTGTATTTTGAAAACATTGGCTTTACTAGTCCACTTAATTCATGCATAATTTGATTATCATGATTTTTACTTGAAATTTCCTTATTATCATTGAATGCATCTTTTCTTCATAATTTTTATCATTTCTTCCAATAATTCTATTAGATTTTTTTTATTACTTTCAAACTTTAACTCTCATCTCCTATTATAATTACTTTGTTTCATTATTATATTTTCAAAATTTTCCTCATTTTTATTTAATATAATAAAATAATACAAAAATAGAGGAAAAATTGTATATAATAACTCATAAAACGTGGGTAATAATCTCAATTATTAATTTGGTACAAATCACAATGACTCGTAAAACATGCCAAAACCATAGAAATAAAATATATAAAAAACAAAAAAAATAATTTAATTAAATCTAGCTTATTTAGATGATGCCAATGATCATTATTTTCTCTTGCACATACGTCAATTGGAAATACTATGAATTACCAAATAAATAAGCATAAATGGTAATAAAATTAATAATATTATATCACATAAATATTTGTTAAAGTAACAAAGTGATAAATTGAAGCAATGTGTTATTACCAAATTAAAATAATGAAAATGACATATGATACAAGATTTCGATTTGAAATACAATATAACAAAATGGAAGAAAAAAATTTAATGAATTATGATAAGTTGTACAAGAAAGTTGTATTCCAAGATACTAATGAGATAATGCTTGTTGTCAATCAACAAATTAGATATGAATAAAAATATCTTATAATGCTTGGAGAAATCATAGAAAAAAATATTAAGGGAAACAAAAATGAATTATTCATTGGATTGAGGACATCATTAAGAAGTGTCCAAAAATGCTTACATAATTTTTGTTTGACTTTGTTTTTCAATTACTATGTGATATAAGAATAAATAAGCATAAATAATAACAATCTATTATTTAAAGAAATATAATAGAAAACAATAAAAGAGATGTAAAGGTTAAGTACGAGATGATTTTTGAGATACATAGTAATACAAAAAAATAAAGAAAATACTATTTGAACAAATCATATAAGTTGAATGGGAAAGTAACATTGCAAGGTACTAGGGAGCTGTTGCGCAACATCCCATATTTCCAAATATGCTATGAATTGAAATGTGTCATAAATCATAAAAAATCTATAAGAAATAAAATTCCTAAAATAATTAAAAAAAATTTAATTCGATAGTGCTATTCAATTAAGTTGAGCAACATTTGTTTCATCTCAATGAGATGTCATTTAAAATTACTACAAATTATAAAAGTAAATTAGCTTAAATAATAATAAATTATTATTTTTATGTTGAGTAAATATTTAGTAAGCTTAAATTGAGATAGATTGAAGCAATATGATATAGCCAAAACAAAGCGATGTAAAAGTCACACTACGGGATGTTTATAATTACATAGTGATATAACTATATAAAATAGAAAATTTTGAAAAATCAAAACAAATTATATGAGAAAGTTGAATTCAATGAAATAAAGGAGATCAAGTATAACATCCTCGATCATCAAATATTTTCTAAATCAATGTATCATATAAAGCATGATCAAGCCATAGAAAATAAAAATATTTTAAAGAAGTAATGATTAATAATTAATTAGATGGAGATTGTTGAGAGGAGCCCAATAAAATTTGCTTCATTTTAATAATAACTATAGTATAATTTATGTTAATTACCAAAATAAGATAAGTTGAAGCAATGTAATACAACAAAACAGAGGCATTGTAAAGGTTTTAGGATAGGGTAACTCGGGTTTCATTGTAACATATCAAAAAAAAAGTAAATAAGAGTTACATTGTAGAATACTAAGGAGATTAAATGCAACAATGTCGTTCATCATATTTGGTACAAATCAAAATATATCATAAAGTATGCATAAACACTAGTAAATTAAACATTTAAAAGAGAGGAATGAATGTTTAATTAGATGGTCCTTGTCAAAATGTGTCAAATGATGTTTGTTTTGTTCTGATTGGAGCCATTCAAAATAAAAAAATTACAAAGTAAATAAGTTCATAAATTAATTAGTTATTACTTTAATATTAAGTGAAATTATATTAAAGGGTAATTCAAATAAGTTAAAGAATTGTAATACATCAAAGAAAAATTGATATATGGTTCTCATGAGAGGAGATTTAGAGTTACACAATAGAAAATAAAAACAAAGTGAGTAATTTCAAAAGCAAGATAAGTTGTACAAGGTAGCTACATGCCAAGATATTAAGGCCATCGAGTGTATGATCCTCAATTATAAAATTAAGTATGAATCAAAATATCTCATAAAAAATAAAAAACTATCAAAAATAAAATATTTAAAATTATACAAATGAATATTTAATATGCTAAAGATCATTGAGATGAGTCCATAGACATTTCTTTCATCTTTATTGGTGGTCCATTGGAATTAATGTTAATTACCATAATAATAAACAAAAAAATATTAAATTTTTAACTTAATAACATGTAAATATTAATTTTAAATGAAATGGATAAATTTAAGCAATATAATATAAATAAATCTAAATGATGTAAAGCTTAAAAGAGAGGAGAATTATAGTTTCATAATAATATAACAAAATAAAAGCAAACTACGATAATAAGATGTAATAAAAATAAATTAAATTTCATAGAGCTCAATGAGATGAATAAAATGATGTTTGTTTTGTTGCCCTTAGATCTTGTCTAGAATTACCTCCCACTAAGCAATTAAAAGATTCATAAGAAATTTGAAAAATGGATTAAATTTAATGGAAAAGGTGCAATTAAGATAATGTCATATAAAGGATTTTGAGGGTCACATCATCGCTTGTATAATTTAGTACAAATCAAATTATCTTATAAAGAATGAAAAAACACTAGAACATAAAATATGTTAAGAAAATATAATAATATATGTTTAATTGGTTAAGACTACTAAGAAGAGTCCAATGACATTTGTTTCATCTTTTTTAAACATTGTTTAGAATTAATGGGAATTAAAAAAGTAAGAAACCATAAATAATAATAGATTTTTTTTAACATTAAGTAAATATACATTAATACTAAAATGAAGAAAATTGTACAAATCTAATATAACTAAATGAAAGTGATGTAAATGTCAAACAAGAGAAGAGTTAGAGCATAATTACAAAATTACCAAATAATATTTAAAATAATGAAAGAATGAGATTGGAAGAGCAACAATTAAAGACACTAAGTAGTTTAAATGTAACATCATCAATCACCAAATAAGATATTAATAGTTATATTACATAAAATGTGCAAAACCTTAGAAAAAAATATCTAAAACAATAAAAGTGAGCATTTTATTAGATAGAGCTAGTCGAGAATAGTTTTAAGGTGTTGGTTTCTTTTGAATCAAGCATTCTTTAAATTATTACAATTTACAAAAATAAATAATGGAAAATGATAGTAATTCAAATTGATGCGAAGGTCATATTAGAAGAGTCTTAGAGTTTGAGAGTAATATATCCAATTCAAAGACAAAAATTTCCACAAAAGAGATAACTTGAATATGAAAGTTGTATTCCATAATATTGAAAGGATTGACTGTAGCGTCATCAATTATCAACTCAAGTAAAAAATGAAATCCACAAAAATCATCACAAAATCCTTAGAAAAGTAAATATTAAAAATACAAAAATAAATATTTCTTTAGATAGTGAAGAATAGGTGAAAATGAGACAAGATTTGGAAAATGTTATAAGAAATGTGCTTTCCAAGATGCTAAAAATATCGAATATAACAGTCCAAAAAAATTGGAAAATTAAATATTCAATTAGTTTGAGCTTTTGAGTTGAATCTAATGACTTTTGTTTTGTATTAAATTGACCTCATTAGGAATTATTGTGATTTACCAAAGTAAATCAACATAAATAATAATAATTTTATTTTTTTATTTATATTAAATATATATTAAAAGTGAAAAGATATAAATTGATGTAATGTACTATTTCAAAATAAAAGTTATGATAAGGTCATATGAAAGGAGATTTAGAGTTATATTACAATATAACTTATTTGAAACAAATAATTGAAAAACATGAAATGAATTTTATGGGAAACAAGAATTTAAAGATATTAAAAAGGTGAGTGAAACATACTCAATAGTCAAATCAGGCATAAATTAAAATGTTTTTTGAAACTAGTTAAAATCTTAGAAAGAAATTTTTTTTAAAAATATAAAAATAATTTGCAATTGGATAGAAGTACATCAGGGGCATCGCATGATGTATTTTTTTGCATCAAGCAAGACTCAATTTGAGCATTGCTAATTATCAAAATAAATAGGCATAAATAATAATTAATTATCTATTTAATATTTAACAAATAAATATTAACATTAAAATAGGACAAATTGAAACATAGCACTATAAGAAAATCAAAGTGATGCATTTGTCATAGAAGAGGGCATTTAGAGTTTTGTTCTAAGAGATTATGTAATTTGATTGTAATAACATTGATTACAAACAAAGGTATGAATCAAAATATGACATAAATAGTACCAAAATTCTAAAAAATTAGATATTTAACTAGATGGTGGTTTTCTATGTTTGTCTAATGATTTTTTTAGTCTCCATCATACCTCAATTAGATTTACTACAAATTAATGAAGTAAACATGCACAAAAAATAAAAAAATTGTTTTATCAATGTTAGACAAATATATCTTAAAATAGAAATGATATAAATAAAAATAATAAAAAACCCTAAAAATAATGGTTATATGAAGGGGCACAAGAAAGATTTAAAGATAATAGTATCATAACAAAAAAAATAAAAGCATCTGAATAACATTGATAAAATATGTGAAAAAGTTGCATTCCAACATAACAAAGAGATCAAGTATAACCTTTTTTTATCACTAATTTAGATTCAAATCAAAACATAAATTAAAGAATAAAACAATCCTACAAATTAGATTTTCAAAATTATAAAAATGGAATATTGAAGCACTTACCAATCATTATGACATGTCTGATGATGTTCTCCTTATCTCAATCGAACCTTGAGTGGAATTACAAGAATCATGAAATAAAATAGGTAAAAATAATAAAAAATTGATTAGTTAATATTATTAATTCTACATTAAATAATATAAATTAAATTAAATTGAGGAAATAAAATATAACTAATAAAAAGTGATGCAATTAGATTTTTTCTCATAGTAATATAACAAAATTTGAGACATAAATTTGATAAAATAATATATATATTATTTGGAATGTTCCATTAAAAGATATTAAGGATTTGAACCAAATACCATTTTTTTGTATAATAAAAAATTTAAAAGTTTGCATAAAAAATGCAAAAATTATAATTTTATGATATAAAAAATTACAAAAATAGAATATAAAATTGCATATTACTCATTGAGATGAGTTTGATGATATTTATTTCACTTCAATTAGATACCATTTAGAAATATTATGAATTACAAAAGAAAATAAACATAAAAAATAAATTATTATTTTAAAGAGATGTAAAGATCACATGAGAAATGCTAGACGATAAAGTATTTAAATTCATACAAAATTAATATGCATAATTGGATAGAGCTCCTTGAAATGAGTCCAACAATGGTTTTTTTCCTAATGATTAAAAATCCTTAGAAGTCATTTCAAATTAGCAAACTAAACAAGAAAAACAATAATAAATTATTTTTTAGTACAGAGTAAAAATATAAAAAACTTAAAATGACATAAGTTAAAGAACTTTAATATGACCTAATCATGGCAAAGTAAAAGTCACATTAGGTGAGAATTAAATTTTTTTAGTAGTATAAAAAATCAAGACAAAAGATTTCAAAAATTGACATAAATTTTATAAGAAAGTTACATTATATTATTTAATGGTTTTTTAGTGTGACATCCTTGATCCTTAAACAAGGTTTAAAAAAATATCTTATGAAGAATAATATTAAAGGAAGTTATATATGGATGGTGCTAGTTGACATGGATCTGACAAATTTTGTTTCATCTTGATATGAATTCATTTGGAGTTTGACGAAATTATGAAAGTAGAAAGGCATAAGTAATAAAAAATTGATATTTTGTATTAGCTAAATATAGATTAACGAAAAAATGAGATAAATTGAAGTAATATAATATAACCACATTTTAGTGATGTAAAGTTCACAAGAGATGAGATTATCAATGGCATAATAATATTATCTCTAAGCAAAAACTTTGAAGAATTAGATAAATTTAATAAGATAGTTACACTACATGATTCTTATGGGATCAACATCATCTACAATCAAATTACTAGTAATTAAAATGTCACATAAAGCATGAAAAAATAAATAAGAAAAGATATTTAAAATATAAAGGTGAATATTTAATTAGATTGACACGATTGAGATGAGCCTAACAATATTTGCTTTTCTCGATAGAACCCTATTTGGAATTATTATGTATTACAAAATTAATAAGCATAAGAAATGATAAAGTGCTAGTTTAATATTAAAAAATATATATATTAAATTTGAAATATTATAAATTGATGCAACAAAACATAACCAAATGATAGACATGTAATAATTACATGAGAGGAGAATAAGACTTGCATAACAATATTACTAAATAAACACAAAATTTCAAAAAATATAAGAAATGTAATTGGAAAGTAGCTTTCGAAGGTACTAAGGAGATTATGTATAATCAAATTTTTATTGGTTCAATTATTTATTAGAGCTTGTTAAATCTTTAGAAAATAAATTATTTTTAAATTATTAAAAATAATACGTAATTCGATAAAGATAGCTGAGTGGAAACTAATCGTATTTGTTTTATATTAGTTCGACATTATTTTGATGTCACATAAGAAAAAAATAATGCGTTAGTAGCTTAATTTTAAGAAAATATATAATAAACTTGAGATTGGGGAAATTAAAGTAATATGATGTGAACAAATCAAAAAAAAGTTGATGTCACATAAGAAGAGAATTAGAATTTAATAGTAATATAACAAATTATAGCAAAATCTTTCATGAATTGAGAGAAATGGTACAAAAAGTTTAATTCCAAAGGATAGTGGCTCGACTATATCATCCTTGATCATCAAATCAGATGTGAATCAAAACATCTCATAAAGCTTATTAAATCCATAGATAAACAAAATATTTGCAAAAATTAAAATGAATATTTAATGGAATAAAGCTTATCGAGATGAGTTCATAGGAATTATTTTATGTATGATGGCCTTCATTTTGAATTACTATGAATTGCTAAAGAAAATAACCATAAATAATAATAGATTATTATTTTTTAAAAAATATAAAATAAAAAATAAAAAATAAAAAATAAAAAATAAAAATAATAAAATATAAAATAATATACATTGAAACAATGTAATTCACCGAATTAAAAGAATATAATTGCCAAAAAAGAAATAACCAAATCAATGTAAGAAAATAAAAAACAATAAGACACATTTATGAGTAGCATTCTAGCATAATAAGGAGATCAAATGTGAAGTGAAAACTAGTGTGTCAATACCACAAGAGGGGTGAATTGTGCATTTTAAAATAAATTTTCTAATATAAAGTACATGTAACTTTCAAAAATTATTTATAAAAAAGTTTTTATGTTGGTAAAAAATATTGATTTTTAAGTCTATTAATTTATAAATTTTATGACTAAAAAATGAAAAGAGGATGAAATAGTACACAAAATGTTTTAAATAGTTTAGTTAAAAGTAGGACCTACAACCACCCCAAATTGCCATCGAGAAAAACTCCACTAACAAACGAGGTTCTACTAGTCATTTTTCTTCATAGTTTACTATTAACCTACTTGGCATTTTTCTATGATTCACCTTTGACCTACTTTTTTTTATATTCAACTATAAGATGGGCTTTTACAAATTAAATGCCAACTCAATTTTTTATGATATCAAATTGAACTCAGGCTTTAACAAATACTGGCCACCTAACCCAAAAGAAAAACAAAAATAAAATAAGAAACTAATTTCTAATAAAATTGTAAAATTTTTCTTATGCTTATTGATGAATGTAAAAAAGTACAAGGAGCTTCGAATTATAAAGCGAGTTGAGAAAATGAAAGCTCCGAAGATTTAGGCTTAGATGGAATGAATTTGGAATTTCAAGCAGTAATAAGTTGTAAATACTGCTAAATGAAATTTATGCCAGTAGAATATGACGCATTCCTTCTTTGAGATGTTAAAATAATATTCAAAATCATAAGTTGTTTCATTTACAAAGGTTAGGTATTTGTAGAAACAATTTTGTCATAGTCATTAGAAAGTAATGCAAAAGTTTTTTCAAAATATACATCGAAATAACATAAATTTTTTTTGAAAATGGCTAAAAAATTTTGTAAAGCAATTGTTGCAATGGAATATATAATATCTAATCATCTTTCCTATCAATGGAATTGATTGGAGCAAATGGATTAGTGTAGAGGAGATCTCGACTATCCAATTAAATGCTGTTGTGGTAGGTGAGTTTTGGATAGTTTGTTCAAGCTAGAATAAAATTAGGTGATTCAATCAAGTAGGTTAAGATATAGATCGTTCGATTAATGAATGTTAAAATTGGGAACGATCATAGCCATATGATTCAAATGGACTAATTTGAGCCATGCGATTCAAAATTGAGAATGAGATCCGATGAAGTCAAACTTGCTCACAACCATCTGATATCGGGCAAGGATCAATTGATTATTGTGGATGAAGTGGTAACCACTTGATCAACACATCAAATTGATAGCTGGATAAATTAAGATCATTGTTTAAAGGCTGAAGGAACCTCAACCATCTGATTGATAAAATGCAAGATCGAATGATGATGAGCACTACCAGTTTTCGATGCAGAATGGCAAAAAACACAAATTCCCACTTTGCAAGAAAGGAAAATTATTTGGTCTTTATAAGCATTCACCCATGAATAATAAGTGCCTTATTGGGGTTCGCTCCCCTTTATTGATTGAGGATTTAATCACCCAGGTGTACTCATAACATATAGTTTATATGCATTTATCTCTAACCATAGATATACTTAGTTTGAGTGAAGCCCAATTTGATTCAATGCCTTGCCCCCATCAATTTAGGAACTCATTAACATCTAGAATTGGTTGTCTTGATTTGGTTTTAACTATTTCTAAACCTGAGGATCCTGATTGCCCGATCAGGTTTCCCAACCTAAGAGCTATGCATTTGAGCACAAGCTATGATGCAGTAGAAATATTTTTTATTTTTTAAAATTTTAATTATGAAAAATTAATATAATTATTTTTTAAAATTGATCAATGTTTCACAAACATAGTATTAAATTTTGTAAGGATAGGCTTTAACCAACAAATAAGTCATATGATTAAAAAATGGAACCTTATTCTTTTGCTAAATCCTCGAGATGACTGGCAAATTTGATGCTCAAATATGATTTGAAGATGATACAAACGGAGTGTGTCTTAAAATAAATAAGCTAACATTCTATTTTATAATAGAATAAAACCTCATCAAAGTTGATGCACATGTCTACAATCTTTGAAGCTTGTTGAATACTTTAAAGTGCTTTAAGGAACTTTAGTTCACCATCATAAAAAACTGCATAACTTAATTTTAATAATAAACCAATTTTGCACTAAACAAAGATTTTAGAATAAAATTCTAAATATTGAAGGCACTCGTCGATTATAGGAGTCACCAAATAACTTCACCCTTTTGATGTTTACAAGACACATATTTAGAAAAAAACAAAAAAAGTAAAATCATACGTTTCAGAAATAATATAATAAGTAAAAATCAAATATTTATGCTCCCCCACACTTTATGCTCTCATCTTTAATAATTTCTAAATTTATGTCACTCGATCTCCTTAGTATCTTATCCTTCTATATTAATAATTAATTGATTTCTAAAGTTTATGTACACATTGTGAGACATTTTTTATTCAACCTTTATTTGAAGATCAAGGTGGTTAGACTCGATATACCTACTATTTTGTAATTCTTTTTTCTTATAATTTTTTCTAATTTCTTTCAATGTTTAAATATGATTTATTTATGTTAATATGAAACTATAATTCTCCTCTCATGTGTGCTTAACATTTCAATGATTTGGATATGTAACACTAGTTAAATTTATCTCAATTTAGGATTGATTAATAATTTTATAACATTCAAATAATAACCTGTTACTATTTATGTTAAAATTCTTTTGTAATTTGTAGCTATTGAAATTTTTGGCCTCATCTGTACAACCTTTATCAAATTAAATATTGGTTTTTATATTTTTTTAAATATTTTATTTTCTTTTTTGACAAGTTTTACAAAACATTTGAATTCATGCTGATTTGATTATTACGGAAGTTACACTTGATCTTCTTAATACCTGAAAAGAGAAATTTCCTGTACAATTTATCTGATCTCTTATAAGTTTTTCATTTAAATTGGGTTTATTACTATGCAACTCTAAATCTCTTCTCGTGTGTTCTTTGCATTGTGTTGATTCTATTATTTATGATTATTTTTTTGTTATTCATTGAAATTTTGAACGATGTCTAATTGAGAAGGAAAAAACACTATTGGACTCTTTTTGCTGACCATTATCCAATTTGATATTCATCTTTTTCTAAAATATCATATTTCGTATGTCTTGGTATGGTTTATAAAAATTTTGGTTTATATATAATTTAATGATTGAGGATTTGATAGTCTATCTCCTTAATATCTTATAATATAACTTTTTTATACATTCATCTCATTTTGTGAATTTGTTTTTATTGATTCTCTTATATTACTGTGAAACTTTAATTTTTCCCTCACTTGACCTTAATAACTCTTTGATTTGACTGAGTTACATTAACTCAATTTCTTTAATTTCACCTTCATTATATATTTACTAAAAATAAATATAATAATTTTTTATATTTATGTTTATTTTCTTTGGCAATTTGTTATAATTCCAAAAGTATTATAATAGGGTTGAAACATGTGTTATTGGACTCCTTTAAACAAGTTTGAACTAATTAAATAATTTTGATTTTTTTAATTGTTTTGATTTTTTTTTTGATAAGTTTGTTAAATCTTGTAATGCAACTTTCCCATAAAACTTTCCTCATTTCCTTAAATAGTTCTATATGATTTGTTTGGGTTACTAAGAAACTCAAAATCTACTCTTATGTGGCTTTTAATTTACCATAATTTGATTATACTACATGATTTTAATTTATAATATTTAAACTTTAATATATGTTTACTAAAAATTAAAATAATATTTTCTAAAATTTTTATTTTATTTATTTTATTAATTAACAACAATAAGTACTTAATGAAGTCCAATTATGACAAAACAAATTTCATTTTTGCTCTTTGAGGAAATCTTATAAATCACCAAATTAAATAAGCATAATTATTAACAAACTATTATTTATAATAAATTATAATTGTAAATAATAAAGCAAAAATCTAACAAATTGAAAAATATAATAATAAGAAAAGGAAAGGTAAAATTTACAAAACAAAAACTTGCAATTATATAATAATATAACCAAATAAAAATGAAAACTTTGAGAAAAAAGATAAATTACATAAAAGAAGTTTAAGTCCAAGATATAGAGGAGAACGATAGTAGCATTAGTAATCCTCAAGTCTATTATGAATAAAAATACCACACGAGGCTTATAAAAAGCACAAAAGAAATTATTTAGAAATAAAGAAAATAAATTTTTATTTTATATGTTTGATGGAGATGAGTCTACTAACTTTAATTTTACCTCTATCAAACCTAGTTTAAAATTCTATGAATTACCAAAGTTGTATTACAAAGTACAAATGAGACCAAGTAAAAAATCATTATTCACAAAATTAGATACAAATAAATAAACTCATCAAGTTTGACACATCAATATAAAAGACAATTTTTAGTAATAAAGAAATGAACTTTTACTAGTTAAGAGATCATCAAGACGAGTCTAATGACACTTCCATCACCTCAAACAGACCTGGTTTGCAATTACTACATGTTACCAAATTGAATAATCATAAATAAAAATCAGTTGTTACGTTAATAACGACTAAAACTATGTTTAATTTGAAAAAAGAGATATTGAAACAATGTAATATAAAGAAATCAAATTTATTTATTGTTCACACTGGAGTAGAATTAATATTACATATTAATATAAAATGTCAATGACAAAAATTTGAAGAAGTTGAGACAATTATATAAGAAACTTGCGTTCGATAGTATTAAGGAGTGTGACATCCTCAATCATCAAATAAGATATGGATTAAAATATCTTGTAAAGTGTGCCAAAGTATTAGAGAATAATTTTTGAAAAAAAAATTAATATTAATATGTAATTGGATAGAGAATAAAGTATTTACAAATTTAAAAGTAAATAATTAATTTTTTTTAGCTTTTATAGATGAGTGAATTGATATTTTTTTCAATTTGATCAAATGTCGTTTAGAATTACTATAATTTATGAAAGTAAATAATCATAAATAGTAATCAATTATTTTTTAAAATTTAAGTTAACAAAAAATAAAACTTAAATTAGGTGAACTGAAACAATACAATATAACATAATCAATATGATGTATGGGCCACATGAGAGGAGAATTAGAGTCTCATGGTAATATGACTAAAAAAATATTTAAGTAAATCAAACAAATTTTACTTGAATTTTGCATTCCAAATAGTAATGATATCAAATGTAATGTAGTTTATTATAAATATTTAATTGGGTTCATAAAGCTTACCAATACAAAAGAAAATTAAAAAAATTAAAAATTTGAAAATCAATATTTTAATTAGATAAAGGTTATCTAAATTAGTACAATGATGTTTGTTTCATCTTGATAAGGCCTCTTTAGGAGTTATGATGAATTAACAAAATTAAATAGTATTACTAAAAATTTATTTTTTAATATAATCAGAGTATGTATTAAACCTAAATTGACTTAAATTAAAGCAATATAAGACAACTAAATTAAAACAATGTAAAGACACATAATATAGGAATATGAGTTTTATAGTAATATAAGCAAATTAGAGTGACAACTTAGATTAAATTAGATACAATGTGCAAAAAAGCTGTGTTCAAAGATAATAAGAATTTAAGTATGACAAACATTATCATCAAATTAGGCACAACCATGATTAAAAATGTCTAGTAAAGTGCACAAAATAATAAGAAAAAATGAAAAAAAAAATAAAAAAAATTAATTGTAGTAAAAAAATGTTGACATCTTTTATTGAACAGTATTTTGAATACTATGAATATCAAAAAATAATCACAAAAAATATTGAAATATTATTTCATTATATAGCAAATATACATTAATGTTATATATGAGATAAATTGAAGCAATATAATTTAACCAATCAAAGTGATAGAAATGTCATGTAAAAGTAGAATAAATGTTTCATAGTAATATAACAAAATAAATAAAAATCAAAAGAAAAGAGTCAAATTATATGAGAAAGTTGCACTACAAAGATACTATGGAGATGGGCGATAAAAATCTTAATCGTCAAATAAGGTACTTATCAAAATATATATTAAATATTGCAAAATCTAGAGTGTGATAATTGAATTTAACACAACTAAATCAAAGTAATGTAAAGGCCACACGACAAGAGATTCGAGTTACATAGTAATAAATAAAATTAAAGAAAAATTTATGAAGAAATATGATAACTTATTTAGGAAAAAAGAACTTCAATATACATCTTCAAAAGTTTGATCTAGAGCATCTCAAGTTGAGTTCAACAATGATTGTTGTCTTGAATGGACCATGTTTTGATTTATGATGCATTACCAAATTTAAAAAGCATAAATAAAAGTATTTGATAATTTTAACACTATGTAAATATATAATAAAACATAACAGGGACATTTATTTAATTTTTTCCATGACTTTTAGACTTAAATAATGAAGGATGACATGAAGGGAATCGTTCCTTTAAAGTTTCACAGCTGTTAACTATAAGTAAAGTCATCCTAAAATAATTAGATATGGTAACCACATTAACAAAATCAAGTAATTTTATTATAAACTAAAAATTAAAATGTTAATATCAATATTATTAAAAAACTTAGAAATTAGTTATAATTTTTTGCACAATTAATTTGCATAAGCAAATAAACGATTACTATAATTATTTTTGAATCACTATTTGTCCGGAACCTACTGTAATTGCAATTGAAGTGAAAATGATGTGAAAAAAAAATGAACTTTTTTAAAAAAATTCTTTATAAAATAATTTTATATTTTAAAAATGTTTGATTCAAAAACCATAGAAAATAAAATAAATATGGCTGTAAAAATAATAACTTAATTTCATTCAGTTTATTGAGATGAGGCAAATGACATTTGATTAGTATGGATTGAACCTCATTAAGAATTACAACAAATTAATAGACCAAATAAGCATAAATAATAGTAAATTATTTTTTAATATTAACTAATTTTTATTAGAATTGAGGTAATGTATTTAAACAAAATAAATTTAAATTAATGGATGCAAGAAATGAAATTTTGTGTTGCATAAAGACATAACAATATTGAAGTGAAACATTTAAAAAAATGATCCAAATTAGATGAGAAAGTTTACTTCCAAAATATAATAGAGATCTAGGATAAAATCTTTGTCATCAAATCATTTATGGATCAAAATGGATCATATAGTATGTAAAAATCTTGGTAATAAACATCTAAAAAAATATAAAAATAATTATTTTATTAGATAAATCTCTTTAATATGAGTTCAATGATGTTTGGTTTTTCTCTATCAAAACTTATTTGGAATTAGTACGAATTACCAAAGAGAATATGTATAAAAGTAAATAACGATATTGAGTAAAAATATTTTAAAACTTAAATTAAATAAATGGTGGAAACATAATGCAATAAAATAAAAGTACTTTATAGGTCAAACAACATGAAATTTAGTGTTACATAATACTGTAACAAAAATAAAAATGAAAATTTTTCAGAAAATGATATAAATTTTATAATGAAGTTTTTTCCAAGTTAATAAAAATATAAATTGTAACATCCTCATTCATCAAATCTTTTATAATTAAAAGTGCCTCATAAACCATGCTAAAATCATAGAAATAAAATTTTTCAAAATATAGAAATGAAAAATGATTTCGATAGAGATGGTAGAAGTGAGTTCAATGAATATTTTTTTCAATTGGATATCATTTGGAATTTCTATAAATTACTAGTGTAAATAAACTTAAACAACAATGTTTTATTATTTTAATGTTAATTAAATTTATACTAATGCTTAAATATGCTAAATTTAAATAATAGGATTAAACCAAATCAAAGACATGTAAATTTCATACGTGAGGAGAATTCAAGTTGCATAATAATATAACCAATAAAAGCAAAAACTTTTAATAAGTGGGATAAATTATATGGGAATATTAGTTTTCAAGAAACTTAGCAGATTGTGTGTAACATTATTGATTATCAAATTAACAATCAAACTAAATATATCATTAAGAATGACAAAATCTTAAGAACTAAAAAAATTAAAAAAAATTAAAGCAGTGTATTTTGTTTGATTGAGCTTATTAAGACAAGTTTAATAATTTTTTTTATCTCTATCAGACCCTTTTTTGAATTACTAAGAATTTACAATTTGAAGAAACAAAAATAGTAATAAATTATCATTGTTATAAAAATAATAATTAGGATGTGTCTAAATGACATTTATTTCTCCTTGATTATTCTTCCTAATGATTTAAAAAATATTACAAAAGTAAACAAGAATAAATCATAATAATGTTTTATTTTAATAATTAATAAATGTATAATAAAACTGAAGTATTATAAATTAAAAAAATATATTATAACATAACAAAAGTGATGAAAACCCTTACCATAAAAGATTTAAACTTACCCAAAAATATAACAAAATGAATGGAAAAATATTAAGAAATAAGAAATGATACAAGAACATTGCATTCGAAGATACAAATGATATCAACCATAATATTCTTGTTGTTAATTTAGGAACCAATTGAATGTTTCATAAATTCTATCAAATCCATAAAAAAAATAAAGAAAAATAAAAAAGTATAATTAATTTGATATATCTCATTGAGATGAGTCTGATAATATTTGTTTTATTTTAATCATACATTGTCTGAAATTTTAATAAAATTATTATTTTAATATTAACTAAATATATATTATAGTTAAATTGACATAATTTTTGCAATGCAATATTACTAAATTAGAGTGATGTAAAGGGCCAAAGAGAGTAGACTTGAAGTTACATTGTATTACAAAATAATAAAAAAATTAAGAAACAAGATAAATTGTGTAAAGAAATTGCATTCCATGGTACTAAATAGATTGAGTTTATAATTCTCATTCTTCAAAGTTGGTATGAACCAATATGTCTCACAAAGAATACCACAACACAAAAAAATTCTTAAAAATATAAAAGCAAAATATTTAATCGAATAGATCTTATTAAGATGAGATCAATGATGTTTTGAAATTCTTCATTTGACACCATTTGGAATTACTATGAATTACTAATGAAAATAACATAAAAGATAAAAAATATTTAATATTCAGTAAAAATATTTCAAAACTAAGATGAGAAAATTTTAATTATTATAATATAACTAAATCAGATTGATCTAATGGTTACACAGGAAGAGATTTAGAGTTACTTGGTAATATAATCAAATCAAAGAAAAATATTTGAGAAAAATGAGATAAATTATACTCAAAATTTGTATTCAAAGGCACTAGTTAGATCTAGGTAACATCCCTAATCGTCAAAGCATGTACGAATTAAATTGTTTTGCAATGTGCACCAAAATCATTAAAAGTAAATTAATAAAGAAAATATAAAAGTAAATTTTTAATTAGATACAACTAAACAAGAGTCAAATGATATTTTTTTTCATCTTAATCAGATCATATTTTGAATTACTATAAATTAGTAAAGTGAATACGTATAAATTGTAGTGGTCTCTATTTTTTTCGATCCCCTGTATTTATTTCATAATCTTCATCTTAGATTATCTCAAAATTTATATTATACTTAGCAAAAAGCTCTGAAATGTTAATATTGTCATCTATATTCCTTAAGAAAGGAACATAAGTGCATTTTGATAACATATTCATTTGCATAAATTTTTGCACTAATTTCTCCATAGAAAAGCCTTTCTCAATTCAATTAGGAATTATCAACTAGTCCAAGCATAAGTTCTCTTTCATCATATTTGTTCTTTTTATTCTTCTAGACACTTAAATTATTTCATTTACTACATTGAATACTACTATTCTTAGGCTTATTGTAGTTACTAAGCTATCATTTCTTACTTCTTAGGATTCTATAGATTGATTCTGGGGAAAGATTGTATGCCAAGGTTAATGAAGCCATTTTTGACAAAGGAATGCATAATGAAAGTCCATGGAACATGTGCTAGTCTCCATGAATGTTGCAAATGAATTTGTTAACTTGCACTATCATTGTGAGAGTTGTTCTTAAAATGAATCACTTCTGCAAAAGTTTAAGAACGCTAAGTTCTTCTATCAAAACCTTGTAGTCTTTCCCTAGTGATAAGTTTAAGCCAGTAGAATCTCTTCAAAAGGGCATGATCAACCCCTGATATTTCCAAGATGTCTATATTTTTTGTGCGTTAAGAAATATACTAGTATTTCTTCTATAGTTGAAATATTTTCTAGGAGAATTTATTTAAACAAACTTGCACATTTGTTACCTTTTTTACAATATGTTTGAGTACATATAGCGAAATCTTATGTTTGATTAGAGAGATTTCATGGGGACAAACTTCCAAGGAATTTGATAACCTTCATTGTTCTTGATTGTCAAAATCTTTTATCCCCATTTTCACTTTTTCTTTGCTGAAGAGCAAGCCTACATTCTAGCTCTCTTAAGCTAGATCAATCATTAGCAACTTTATTTTCCTTAATAATTTAACCTTTTACAACGTGTTTACTCTTTGATGTAGGGCAAAACGTTTTCTTAATGGCGAGGATGATGCTCCATAAATAAACTAAGTGTTAAAAATGTTATCAATAAGAACATCCATGATATATTACAATACATCGTAGTTCTTTCTAGTATTCTACATGTGATCAAATTAGCGCTTATAGAACTCATTAACCAATTATTGAGATCTGTATTGTGAATTTGAATTTTGAGGAAATCTATTGATAGTATCGAGCACAAAAGTGATTTTGATGGCAAAATGGGAGTTTGAGAAGTTTATTTTCTATAAAATATGTTATTGAAAAATTTTTTAACACCATAAATTATCTTTATAATAATAATATTTTAAGGATATTTATGCCAAAAGTTTAAGCATTTTGCCACAATTTATAATGCTAATTTAAGGCTCTTTGTGGCCATTTGTTTAGTAATTATTTATTTTATAACATCAATGGTCCTTTCAAGGCAATGTTTCGCTAAATATATGGGGGAGGTGATTAGTGAAATTGTTTTCTTTCCCATTTATATGTTTGATGGCTATATTATATCACTTATTAATAACAAAATTACTAAGTAATAGTAACCTATTTGTGGAAAATTTATTGTTATAAAATTTATTATAAAATGTTAAGATAGCTTTGAATTTAGTCATAATAGTAATATCTTTTCTATTTTTTGGATGATTTCCTTTTGCATTGTATGCCTTTATACATGCTAAAACTTGCAACATATATGGCAATTATTTACTTTTATAAATTATATTACAATATCTGCTTATAAGTTCATCCTTCATGGATGTTTTCTTTTAATTTTTCTTTTTCATATATTGCATTTTTCCCAACCTTCCAATCATGATCTTTTTCTACTATTAAATAACTATCTTGATGAGGTAATTGTAAAGGACAATATTCTTTGGTTATTTGTTTTATCTTTCTCACCAACTACATATGTTGAACATTAAAGCTTTGTTTGCCTTTCAACCTGATTTTGGCATGTGTGGCTCTTACAAGCTTAGCTAAATTTGGACTGAAAAAGTGTGAATAATTAAGTTTTCCATGAAAGCTCTTGATATCTATTAGTGTTGGAACATTGCTAGTCATGTTTATGATAGAACTATTATATGACCTTGTAACGTTACTTTTCCATTTTCAATATTTATTTCATAAAATTTAATATATCATTTCTCTATTTCCATCTCCTTATTTGATAATATAATAAATTTCTTCAAGTATATTTAAAAAAGTTATAAATTGGTTAAATTAGTAAGAGGGTATAGATAAAAGGCTAGGATAGTATCTATGTAAGTTGTTGTGAATTACTTTGTGTTTTTAATAGATTTCCATTTTTCATTAAAATATAGATAGTGAATATTTTATCAAAATGACATAACTAATCATTCATTATTCACTTCAAGGATTATATATGTTATCCATGGGAAATTTCTTTGTCCTATGCTACTAGTCAAAATTCTGATTTTTGGTTAAATTTACTATAAATATTGCTATTATGAATTTTATGTATAGATTTTCTTTCCTTGGTATAATATACCCATCATCTATAGCATTATCATTTAATCATTTATTATTAAATAACATTTTTCTTGTATATCTTACTATTTTAGAATGTTTTGTAACTATAAATATAGTAGTTCTATGAGGACTATTACTTTCCTTTACTAATCCTAATTTTAATAATTTTTTGATATGCATTTCATATTTCTCAAAGTCTTTAAAGTTTGCATCTAGTTGTTTCATTTTAAAGATTAAATTGAGCATGTTTATTTCTAGTTTACATGTTATCTACATTTTTCTCCAATTTTCAAAGGATTTTTTATGTATAATTTCAAATCATATTAATTTTTGTTATATTTTGTCTAATTTTGTTTAATATTATGATAAAATCATTATAATTTACACACATATTTAAAATTTTTTTTTCTAAGTCTTCTTGAAAACTAAAATCCTCTAGTTGTTCTAACATGTGTTCGCCCTTCGTTGAGACTACATAATAAGGAGTTGTCTATTTTACGAAGCGATATTCTATCATAATGGAATGTTATATACCCTTTTAAAGTATTGATAAGATCCATCCCAATAACAATTTCTACTTTATTGGACTTTATTTTATTTACCCATGTTATTTCCATTGGATACTTCTGTTGGTTAAATTTTGCCTGTCAATTGGATAGAATTTTATCAACTATTCTTTAATTTCTTATTATGACTAGTATTATATGTTGTATGCAAGTGTTTTAGTATATTAAGGAATCTTTCCTATTTCTACATGAGTAAATGACGTTCAAATTTCTATTATACCATCCAGTGTGATTGTATGATCAATGAAGTGTGTAAATGATGTTATTGAACTTATTACATCAACATTGTCTATCAAGGAATTCAAATTCTATATAGTTCAATTACTATTCTATTTCTAAAGAATTAATATTTTGAATTGGTACTTTTGTTTTATTCTTATGCTGTGATAGGTCTAACTCAAGCAAATTCTTTCAATATGTAATTGTCTAATTGTTCCAAGATGTATCTTGATCTTTAATTTGAAATTATTTTCAAAACTATTATAACCTTCTTCAAATTTTTGTACCATAATATATACTATGTTTTGGCATAAACCCTTCAAACGTCTTGAGTAATGTTCTTACATGTTTTGTGTTTTGTGACTAAATATTTTTGGCATTCATCAGAATTTTGTTTAGCTTTTGTTTTACATTCTCTAAACTCATCATCGTAGTCTACTACTAAGTTTTTTAAAGTTTAAGTTTTAATGAGATATTTGATGTATTTATTTAAATTCCATGGGATTTCTATGATCATATTTGGAAGTCCTTCCTCTATGTCTTCTACTTTAACTTCCTCATCAAAACAACTATGGATAACACTATCTCATTTTTATATAATTTTTACAAAGCTTACAATATAATATCCTTCATCAATGTGTAGGTTTTTATGGATGCTTAATTTTTTTTCTACTTTCTTATTTCAACATTGATTTTCAAAATGACTTTTTTCTTCATATGTAAAGCACTAGTATTTTTTGGTGGTGGTTTATGAGTTTTGAACCTTTGTTCATGATTTCTCCTGGCTCTACCTTTTATATAATGTTTGCCCCATCTTCATTTTTTCTAGCCTGGGCAAGCACTGTAGTATGCTAGTATCACAAATAAAAACATAATCATAGAATGAATTCCTGTGGTATTTTATAACATACAGAGTCTTTCTACAATTCATTAATTATTTTTCCTAGAGGATGAGGTAATTTGTTGAAACATTTATCCCTTAATGTGGCATTCATAAAATTCCAATCTTTTTTGCAGCAAGAGTAAAATATTATTTATTAAATGGTACTATGACATTGAAAAAAGTTATTACTAATTATTCTAAGTCTTGCATAGCTTTATCTTGCAAAGCTGTATGACCTTGACTAGTACAATACCTGGGATGATTTGTTAAATTTAGCTTGCTACATCATCCAAATTATTTGCTACTTGTAACATTTTCTCGAAATCGTTTGGATAAAACAATTTCAAACTATGAAATAGTCAATTTAGGTTTTGTTCTTAGCAAATTCTTAATGAATTATACATTTTTTATTGGTTCCATGTTTTGAAATTGATTTAATTCATTTATGGCATCTCCTGCCCATTTATCTAGTAAATTGGGCAATAGTTTTTGATGGGTGCTTAACAATAATAATTCCCTTCCAAGATTGCTTTGCTTTGCTAATTCTCTTATGGTATCTCTTTTTTCAGACATTCCTTTTCTTCCTAGGAATGTCAAATAATTACTCTCTACTCTAGATAATAATGGTCATGTTATACTTATTGGTTTTGTTGGTGTTCGCCAACGAGATGTGTTGAGAAGGAAGTACTTGTGGTAACTAAAATCATCCAAGAATAACTTGTTATATTCATTTGAAAGAAGTGTAATTCCTCTAATCCATGTCTTACAAATGGTTAAAGATTGTCTTCAAATTGGGGTTGAAGGGGTGTGTGAGAAGCAAAGAGTGGTACCATTAAGCTTTTGGAAAATTTCAAATTATAGTATAGGTAGTAAAGTGGCATTGAATAAAACAATCAACATCTTCAACTTATTCATAGGTAGTCTAATCATTTCTCCAATCATAAGTGACAAATATAGCATATAAATCTGCTTTTAATTCCTATAATTTTTTTATATTAAAACATTACATGTGGTAAGGTTTAAACTCTTTTGAACCTTAAAAATTAATCATCATTAAGTAAATCTTCTCCAAGTAAAGCTACGTGTTCATTGTAAAATCTTTAGCTAATTCTCCCATGCGTATCCATATAATAGCTTGCTTAGTTTCAAGCATATGCATGGAATGGTTGTACTATGTAGATATCCCATTCTATCCTTAATGTTAGTCACTAGATACAACCAATTACTTGATAATTTTAACGCTATATGATGTTAAAAATTTAATAATATGTCCTTCATCTATGTTATATATGATCCTTATTTAGTTTAAGAATTTGGCAATAGATGTTTTGCAAACAAGTAGATTGCCTTCGTTTGTATCATATCCTCTAGTTTTTATGACTTTTCTTGTATCTTAAAGGATTTAGCTTGAATGATATAATTCTATGTTGAATAACTTGTTTCTCTTCTATCATTCAAGCCTACTTTTAAACTTCTAATAGACCTTATAAAAAATTACTATTATCAATATCTAATAAGACTATTAGTATTTTTGTGCATAGCCTTTTTCTATGTAATCCTATAGCTGCTATCATAATAAGGAATTTATGAAGAAAATGCAAATCCTTTATCTATGATTTATTGGTGTGTCATAGGTTTTTTTAATTTTATGTGAATTTTCTTGTTGTCATATTTTTAAGAAAACTACTAGTTCAATGTAATGCTCAAATAATAGTTCTCCTCTACTCATTTTTACTTTGCTAATAAATATTTCTTTAGGACTAAAGTTTATAATTTGATTTTCAAAGGTATATACTTTTTGCCAGTATCTATTAACACTTCAAGGCCTATATTATTTTTTTATATGGTTATCTTGGCATTTATTTAGGCTAGTATATTTTGTAAACTTATTGTTTTCTTTACTAATTATTTTCTTTGAGTAGGACGTGCTCACCAAGTCACAAATTTACTCTTTGGTTTCTTTATTATTTGTTTCTATTTTATAGAAGTTTCCTTATTGTAATTATTAATTTCTCTATATCTTCATTTATTGTTTTTTATTTTAAAAAGTTTTTTAATTTCTTATGAGTTATTACTAATAATAAGAATACCTTGTTCAATAATGTAATAAATATCTTATCCTATACTAATGCTCGAGTGTTGATTCTTTCTATGTAAGTCTCTTTTTTATTAAGTGAGTACACCATTTACACGAAATAAATAATTATGTTTTCATTTAGGAACTTTTTTTTAAACCTTGTAAACTTTTTGCATGCCATGTTATCTAAAGTTCCTCTTGAAATCTATGAGTGTACCAATTTAAGCGACGATGAAAGTTGTTTTAGGTCATGAATCAATGTATAAGAGAAGCATATTGGTTTAGAATAGCCTCATACCAACAAATAGCAAATTGGGGCAAACAAGTGCCATAAAATGAAGTAAAAACAAAAATATCTCATAAAGTGTGCCAAAATTATACAAAAAGAAAAAAAATTAAAAAAGAAAAATCAATATTTAATTTGATAGAGGTCATTGATACTTGTAGAGCATCATTTATTCTCTAGTGAACCACATTTGTAAGTACTACAATAAGAATAATAAATTACTATTTCAATATTAAGTTGATATACATTAGAGTTGAAATAAGATAAATTTAACTAATGTAATATAACAAAAAAAAACATCTATAAAAGTCTCACAAGAAGATATTTTTAGTTTCATTACATTTTAACCAAATCAAAGAAAAAGATTTGAAGAAATTCATAAATTATATAGTAAAACAACACAACAAGATATTTAGATCTACTCTTATATTCTCAATCTCCAAATTAGTTATGAAAAGTAATGGCTCATACTGAATACCAAAATCCTTAAAAAAATTTAAAATAAAAAATATATATCTTTAATTAGGCAAAGCTTATTGATACTTGTCTCAAAGCATCTATTTCTTCTCAATCATACCTCATTTGAAATTACTATGAATTTCCAAAAGACATTTAACATAAATAATAACAACATTTTATTTAGATACTAATTAATAAAAAGTAAACTTCATATTATATAAATTAATGTGGTGTAATATAACTAAATCTATATGATTTAAAGGTCAATTGATAGAAGAATTAGAGTTTCATAGTAATATAACTAAATAAAATAAAAAGCTTTGATGAAATGAGATAAGTAACATGAGAGTGTTACATTCAAAGATACTAACGAGATTGTGCATAACATTCTTGATATGAATAAAGTGTTTCATAAATATGCAAAACCATAAAAATAAAATATTAAAAAAATATAAAATAATACTTAATTATACAGAGATCTTTAAGACCTATCTAATAATGTTTTTTTCACCTCAATAAGTCCTCATTTTGGAATTACTATGAATTACTAAAAATTGGCATAAATAATAATAAATAATTATTTTTATATTAAAGCAAATATAAATCAAATAAAAATTAGTTAAATAAAAGAAATAAAATATAACTAAATCAAAGTGATGTAAAATTCACATGAAATAAGAAGTAGAGCTTGAGTGTAACGTAAAAAAATGAATGCAAAACATTTAAAGAGAATAAGATAAATTGTGCGAGAAATTTTCATTCAAAGATTGTCAGATGTAGTATATTTCAAAATCTCACATAAACTGTAACAAAAGCTTAAAAAAAATAACTAGCTCTATAAGAAGGAATATTTACTTGAATAGAGATCGTTGAGACACGTTTAGTGCCATTTGTTTCATCTCAATCATACTCAGTTCAGAATTGCTAAAAATTATACAAAAAAGTAGGAATAAATAATAATAATAATAATGGTATAAAGTAAGCATCAATTGAAACTAAAATGTGATAAATTGAAGAAACATATAATTAAATAATCAAAATACTATAAATTTTGTACAAGTGTAGAATTAGAGTTTTATTGTAATGTAATCAAAATGAACAAGAAGATTTAAAAAATGAGAGAATTATTTAGAGAAAGTTGCATTTGCGATTACTGTAAATTTAAAAAATAAGTAAACTTAAATAATATTAAATTATTATTATGGTATTAAGTGGATATATATTAATTCTAAAAGAAGGTACATTTATAATATGTCCAAAAAAAGAAAACATTACGAAAAAATGGTAAATGATTATGATAAATGCTTTTCAAATATACTTTGGATTACAAAATCTACATTCTCAATTATCAAATCAAATAAAAATAAAATAGTTAGTAAATATTATTAGAGCTATAGAAAAAAATATTTTATAATATAAAAATAAATATTTAGTTTGATAGAGGTCATTAATTTGAGTCTAATGACATTTGTTTCATTTTAATCAGACTTTGTTTATAATTATTATGAAATACCATAGTAAATAAGAACAAAAAATAATAAATTATTACTTTCAAATCAGGTCAATTCATTTTAAGGCTTAATTGAGCTCTATTAATAAAAATTAATAAAACCAAATCAAAGATCTATAATGATCACTATGACGTTTAATGAGGGTTATGTAATAATTTAATAAAATCAAAGAAAAAAAATAAAAAAGTGAAAGAAATTATATGAGAATGTTGCATTATAGGATATACTAAAGACCTAAAGTATGAGAAACTCGATTATCAAATGAAATATGAATTTAAAAGACTCACAAGTGTGTTAAGAACCCTAGAAAATAAAATAATTAAAAATATAAGAATGAGTATATAATTTGTTAGAGCTCATTGAGATAAGTCCAATGATGTTTGTTTTGTTTGGATAGTAACTAGTAAAGAATTACAACAAATTACAAATATAAATAAGAATAAATTATTATAAATTTTTTTTTCATTTTTATTAAATATAAAGTATTATTCAAATAAGATAAATTTGAACAATGGAAAATAATTAAATCTAAGTGATGTAAAGATCACATAAGAGGAGAATCTTATTTTCATTATAACATACAAAAGAAAATAAAAAACTTTGTGAAAATGAGATTAATAATATGGTAATGCTGTATTCAAAGATATTAAGGACATCATGTTCAACATTCTCTATCATCAAATCAAGTATGAAACAAAATATCTCAAAAAAGTATGCTAAAATCCTAGAAATTAAAAATATTTGAAAATGTAAAAATTAAAATTTAATATATGGAGCTCATTGAATATCTAAACAAGAAAGTTACATTCCTTGGTACTAAGAAGATTGAGTATAACGTAATTGATCATTGAATTAGGTGCAATTCAAATGATGATTGTTTTGTCTTCATTGGATAATAGTTGGAATTACTACAAATTACAAAAAATAAAAAAAGCATATGTGTGATAAATTGGCCTAATTAAAAGTAAGTTAATAAAAATGATGCAAAAGACACTTGCGAACAGATTTAGATCATCAATGAAATGTAGGAAAAAAAAGTAAAAAGTTTGAAGAAATCAAATATAATGTATGAGAATTATGAATTCCATGATATTCCTAGAACATCAAATTCAATAAAAAAAATCCTTAGTAAAATTTTCAAAACCATAGAAGAATGTATTCTAAAATATAAAAATAATATTCAATTAAGTAGAGCTTATTACGATAAGTCTAACGACATTTATTTCATCATACAAGTGTAGAAATAGAGTTTCATCATAACATAACAAAATTAAAAAAATAAGTCAAAGAATTAAGAGAAATTATATGAGAAAAAATATTCGAAGATACTGAGGAGATCAATAATAAAATTCTTGTCTATCAAATCGATATGAATTAAAATACTTGTAAAATTAGACAACATAAGTTAAAAATAAAATAATTTAAAATGTAAAAAATGAATATTTTATTAAATAGAACTCATATAAATGACTGTAATGTCATTTGTTTTTTCTTGATTTGATAACATTTTTATTTATTATGAATTATTAAAGTTATTAAAGCTAAAATGAGATTAATTAAAGCATTGTAATAAATCAAAATCAAAGTGTATAAAGGTCACAAGGGAAGGGATTTATAGTTGCACAATATTACAACATAATTAAAGTAATAAATTTGAGGAAACGAGATAAATTTTTCTATAAGGCTGTGTTCTCAAATAATAACAAGATAAAGTATAATAACCCCAATCATCTAGTTAGGTATGACTAAATTATTTTATAAAGAGTGGTTGGACAATATTTAAAAATATAATTACAAATCTTTAGTTGTGTTTATCTCAGTGAAACATGCCCAACAATATTTCATTCATGTCAATGAGAGCTAGTTTTGAATAATTATAAATTATTAAAGTTAAATAGCAAAATAATAATAATCTATAGATATTTATTAAAATTTAAAAAGAGATCAATTGGATTAATGTAACTTAAAGTAGTTAAATGGATCTAAAGGTCATGTGAGAAATGAATTAGTTATTCAATCTAATATAACCAAATCAAAGTGAATGCTTTAAGTAAATGAGATAAATTGCAAAAGAAAGTTGTATTCTAATATATTGAGAAGATTGGTTCTACCATCCTCAATAGTTAAATTATATACAAATAAAGATAATTCATAAAGCATGATAAACCTTAGAAAAAAAATTAATTTTTTTAAGTAGTGCTCATCAGGATGACTTCGAGAAACTTTGTGTCAAGTTGATTGAACCTCAATTGTAAGTATTATGAATTACTAAAAATAATAAGCAAAAATAAAAAATGAATAATTATTATGAAATAAAAAATATACTATATCAAAATTGGAATAAATTAAAGTAATACGATATTTCCTAATGAAGGAAAAGTGAAGGTCACACTAAAAAGCAATTGGAGTTGCATAGTATAATAAAACCAAAGAAAACAAATTGAGGAAAAGATATAAATTTTCTGGAAAAGATCTATTTGATGATACTTAGGGGATCAAATGAAAAATCCTCTATAGTCGAATCTAATTAGACTCTAAATGTGTTCAATTAGATAGAGGCCATTCAAAAAAGTTTTAATGATGATTGTCTTGTGATGATTGGGCCACACGTGGAATTACTAAGAAATAAAAAATTAAATAAAAAATACTAATGAAATAATGTTTTTTAATATTTAGTAATTGTATAATAAAACAAAAATGACATAATTCTAGCATTGTTATGTAAAAAAATCAAAGTGATGTAAACATCATGCAAGAGGAGAATTAGAGTTTTAAAGTAATATAACAAAATTAAAAAAAACTTTTGAAGAAAATAAATAAATTATAGAGGAAAGCTGCATTCCATGATATCATGGTAATTGAGTGTAAAATCATCGCTCAACAAATAATGTAGAAGTAAAAATATCTTGGAAAGAACCTGAAACTCTTAAAAAATAAAATATTTAAAAATATGTAAATTAAAATTTAATAAAAAATAAGTCGTTGAGGTGAGCACAATCACTTTTTTTTTCTTCTCCATTAGACCTCATTTTGAGTTACTTTGAATTGTGAAAAATAAATAAGCATAATAATAAAAAATATTATTTTAATATTGAGATATAGTTATTATTTCCAAAATGAGTTAAAGTGAAGCAAAGTAATATGACCAAAGATATGTAATGTGAAGGCCATATGATAGAAGATTTAAAATTAATAAAATCAACTAAACTAAAAAAAAAACTTAAAGAAAATGAGTTAAATTATCTTGGAAAGTTGTATTCCATGATATTAAAATGAAGAAATGTAATATTCTAGATATTTAATTAAATTATGAATACAGATGTCACATAATAAGTTCCAAAACCATGTGAAATAAGATATTTAAAAATATAAAAAATGATAATTCAATTTGAGAGAGGACATCAAGAGGAGTATAATAAAGTTTTGTTTCATCTTGATTGAACCACCTTCAAAATTATTAAGAAATACCTAATTAAATCCTCATGAATAATAATAAATTAATTTTTTAAATGAAATAAATTATAACAATATAGTGTAACAAAATTAAAGTGATGTAAAAGTCTCATTAAAAGAGAGTTAGAGTTTCATAAAAATACAACCAAATAAAAAAACATTTGAAGAAATGAAATAAATAATATAGAAAGGCCACATACCAAGATATTAAGGTGATGGAGTGTAATATTCGTAATCATAAAATTATGTATATGTAAAAATGCCTTGTAAAGTTCTTAAAAATACTAGAAACTAAAATATTTAAAATTACAAACGTAAATAATTTATATTAAACTTTTCATTGATGTGAGACTAACGATGTTTATTTTCTCTTAATTGGACCAAGTTATTAATTACTATGGGATATGAAAAATAAATAAAGATAAATGACAAAAGTTATTATTTTAATATTAAGAAAACTTTATTATTGCTAAAAAATTCTAAAATGAAGTAAGCTAATATCATAAAAAATTAGACATTATAAAGGTCATGTGATATAACTTTTAAAGTTAAAAAAATATAAAAAATAAAAATCAAAAAATTTGAAAAAATGAAATAAATTATTTGGAAAGGTTGTATTCTAAGATGTTAAGGAGAGCAAATGTAACATCATCGATTTAAATATAAGTTAATAACTCAAATGACCCATAAAGAGTATCAAAACCATAAGAAATAAAAATTTTAAAAAATATATAAAAATATATTTAATTGTATAGAGCTCATCGACATCAGTACAAAAATGTTTATCCTATCTGAATAAAATGTCATTTGGAAACTTTAACTTAGCACAAAATATAAGCATAAATAATAAAAAATTATTACTTCAATATTAAATAAATATATATTATCACTAAAATTAGTTAAATTTATTGAAAGTAATCTAACAAAACAAAAAAAGGATTAAGATCACATAAAAAGAGATTTAGAATTGTATAGTAATATAAAAAATTTAAAGCAAAAAAAATTAAAGAAAAGAAAAAAATTCTACTACAAAGTCACATTCTAAGATACTATGCATGTCGAGTGTAAATTGCTTGGTCATGAAATTAGCAATGAATCAAAATCAATCATCATGTAAGAAAAATAAATAAAAAATAAAATATTTAAAAATATAAATTGAGTATTTATTAGATGAGCTAATTGAGACAAGTCAAAAATGTTTGTTTGATCATTATTGGAACTCATTTGGAATTTCCCAAAATTACCAAATTAAATAAATAAAAATAATGACAAATTATTATTATCATATTAAGTAAACATATTTTAAGACTAAATTAAGTTAAGTTGAAGTAATGAAATATAACCAAGTAAAAATAATTGAAATGTTACATGAGAAAAGAATTTTAGTTCCATTCTAATATATCCATTTGATAATAAGAAATTTTAGAAAATAAGATAAATTGTATAAAAATTTTTCTTTCAGAGATATTAGAAAGGTTTACTATAACCTCCTTGATGTCAGAATTAGCTATGAATCCAAATATCTCAAAGTTTTATTAAATTGTTGAAATTTAAATAATCTAAAAATTTTTGTATGAATAGTTAATTATATATAGCTCATCAACATGAGTGAATGATATTTATGTCAACAACATCAAATGTCTTTTAGAATTGCTATGATTAGAAAAGTTAATAAAAAATAGTAAAAAATAATTATTTTCAATTTTAAGAAAATATACATCAACACTAATGTGAGATAAATAGAAGATATGTAATATAACTAAATCAAAGTGATGTAAAAGTCATACAAAGAGGAGAATAAGAGTTTTGTAGTAATAAGCAAAACAAAATATAAATATTTGAAAATGTGAGATAACATTTATACAAAAGTTACACATTCTAAGAAACATAGAAGTTTGAGTGTAACAACTTATACCATAAAATAAAGAAGAATAAACATTCCTCATGAATGTCTAAAAATTATATTTTTAAATATAAAAATAAATAAAATGAGTATAATGTCAATTATTCCACCACATTCAAAATCATTTTTAATAATTGAGAATTATCAAAATAAATTAGCTTAAATAATAACAAATTATTTTTTGTGCATTAAATTATTATATACTAAAGTTACAAAGTATAACTCGAAACACTATAATATGACAAAGAAAGAGTTGTAAAGGTGACATGGTAAAAGAATTAGATATACATAATTACTTAATTAAAAAATTGTAGAATTAACGTAATCAAATCTAGAAAATTACATTACAAGATTATTAGAATATTTATTTTAACATAATCGACCATCAAATGAGTCATGAACCAATATTTCTCTTAAGGAATTCCAAAAACAAAGAAACAATATTTAGAAATAATAAAAAAATAAATAGCTAATTTGATAATGTTAATAAAGATGAGTTCAATAATGCTTGTGTTGTCTTTGCCAAAAAAACTTTTAGAATTAATGTGAACAATAAGACTAAATAAACATAAGTAATAAAAAATTATTAATTGAAAATAATGTAAATATATGATAATGTTAAAATGTGATAAATTCAAGTATTATAATATAACAAAATCAAATGAATGTAACTATCACATTATAAGAGGATTGAGGATCAATATTAATATAACTAAATCAAAGAAAACATAATTTGAAGAAAAGTGATCATTTGTACCCAAAGTTGTGTTCCCTAATACTAAGGAAATTGAGTTAACATTCTCGATCATCACATCAGGTACAATTTAAAATAACTCATAAAACATATTGAAATGATAAAAACTAAAATATTTAAAGATATAAAATAAATATTTAATTTTAAAGAGCTCTTTAAGACGAGTCCAACAATAATTGTTGAAACTTGATAGTACCTCTTTTGGAATTAGTACAGATTATATAAGTAAATAGAAAAAATAAAAAATTACTCTTTAGTGTTAAGTATTATTAACTTTTAAAAGAAATAAATTAATTTATTATAAATATCCAAATAAGAGAAAAATATTTGAAGAAATGAGGTATGTTTTATGAAAAGGTTGCATTCCAAGATAATGAGAAGGTTAAGTGTAATATTCTCAATCATCAAATCTGGTATGAATTTAAATTTAAAGCAAGTTTCAATCCTCAAAAACATACCTTTTAAAAAATAAAAAAAATGAATGTTTAATTAGATAGAGTTCTTGTAGAAAAGTGCAATGAATTCTATTTCATCTATATCGAACCTAGTTTTGAATTAATGTGATTTAATAAAGTAAATACGTATAAATAATATTAAAATATTATATTAATATTAAGATTATATTTATTAAATTTGAAACAAAATAAAACTTAAGCAATGTAATGTAAGTAAATCAAGCCAAAGTAAAGGGCATGTGAGAGACAGTTAAGGTTAGATAGCAACTTAACATAAGTAAAGAGAAAGCATTTAAAAATTGAGGCAAATTATGTAGGAAACATACATTTGAATATCCAAATGGGATCAAGGGTAGCATCTTAGAACTTCAAATTAAGTACAAAAGGAATTTTTTAGGAAACATAATAAATACATAAAAACTAAATATGTAAAAAAATTAAAATTAATAATTAATTGGATAAAGCTTATTCGATGGAGTCTAATAATGTTTTTTCACCACTAGTCTTCATTTAAAATTTCTTTGAAACTAATTAATCATAAGTAATAATAAATTATTATATTAATATTAAGTAAATTTATATTAAAGATGAAGCAGGATAAATTGAAGTAAATAAAATTACTTATTAATGTTAATGTATAAGTGATAATGGGGAGTTTTGGTTCATATGCTAGTATAACCAAATAAAGAAAAAAATTTTAAGAAATGGAAGAAACTATTCTAAGAAAATTAAATTGTATGAAAATATGGAGATCTATTAAATCATCCTCGATCATTTGATCTATATTTAATTAAAAAGTGTCATATCACTTGTAAAAACACTAAAAATTTTGAAATTTTAAAAATTAAAAGAAAAATTTTAAATGATAGACTCGTCAAAATGTGTCGAATTTTTCTTGTTTCATCTCAATCAACTTATTTTGGAATTACTCCAAGTTTCCAATATAAAGAAGCACAAAAAATTATAAATAATAAATTTAACATTAATTAATTATATATTTAAGCAAACATATGAAGAAAAGTAACACAACCAAATCAATATGGTCTAAAAGAAACATGATAGAGATCATCTAAATAAATAAATCATGGCAACGTAATAATCACACGAGAGGAGAGTTAGCGATGCATAATAATTTTAGGAAATCAATATAAAAGGTTTGGAAAAATGAGATAAATTGTATAAGAAAGATAAATTCATAAATACAGAAGAGATCATGTGTAACATCATCGATTATAAAATTATATGTGTCGAGGTGTTTGGCAAAGAATGCTAAAAGAATAAAACATAAAATAATTTAAAAATAAAATTAACATTTAATTAATAGAGCTTCTTGATAAAGGTCTGATGATATGTGTTTTATCTCAATCAAAGCTAGCATGGAATTATTTTGATTTATAAATAAACCATAAAGAATATTGTATTATATAATAATATTAAATTCTAGCAATGTAATATAATCATATTAATGTCATGTAATGGTCATATAAGAGGAAAAGTAGAGTTACATAGTAATATAACCAAATTAAAAAAAAATAATTGAATAAAAAAAGATAAATTACATAAAAAACTTATATGCTAAGATAATAATTAGTTTGAGTGTAACATCAAGAAATGCCAAACCATGTTTAAACTGAAATGGCTCATGAAGCATGATGAAATCACAAAAAACCAAGTATTAAAGAAAAATATTTAATTTGATTGAGGTTGTTGAAGTAAGTTTAACAACATTTATTTTTGCTCCATCAAATGTCATTTAAAACATAGAAATTAGAAAAATAAATAAACATAAATAACATTAACTTATTATTTTAACATTAACTAGATATGAATTAATGCTGAAATAAGATAAATTGAAAGAATATAATGTAATAAAATAAAACATATAATGGTCAAATAGGAGGGGAAAACTTCTTTCCAAGTTAGTAAGGAGAACTACTGTAATATCTTCGACCATCAAACAAGATATGAATCAAAATGCCTTGTCAACCATGGCAAAACTATATAAAATGAATTATTTAAAAATATAGAAATGAGTATATTTGATTAGAGCTCATTGATATGAGTCCAAAACATTTGTTTCTTTTAAATTGGACATAGTTTGGATGTCTTCGAGAAAAAGTTAACTAATAATAAATAATAATATATTATGCTAAAATATTAATGAAATATATATTAAAACTAAAATTTGGTAAATTGGTTCGACTTAACACAACTAAATTAAAGTGATGAAATTGTTAGAATATAGGAGAATTAGAAATACAAAGTAATATAGCCAAATCAAGATAAAACATTTAAAGAAATGAGATAAATTATATAAAAAAGTGGCATATATGATATTAAAAAGATTGAGTGCAATAACCTCCATCACTAAATTTGCTACAAATCACAATGTTTCAAGAAATTTAAAAAACTTTAGAAAATAAAACATTTAAAAACATCAAAAAAATAAATTTAAATTGTTAAAGGTCATTGAGATGTGTTTAGTGATATTGGTTTTGTGCTAATTAAAGCTAGATTAGAATTATTACAAATTTCTAAATTAATAGGCCTAAAATAATAAGTTATTATTATAATGTTAAACAAAATCAATGTGATGCAAAGGTCACATAAGAGGAGATTTAATGTTTGATACTAATAAATCAATTAAAAGCTAAAAAATTGAAGAAATTACATAAATTATATTTTAGAAGTTGCATTAAAAAATAATAAAAAGGTTAGTTTAGTATCTTCAATCATTAAAACTGGTAATAATTAAAATACCTCAAAATGTAGGCCAAATCTAATGGAAAAAATATTTAAGAATATAAAAATAAGTATTTAATTTGACAGAGTTCATCGACATGAGTCAAATAATATTTTTTCTTCTTCATCAGCACTTTTTTGGAATTACCATTAAGTACCAAAGTAATCAAACATAAATAAAAATAAACTATAATTTTAATATTAAGTAAATATATATTGATGCATAAATGATATTAATTGAAATAATATAATATAACCAAGTGAAGAGGATGCAAATGTCACATTATAGTAAAACTAAGGATTCATAGAAGATGTAGCATAACATTGTTGATCATTAAATAACAGATGATTTAAAATATCTCGTAAAGCTAGTGAAAACCTTTCAAAATAAAATGTTTTAAAAAATATATAAAACTTTATATTTAATAGGATTGACCTCATTGAGACAAGTACAATAACATTTTTTTTCATCTCGATTAGACCTTTTTTAAATTACAAAGAATTGTAAAAAATAAAAAAAGTAAAATAATAATAAACTTTTTTAAAAGTTAAAAAAAATATGATTATGAAAAAATACTTAAAAAGAAATGTTATAATATGAAATTCTCAAAGTAATGTAGAATCCATAGGAGTTGAGATTTTGTGTAAGACAGTATATAACATGATCAAACAAAAATATTTTTTGAAATAAGATTAATTAATTTAGCGTGTTGCATTCCAAGGTACTAATAAGAACAAGTGTAAGTTTTTATTTTAATATTAAGTAAAAATATAATAAAGCTTAAATAAGATAAATTGAAGTAATGTAAGATAACCAAATTGAAACAATGAAAATGTCAGAATATAAGAGTAGTAGAGTTTCATTATAACAAAACCAAATAAAAAAAATTGAATGAATGAGATAAATAGCATGTGAATGTTATAATCCAAAGTACTAAGATAATCGAGTGTAACATGCTTGATCGTCAAAATAGTTACCAAACAAAATAACTTGCTAGGCATACTAAATCCATAAAAATTAATATTTAAAGAAATAAAAAAGAATATTTTATTTCATAGAGCTCGTTAGGTGATTCCAATGATGTATATATTTGTCCTCCATCAAACCTCATTAAGAATTTCTATGAATTACAAAATTAAATAAGCATAAATTATTATGACTTTTTGTTTTAACGTTAAGTAAACATGTAAGGAAGCTAAAATGAGCTAAATTAAAAAAATTTAATATAGCCAAATCAAAGTGATGTTATGTATAAATGAAAGGAGAAGTTAGGATTTATAGTAATATATATAAATCAAAGTAAAACATTTGCAAAAAAGAGAGAAATTGTTAAGAAAGGTTGCATTACATGATACTAAAGAAATCAAGTGTAACATTGTCAAAGGTCAAATTAAGCATGAATGAAAATGTTTTGTATTGTGCACCAAAGGTTAAGGGAAAATATTTAATGAGTATTTAATTTGACAAAATGCTTCAAGGTAAGTCTAACAAAGTTTGTTTAATCTTAATAGGTCCTCATTCAGAATTATTAAGAATTACCAATGTAATTATGATTAAATAATGATACTTTATTATATTAATATTAATTAAATATATATTAAAGCTAAATAAAGATAATGTGAAGAAAACTTAATTTAATCAAATCAAAGCAACATAGAGCTCACATGACAAGAGATTTACTGTTATGTTGTAATGTGTAAAATCAATCAAAAATTATTCAAAACGGGTAGAATTATATGGGAAATTTTCAATTCGAGATACTAAGGTGATCGAGTGAATTATCATTAATCATTTAATCATGCACAAATCAAAATCCCATGTAAAGCTTACTAAAATCCTAGAAAAAGTTTTTAAGAATAAAAGAAAGAATATTTAATTTGATAGAATTCATTTAAATGAGTTTTGTCATATTTGTTTCATCAAGATGAAAAATCATTTGGACTAACAAATATTTACCAAAGTAGATAAGCATATAAAATATTAAATAAAGATTTTTAATATTATGAAAATATATATTAAAGTTTAAATTAAAACAATATAATTTAAGTATCCCAACACATGTAAAGTTGTCATTAGAGTTGATTTAGATTTGCAACCTTGATCATTAAATCATGTATGAATAAAAATGCCTTATTAGGTAATCCAAAAGTATAGAAATCATAATATTTAATAATTTAGAAAAATATTAATTTGATAGATTATGTCATGATACGTTCTACAGTATTTGTTTCATCTTGACCATACTACAATTGAAAATCTACAGACTATCAAAGTAAATAATAAAATATTAGGTTCCTATTTTAATATTAAGTAACAATATATGAGAGTTGCGTAACATAAATTGAAGGAATGTAATATAGCAAAGTGAAGTCAAAGTCACATAATAAGAGAATTAAAGTTTTGATCAACTGAGATAAATTACACAAAAAAGTTGCATTCGAAGATACAAAGGAGATCAAGCAAAATATTCCCAACAAAAAAATTAGGTACAAATCAGAATTCCACGTAAAACATGCCAAATTGTTAGAAAATAAAATAGAAATAAGAATGAATATAGAATTTGATTGAGCTCATTAAGATGAGTCAAATGGCATTTATTTCATTTCGATCAGACCACATTTGAAATTAATAATAGTTTACAAAATTAAATAAGAAAAAATAATACTATACTATGTTAATAATAAGAAAATATGTTTTAAAACAAAAAATATATAAATTGAAGCAATGTAGTATAATCAAATCAATGTGATGTGTAGGTTAGATAATAAAAGATTTAATGCAACTAACATGTAACCAAATGAAATAAAAAAGTTTGTAGAAATGAGATAAATTTAAAAGAAACTTGAATTCCAAAATACTAATAAGATCATTTCTAACATCTATGATTGTTAGATTGTGTCCAATTCAAAATGTCTTCGAAAGCATTCTTGAGCCTTAGAGAACACTTTAAAAATTAAAATGAAAATTTAATTAGATAGTGCTCATTGAGATGTGTTTAATGGCATTTATTTTGATATTAAGTAAAAATATGCTAATGTTGAGAAAAGGTAAATTGGAACAATGTAACATGGCAAAATAAAAGTGATATAAAAGGCACACAAAAGGTGTATTATATTTTTATAATAACATAACCAAATAAAAATAAAACATTTAAAGAAATGTTACAAATTGTATGGGAAATTTGCAATCGAAAACACTAAAGAGATCGAGGGTAGCATCCTCGATGGCCAAGTCATGTTTGAATCAAAATATCAGATAAAATTTACAAAAGTCTATAAAGTAAAATATTTAAAAATTCTAATAATGATAATTTAATAGGATTATGCTCATCGAGTTTAGTACAATGAAGTTTCCTTAACCTCACTTAGACCTCATTTAGAAATACTAAAAACTCCAATGTTAATAAAAAATAATAATAATAAAATATAATTTAAATACTAAGAAAATATACATCAAAGCTTGAATAATTTAAATTTAATTAATGTAATATGACTAAACGAGAGTACTATAATGGTTACATGATAATAGATTTATAGTTATTTATTAATATAAAACCAAATAAAAAAATCTCATGAAATAACATATATTATACAAGAAAGTTGTATTCCAAGGTAAAAGTATTTTACTGTTCTTATCAAAGATTTTATTCTACTAGATCTCAATAGTATCAACCAATGAAAATTTCACATATAATTTATCTTTTTTATTAAAATTTTTTGCTTTGATTTTGTTATATCACTATAAAACACTTATTCTCATCTCATTAAAGCTTTACATCATTTCCATTTTATTATATTATATCGCCATAAATTATCTTATATAAAATTACAATAATTCAAAATGAGGTCCAATCAAGACAAAATAGATATTATTTGACTCATCTCAATGAGCTCTATCTAATTAAATATTACTTTAAATATATTCAAATTTTTTCCTAACATTTTTCATACTTTTTAGAATATTGTGATTCATATCTTATTTGATAATCAAGGAAACAATACTCGATCTTCTTAATGTCTTGGAATGCAACATTCAAATATAGTTTATCTAATTCCTTTAAATAATTTACATTGACTTGGTAATATTAAAATGTACATCTAAAAGTCCTCTACTATGATACTTACAATACTTTTATTTGGCTAAAATATGTTATCTTAACTTATCTTATCATATATTTAAAATACATTTAATTAATATTAAATTAATAATTTATTACCATTTATAATAATTTAATTTTAAAATTCGTAGTAATTCTAAATAAAGTCTAATTGAGATGAAAGAAATGTTTTTGGAATATCTTGATAAATTCTATCTAATTAAATATTTTTTTAATATATCAAAAAATTTTATTTTGTGTGGCTTCACCAAGCTTTATGAGGCATTTTGATTCCTTCCTCATTTTATTATTGACGATGTAACACGTGATCTCCTTAACTTTTTAGAATGAAAATTTTGCATCTTATTTTTCTCATTTCATCAATTTGATTTGATTATTTATGTATATAGCTCTAATTCCCCTCTCATATGACCATTACATCATTTTGATTTCTTTACATTAAATAACTTAAATTTTCCTCACTACAACTTTATTACATGTCTATCTAATGTTAAAATAATGTTTTTTATTATTTCTATTTTTATTTTTGTAATTTATAAAAAAATCTGATCAAGATCTCATTGATCAAAACCAACACTGTTGGATTAGTCTTCACTAGCTTTATCCAATTGACTATTCTTTTTTATATTTTTAAATACCTATTTATTGCATTGGCCCACATTATGAGTCTATTTTGAATCAAACCTTATTTACTAATTAAAGAAGTTATAACTGATCACTTTAATTCTTGGAATGCAACTTTCCTCTACAATTTATCTCATTTTTTCAAATTTCTTACTTTGTTTTTTAATACAACTAAAAAACATTAAATCTCCTTTCGTGTGACGTTTACATCAATTTGATATGGTTGTATTATGTTAGATCAATTTACCTAGTTTTAGATTTAATACATATTTATTTAATATTAAAATAATGTTTTTTTATTTATGCATATTTGATTTTGTTTTCATAGTAATTCCAAGTTTGGATTAATCAGGATGAATCAAATGTTATTCCATTTATCTCTATGATTTCTAAGGAATTTAACTTTTAATTCTATAGTTTTAAAAATTCTATTTTTAAGGGTTCTGATATGCCTAATGAGAAAGTTTTATTCGTACTTGATTTGATAAAAATAATGTAATAATTAGTCCCAATAGTACCTTGGAATGCAAGATTCCCATATGATTCATATCATTATTTGAATTGTTTTACTTGATTAACTATTTAGAAGCTCTAAATCTCCTCTTTGTGACCATTTTATCACTTTGATGTTGTCAAAAAATTTTACATTGTTGGACAAATCTCAATGAGCTTTATCTAAAAAATATTCAGATATCTCTTTTATTTAGATTTTTTACAAAATAACTCTAAGTCACTTCTTATGTGACTATTATATTCTTTTTAATTGGACTCATCTCTATTTGATCTACCCAACTAAATATTCATTTTTTCTTTGTTTTAAAAATTTTAATGCACTTTTTGCATGCTTTACAAGTCATTTTGATATATTCTATATTTGATGATCTGAAATATTATATTCAATTGGAAAGCAAGCTTCTATATAATTTGTTTCATTTTTTCAAATGTTTTACATTGGTTTGTTTATATTACTATGAAGCTCTAATTATCCTTCCATGTGATCATTACATCATTTTGATTTGATAATTAAAAAAATTCCTAACAAAGTTCAACCAAGATGAAACAAATGTTAGATTCATCCTAATGGGCCCTACATAATTATAAAATTTATTTAGTTTATACAAAAGTTTTGCATTTATTTGATTGTTTTATTACTAAGCTCTAATTCTGTTCTTGTGTGATTATCACTTTATTTTAATTCGGTGACACCTATATTGCCTTAATTAATCTTATTTAAACTTTATTATATATTTAGTTAATATTAAAGATAATATTTTAATATTATTATTCCTTCTTTAATTTTTATATTCATAGTAATTCTAATTGGGGTTTAATCGAGAAGAAATAAGCATGTTGGACTCATCTTGACTGGCTCTATCAAAATAAATATTCATCATTATATTTTCTAAATATTTTACTTTCCATGATTTTGCCACTTTTTTTTGGGATATTATTATTCTTAATTTAATTATTGAAAAATGTTATAATCTATCTTTTTAGTGTCGTAGAACAAAACTTCCACATAAATTTTATTTCACTTCTTGAAATTGTTTTCTTATATTTTGTCATATTATTATAAAACTCTAATTCACATTTTGTGTGATCTTTACTTCACTTTGATTTTATAATAATACATTGCCTTACCTTAGGTCATTTTAGCTTTAATATATGTTACTTAATATTAAAATAATAATTTATAATCATTTATGATTTTTTTAGTTTGGAAATTCACATGTATTTTAAATGAGGTTAGATCGAGACAAATTAAATGTCATTGGGTTAATCTTTATAAGTTGTACAAAATTTAATGTTGATTTATTTTAAATATCTCCTTTTGATTATCCATGGAGTTCATTATGAAAGGTTTCAATTTGTAACAAATTTCACAATTATGGATGTTACACCAAAGCTCCTTAGAATCTCAAAATATAATTTTCTTATATAATTGATCTTATTTCATTGACTAGTTCACTTTGATTTGACTATATTACTATGAAGCTCTAATTCTCCTCTCGTGTGACGTGTCAAAAATTTTGATTTGGTCATCATAAATTGCTTCAATTTATCTCATTTTAGCTATATCATCAATTTATTTAATAATAAAAAATAATTTTTTATGACTATTTATTTTGCTAATTAACAATAATTCCAGATGAGATTTGATCTTGACAAAACAAATGTCACTAGACTCATCCAGATAAGCTCTATCTAATTAAATATTTATTTCTATAATTTTAAATATTTTATTTTCTATAGGTTTTGCACATATTACCACACTTTTATTTTATAACCAATTTCATGATAGAGAAAGTTACACTCTATTTCTTTATCCTCATATAAGAACAATATTACTATATAATATATCTATTTTCTTTCAATTTTTCATTTGAAATAGATATTAGATTATGTAACCATAAATCTCCCCTTGTGTGTATTTTATATTGCTTTGATTTTTTATATTACATTGCTTCTCCTTATCTTATTTTAGTTTTAATGTATTTTTACTTAATATTGAAATAAAAGATTATTTTTATTTATGTATATTTGGCATTTCAATTTAAAATAATTTCAAACATGGCCTAATTATGACAAAGTAAGTCATTGGACTCAACTCGATAAACTTAAAGAATTTAAACATTAAATTCCATTTCTTAATTAATTTATTTTCTATTGTTATTTCATGCTTAACGAGAAATTTTAAATCATAGCTCATTTTACAATAATAGATGTCATACTTGATCTTCTTAGTATCTTGGAACGTAACTATCTCCAAAAATTCATCTTATTTCTTAGAATTTTTTATCATATTATTTCACTATGTAACTTTAGTTCTTTAATCAGGTGACAATTTCATTTCTTTGGTGTTGTTACAATCATTTCTTCAACTATTCACATTCAAATTTAATATCACTTACATATTCTAAATTAATAATCTTTTTTGTTTGTGTTTTTCTATATTGGAAATATGCTGTAATTCAAAAGTTGCTTGGATTGACATTGAGACAAATGTTTTAGAATCCTCTAGATTTCTTCTATCTAGCTAAAAATCAATCTTATAATTTTGTAATTTATTATTTTCTGATGTTTTTGCATGCTTTATGAGACAATTTGATTCTTTCCCAATTTGGTAGTCAAGAATACTGCACTCGATCTACTAAGTTTCTGAAAATGTGTTTTCCGTTGTAATATGTCTTATTTCCTTAAATCACATTCCAATACTCAAATTCTCCTCAAATTTCACATTTACATTAATTTTATTTTATTATAATACATTGTTTTAATTTATATTTTTATGGATTTAATATATACATATCTAGTTTATATTAAAATAATAGTTTATTATTATTTATGTTTTTAATTTTAGAAACTCATAGTAATTTTAAATGAGGTTCAATTGATATGAAACAAATATCATTAGGCTCATCTCAAAAGTCATATGAAATTAAAAATTCATTTGATATCTTTAAATATTTAATTTGTTGAGGTTTTAACATGAAACATTTTGATTAATGCAAGATTGATGATTGAGTTATGGGTTAATCTCATTGTTATCATGAAATGAAATTTAGAAAATAATCTTATTTCATCAAATTGATCATTTTGATTTGATCATTTTATCATTTTAAAATATTACAATGCTTTAATTTATCTTTCTTTAGTATTTGTATGTATTTAATAAATATTAAAATAATAATCAGTTTTTAATTATTCTAATTACTTTTGTCAATTTGTAGAAATTTTAATTATTAACAATAAAGTTAAAATAAATGTAATTGGATTAGTCTTAATAAGACCTCCTAAATTAAAAATTTCATTGTATTGGAATATATTTTTTTGTTCAATTTTTTTTACATATTATCAGGCATTTCATTTCCTACAAGTCCTAAAATTTAAGGACGTTACACTTGATTTTTTGACTATCGAGGGTATTTTCCTCAATCTCCTTAGTTTCTTCATATGGAACTTGCTAAAAAAATTTGTTTTATTTCTCGAAATTTTTATCATTGATTTTGATATATTGTTATGTAATGCTAAGTCTCATCTTGCATTAGCCCTTGCATTGCTTTATTTTCATTGACTAAATTATTTTCAATTTAACTTATTTCTACTTTAATATAAATTAACCTAATAACAAAATAATCCTTTTTAATTTTTTTCAATTATTTTTCTTTGTAATTCATGAAAATTCTAATAATAGTTTGATATATAAAAACAAAATTCGTTTCACTCATCTGAATGTGTTCTATTCACTTAATATTTCTTTTAATAATTTTAAACTACTTATTTTCTTTGAACGTTACATTATTATTTTCCTATTATATTACATAAGTTTATTTTATTTGATTTAAACTTAAATGTATATTTACTTGATAATAAAATAACAATTTATTATTTTTTAAGCTAATTCCCTTTGATAATTCACTATCATTCAAAATGAGGTGTGATAAAGAAGAAATAATCACCATTAGACTCCATTTAATGGGCTATATATATTCAATTATTTAGTTTTTAGTTTTTAGTGTTTTTTCTTCACCTAATGAATTTTTTAGATTTGTAACCACTCCAATGATTGAGAATGTAACACTTGCTCTCCTTAGTGTATGTTAATATAACTTTCTCAAAAGTTTTATGTTATTTCCTAAATGTTTTTCTTTGATTTTGTTATAGTATTATGTAACTCTAATTCTACTCTCATGTTAGCCATACCTGTCTTTGGTTGCATTATATTTGTTCAATTTATCTCATTTCACTTTTTGCATAAATTTACTTTTAAATTGAAATAATGATTTTCTATTATTTATGCCTACTTTTAGTTTTCACAGTAATTCCAAATAATGCCTGATCAAGAACAAACAGAAATCATTGGACATTTCTTAACAATAACTATTTAATTAAATATATTTTTATATTTTTTAAATACTATATTTTCTTATGCTTTAGTGGACTTTACAAGCTATTTATATTCATAATAGATTTGATGGTCGAAATTACTTTATCTCCTTCGCATCTCTGAATACAACCATTCTATTTAATTTATCTTTTATTTTATATTTGTTACTTTAATTAGTTATATTATTATGTAAATCCAAATCATATTACACATGACCATTACATTAGTTTGTTTTGGTTATAATACATTGCTTCTATTTATCTCATTTAAGCTATATATATACTTTACATTATAATAATTATTTTTTATTTTTCATACTTATTTAATTTAATAATTTGTTGCAGTTTTATATGAGGTTTCATAAGCAAATAAATGTTATTAGCATAGCCCTTAATTGATATATCCAATTAAATATAATGAAAACAGAGTGTGGTTATGCTCATATGAGAGAAAATTTAGTATTACATAGTAATTACAAAAATAAAAGTAAAAAATCTAAAGAAATTAGAATATTTTATGGGAAAATTTTATTCCTAGATATTAAGGAGATCATGCATAACACCCTTGGTCATCAAATTTGGTGAGAATTGAAATGACTCATAAAATTTGCCAAATCATTAGATAATAAAATATTTAAAAATATAAATAAATACTTAATCAGATAAAACCATCGATTTGAGTCCAAAATATTTGCTTTATGTCTACTAAACCTCATTTGAAATTACAACAAATAAATAAATAATTTAATCTTAAAATAAATTAAAATAAAAGTAAATTAAGCATTAAGTGAATATTTATTAAACCTAAATTGACTTTAGCAAATGTAGTACAACTAAATCAAAGCATAGTAATTGTGATATGAAAGGAGAATTAGTGTTTCACAATAGTATATCCAAATAAAACTAAAGAAATCTAAAAAATTAAATAATTTATATAGAAAAGTTACATTCCACCAGATTTGAGAGATCAAGTCTTCTATTATTAGTCATAAAAAGTGGTGAATCAAAACACATCATAAAGCAAGAAGGAACTTAAGAAAATAAAATATTTAAAAATATAAAAAGAAATATACAATGTGATAGGGCTCATCGAGAATAGTCCAATGATGTTTTGTTATCTGCTTCGAACATCAATTTGAATTTCCTTGAATTACAAATTTTAATAACCCTAAATAATAAAAAATATAATTTTAATATGAAGTAACAATATATATTAAATTTTAAATAAGATAAACTGTAGGAATATAACTTCAACAAATGAAGGTGAAACTTATGGAGAAACATGACAACTTGTATGAGAATGTTCATTTCCAATATACTAAGTTGATCGTGTGTGACATTCTCGATTGTCAAATATGGAAGAAATCAAAATGCCTAATAAATTGTGCAAAAAACATAAAAATATATTGAAGAATATAAAAAATGAATATTTTATTGAATAGTGCTCTTTAAGATGTGACACTTTATATTTGTTTTAACTCTATAACTCCTCTTTTGTAAGTGTGAGAAAGAGATAAAAATTTAAAATAAAATGACAAATCATGCAAGAAAGTTACATTCCATGGTACTAAGAAGATCAAATGTGCCTCCTCCATCATCAAAGCATGTAACAATCAATATGTCTCACAAAACATGACAAAATAATTCACATAAAAAAATTTAAAAATTTGTAAAATTAATATCTAATTCTTTAAAACCAATGAAGGTAATTCTAATGATGTTTGTTTCATCCTGTACACACTTCATTTAGACTTACTAATAATTAAAAAAATTGAAAGAAAAATAAAAATAAATTGTTATTTAGATACAAAGTAAATATATATTAAGACATAAATGAAATAAAAGTAAGTATAACAATATAATAAAATCATATCATTATAAGGATCACAATTGAGGGGAATTTGTGTTTCAAAATGATATCATGAAATCAAAGCAAAAGAATTTGAATAAATGAGTTACATTATATGAGAATGTTGCTTTCTAAGAAACTAAGAAGATTAAATATTGATACAATTGATGATACTGTTAGGAGCAAAAGATGTTGTCTCATAAGATGTAGCAAGATTTTTTAAAATAAAATATTTAAAATATAGAAAAACAAAATTTTAATTAATTACAGAACAAAGAGATTATTTGAATGACATTTGTTTTCACTTGATCACACCTAAATTAAAAATAATACCAAATTATTAATTTAATATTAAACATTAAAGCTAAAATAAGATAAATCAAAGGAGTGAAATGTAACTAAATCATACTTATACAAAGGTCACATTAGTGGAGAATTAGAGTTTCATTGTAATGCATTCAAATCAAAGAAAAAAATTAAAACAAAATGTGGTAAAATGTATACGAAAGTAGTAATCCACAAAGTAAAAAAGATTGAATGTGACCTCCTCGATCATGAAATTCTTAACCATAGAAAAATCAAAGAAAATAAAATTTTAAAAGAATAAAAACTATTTTTAATTAGATAAATATCGTTAACACTGGTCAAACAACGTTTATTTCATCTCAATCGAACCTTTTTTGATTTGTTGCAAGTTAGCAATGTAAAAAGTAATAAATAATAGTTAATTATTATCTTAATATTAAGTGAATATATATAAAAGTTGAAAGAGTTAAATTAAAGCAATGCAATATAAGAAAATCAAGACAATGTGAATGCTACAAGAGAAGAGACTTAGAGCTCTTCAAAATGACTATAATGACATTTGTTTTTTCTTTATCAAACACCCTTTAGAATTACAAAAATTTCAAATAGTAAATAAATATAAAAGAATAACTCTTTTTTTATATCAATTAAATAGATATCAAGTTGTAAATGAGATAAATTGAAGCCATAAAATATAGCCAAGTTAATGCAATGTAAAGGTCACATCATAAGAGAAATAAAATTTTATTGTAATTTACCAAAATTGATGGAAAAACTTTAGTGAAAAAAGATTAACTATACAAGAAATTTGCATTGTATGATGCTAAATATATCAAATGTAATATTCTTAATCATCAAAATAGATAGATGAGTCAAGTGACATTTGATACGTTTTAGACAGACCTTGTTTTCAATTACTATGACTTACAAAGTAAACAAGCACAAATAATAACAAATTATATATTCGTAATATTACGTAAATATATACTATGGTTTTAATGGCTTAAATGAAAAAAGTGTAATATAATAAAAGTGAAGGCCATATAGGGGTTACGTGAGACAATACTTGGAGTTACAAAGCATTACAGCAATAAAAAAATAAAAAATTTTCAGAAAAGAGATAAATTTTATAACAAAGTAGCATTCCAAGATATTAATAAAAATGAAATATATCACAAAAAGAGTGCCAAAGTCTTGAAAATAAAAAATTATAAAAATATATAAAAATCAATGTTTAATTGAGTAATAAATTCAAAATTACTATATTTTTTAAAAATAAAAAAAAATTATTAACAATATTGAATTATAATTTATAAATTTAGTAAATGTATAATAAAGCTAAAAACTTGGTAAATTGAAGTATGGTAATATATGCAAATTGAAGGGATGGAAAGGTTATTGTAGAAAAGAATTTGACATTCATTGTAACATGACAAAATAAAAATAAAACATTTTTACAAAAGAAATGACTTATGTCGAAAACCTTTATTTTAGGATAATAAGAAGATGTATTGCAACATTCTAAATTGTCCAATAACCTATGAATGAAAATATAATTGGAAAAAGCTTTTGGGGATTTATCTAACAATATTTGTTATCTTCATTAAACCTCGTTTTGAATTATTATGATTAAGTAAAATAAACAAGCATAAATAATAAAAACTTTTTATCAAGTATATATTAAAGCTCTAATGAAATAAATATATTCAAAAGATGAATATTTAATGAGATAGAGCCCATCAAGGAAAGTCCACTGGTGTTTGTTTATCTCCATGAAATAAAATTTTTAATTATTGAGTATTACTAAAATAAATAAATATAAATAATAATTAATTATTTTTTGAATATTATGTATCTATATATTAAAACTAAATAACATAAATTAAAGGTTTATAATATAACCAAACCAATGCTAGTTAAATGTCAAATAATAGGATAGTTAGAGTTACATATTAACATAACAAAATAAAAATAATTTAAAGAAATAAGGACAATTATTCAGGAGAAACAATTTCTAAGACACTATAGAATTTGGTTGCGCCAACCCCGATTGACAAATTAGCTATGAATTAATATTTCTAGTAAAGCACATCAAAACCTCTACAAAGATAATATTTTGAAAAATAAAAAAGATTATTTAATTTGGAAGTGGTCATTAAGATAAGTCAAACAATATTGGTTTTGATTTTATCAGCCATTGTTCATAAATTACTACAAATTACAAAAAAAGACTCTCATAAATAATAATAAATGATTTTTTTAGTATTAAGTAAATATATGCTAAGGTTGACATGTGTTTAATTTATATGACATACAATAACAATATCAAATACTTGTAATTGTCATAGTATGCAACAATTAGAGTTACATATTGATATAACTAAATTAAAGACAAAATTTTGAAGGAATGAGATAAAGTGCACAAGAAAAGTTACTTTCCTATATACTAAGGGGAACTAGTGAAAATAGCTTTGATGATCCAGTCAAGTAAAAATTAAAATACCATATGATGTATATCAAAACCTTAGAAATAAAATATTTAAAAAATAGAAAAAAAATACATGATTGGAAAGGGCTTGCTAAGACAAGCCCAAAGATGTTTATTTTTCCTCGATCGAACCCGATTTAGAATTACTGTAAATTAATAAAATAAAAAGAATAAATAATAATAAATTATAATTTTGGTGACAAGAAAATATATATTAAAGTTAAAATTAGAAACTTTGAAGAAATATAATATAACAAAATAAATGTGAAGTAAAGGTCACATGGTAAGAGAAAAAGTAAAATAATGATATATCTTAATGAAAGAAAAAATTGAAGAAATAAAAAAAATTTTCAAGAAAGACGCATTCTGAGATATTAAAATGATTGATTGTAACTTGCTTTAATTATCAAATAAAGTATGTATATAAATATCAAGTAAAATATACCAAAGACCAAAAAAATTTAAAATTATGAAAAATAATGTTGAATTTGAAGAAGTTCAACCAAATGACAGACAACATTCATTCCACCGCATTAGACCTAAATTTAAATTACTTCAAATTAACAAAACAAATAAGTGGAAATAATAATAAGTTATTATTTTTATTTTAATTAAATATATATTAATAATGAAATAAGGTAAATTGAAGAATCATAACAGTCATATAAAACTAACGTTGTGGCCACACAAGAGTAAATTTTTAGTTACATATCAATATAACAAATACTATGCAAACAATTTTCTTAAGATGACAAATTGTGTGAGAAAGTTGCATTGCAAGATAGTAAAGAGATCCATTGCAATTTTATTAATCATAAAATTGATAAAGAATTGATATAACTTTTATTTTTTGCAAGAATACCTTAAAATAAAATAAGTAAAAATTTAAAAATAAAAATTTAATTTGATAGTGCTTATTAAGATAATTCCAATAACATTTATTTCATCTCGATTAAACAACATATAGAACTAGAACAAATTATCTTTACAAATGTGCACTAATAATAATAATAATAATAATAATAATAATAAGAATAATAATAAGTAAATGTATTTAAAATTGAAATGAGATCATAAAAAATCAAAGAAAAATAATCATTAAAATGAGATTATTTGTCTGGGTTGTGTTCATAGACACTTAGTAGATTGACTATTTTATTCTAGAAGTGTTAAATTATGTATGAATCAAAATGCCTCACAAAGAGTTCAAATACAATTAAAAATAAAATTTTAAAAAATATAAAAATGTATATTTCATTAGATAAAGCCTTATGAGTGAAGTTCAAAGATATTTGTTTTGGTTTAATGAGATCCTATTTATAATTACTACAAATTACTAATGTAAATAATTATAAACAATAATAAATTATTATTTTATTGACAAGTAGATATATAGTAAAACTAAAATCATATAAATTGAAGTAATGCCAAATGAAACTGATGCATAGGTCACATAATATGATATTTAGAGTTACATTGTAATATATAAAAGTCAAAGACAAAAATTTAAAACAAAGAGACAAAATATTTGAAAAGGTTTTTTGCATCGTACTAAGGTGATGAAAAGGAACTCTCTTGATCATAAAATTAGGCATAATTTCAGTTGCCTCACATAAAGCACCAAAACTATAAGAAAAATGCTTTAAAATATAAAAACATAGTTTTAATTTGATAAAGCCAAATTAATGAGTCTAATGATAATTTTTTCATCTTGATCAAACCTTTCTTTAAATTATAATGAATACCTAAAATAAATAAGAATAAATTAATTATTTTATATTAAATAAATATTCATTAAAGTTAAAATAAGTATAATTAAGACAATGTAATATAACGCAATCAAAGACATGCAAACAACACATGAGAGAATAATTTTAATTATATGCTGAATAAACAAAATCAAAGGAAAACAATTGAAAAAAAGATACTAATTATGTCAACAGGTGATATTCCAAGAAACAAAGGAGATTGAGCATGACATCCTCAATTGTCAAAAAAATGTAAGAATCAAAATGAGTCATAAGACATGAAAAAACTCTTGGAAATAATATTTTTTCTAAAAAATAAAAATGAGAATTTAAATAGATAGCTCATCAAGGTGAGCCCAAAAACTTTTATTTCAATCATATTTTGACATAATTAAAATTAATATTAATTGCTAAGATAAATCCTAATAATTAACATTAAATTATTATTTTTTATATTTAATATATCTAAAAAAATCCTAAAATGAGATAAATTAAAGTAATGTAATAGAATCAAATCAAAGTAATGTAAAGTTTACAAAGGAGAAGAATTAGAGTTTCTTTGTAATATAACCAAATTAAAATAAAAATTTTGAAGGAATCAAAAAATTTGTATAGGAGGGTTACAAGCCAAGATATTAAGGCAATTAACTGTCTTTGAAAAAAGGAAAGAATTCCTCAATATCAGTTGAATGATGTGTTCACCTCCAACATACCATGTTTAAAATTACTATAAATTATAAATCAAAATAAATATAAAAATAATAAATTATTATTTTAATATAAAACAAATATATATTAAATATTAAATGCGATAAATTGAAGCAAAATAAAATAATCAAATGATAGGGATGTATAGGTATTAAGAGAAGAGATTTAGAGTTGCATTGTAATATAACAAAATGAAGTATTTCATTTAAGGACATGAGATAAATTGTACTAAAAAGTTCTAATCCCAGAAACCAAAAAGATCTAGTGCAACATCCTACATAATTAAATTTTTTAGAAGTCAAAATATCTCATAGAACATGCAAATATCTCATTAGGTAAAAGACAAAAATATAATGAAGTGTATGTCGTTGGACAGAGCTCATCTATGGTGAACTACAATGATTGTCTCACCTCCATCAAACTTCAACTCGAAATAATATGACTTGACAATGAAAATAAAAATATTGAAATTATTATTTTTTTAATATTTTGTGGATACATTTTAAAACTAGTAAAGATAAATTAAAGAAATAAAATATGAGAATAATTAGAGTTTCATAGTAACATAGAAAAATCAAAGTACAAGATTTAAAGAAATAATATCAATTTCATCGAAAAAAGCACCTACAAAATATTAAGGGAATCAAAGGAGACATCCTCAATAGCTAAAATTTTTAAGAATACAAATGCCAATAATGGTTTGCAACATCTTATAAGCTAAAATATTTAAAAATATATAATAAAAATAATATGATGGATATATCTCATTTAAACAAGTCTAATGATATCTATTTCATCTCAATCAGAGCTCATTTGGAATTACTATGAATAACAAAAGGAATAATTCATAAATATTTTAAATCAATATTAAGTAAATTTATATTAAAGTTGAAGTATGATTATTGGAAAAAACTTGATATAAATAAATCAAAATAATATAAATGTCACATTTGTGGATAGTTAAAGTTTCATATTAATATTGGCAAATAAAAGCAAACATTTTTAGAAAATGACATATATTATATGGGAAAACTACATTTCAAGATACTAAAGAGGTATAATGTTACATCCTTGATCATCAAATAAGGTACATATCAAAATATCTACTAAAGCATCAAAAATATCAAAAATAGAAATATTTGAAAATATTAAAACAAATATTTATTTACATAGAGATCATCACAATGAGTCTAATGACATTGTTTTTGTCTAAATTTAACATTACTTAGAATTACTATGAATTATAAAATAACAAGCATAAATAATAATAAATTATTATTTTATTAAAAGATAATTATATATCTAAGTTAAAATAACATAAATTGAAGCAATCTAATATTATAAAATAGAGGTTTTTTAAATATTTAATGAGTGGAGATTTAGAGCTTCATAATACTATCACGAAATCGAAGAAAAAACTTAGAAAACTAAGAAAAAGTGTAGGAAAAGGTTGCATTGCAAGACACTAAGGATATAATTTGTATATTTCTCATAAAATAAACAAAAACTCTGAAAGATTAAACAATTAAAAGATATGGAAATGAATATTTACATGGATAAATCTTGTCAAAGTGAGACCAATAATGTTTGCTTCTTCTCCATTGAATTTCATTTGAAAAAAGCTACCAATCATAAAATTATTAAATTGTTAAATGTGTATTTGTTTTGATGAATTTATAAAAGTTGATATATAATAAATTAAAGGAATATAATTCAACTAAATCAAAGTGATATAGTGTAACATAGGAAGAGAATTTTAGTTTCATAGAAACATAACAAAATTGAGGTTAAAGAATCAAGAAATTATAAAAATTATAGAGGAAGGCCACATAGAAAGATATGAGGTGACTGAGTGTTACATCAATTAACAAATTTGTTACAAATCAAAATGTCCCTTTAAATGGGCCAAGACTTTAAAACATGAAAAATTAAAAAAATATAAAAATAATTAGTTATTTAGATGCGCAACTCCAAACAAGTTCAATGACCATTGTTTACTTTAGTTCAAATTTCATTTTGACTTAGTACCAATTATAATAATTAATAAGAATAAAAAATATAGTTTTACTTTAATATTAACAAAATATATAAAAAATCTAAAATTTAATTAACTGAACTCAATTTATATTATAAAATCAAAGTGATCTAATGCTTAAATAAGAGGAGAATTAAAGTTTAAAGTAAAACAATGAGGAGAATGAGAAAAATATGAACAAATAAGAAAAAAATTATTGAAAAGTGTCATTCCAAGATATTTAAGAGAATGAGTGTATGAGTAAAAACAACTTGTAAAGCATGCCAAAACCTTTTAAAGTAAAATATTTAAAAAATAGTAATAAATTAATTTTTAATTTGATGGGGTTAATCAAGTCCAATATAATAATGTTTGTTTCTTCTCAGTTATGGCTCATTTGTAATTATTTTGGATTACCAAATTAAATAAGAAAGAAAATTTTAAACTATAATTTCAATATGGATTAAATTCATATTACACAAAAAATGACAAAAATTTGAGAAATTTAATCTATGTAAATAGAAGTGATAAAATATTTCATGAGTGGAAAAAAGTTTAACCAAATCAATGTAAAAGAACTCAACAAATATTTATAATTATACTAGACAGCTAGATTCTAAGATAATAAACATATCTAATGTAAAACCCTAACTCATCAAATCAACTTAAAACTAAAATACCAAGTAATCCACCAAAATTTTAAAAAAATTAAATAATTAAAAATATAAAATAAATATTTAATTATGTTGGAACAACAAATAAAAAAGTTTTATTATGACATTAAGAAAACATATATTAATGCCAAAATAAGACAAATTGAAGAAATACAATATGACCAAACCGATGCAATGTAAAGGTCACATAAAATGAAATTTTTCGCTAGATAGTAATATAGCCAAATCAAAGCAAATAGTTCAAAAAATTAGAAAATAATAAAAGAACAATTACATTCTAAGCCAGTAAGGATATTGATTATAATATTTTTAATTATAAAATTAGGGACAAATGAAAATTCCTTATAAAGAATTCCAAAAATATAGAAAATAAACTATTTAACACTACAAAAATGAATATTTAGTTATGTAGAGGTCAAGTGGAGTTCAACAATAATTGCCTCATCTTTTTCAAGCCACTCAAGGAATTATTACTAAGTAAAAGAATTAATTAAACATAAAAAATAATAAATTATTCCTTTAATATTAAGCAATTATTTATAAATTAAAAAATAAAATAAATTGAAGGCATGTAATATAAGAAAAACAATTAGTACAAAGGTCATGAGAGCATACAATAGCAATTAATATAACCAAATCAATGTGAAAAGAGAAGAAAAATATGATAAATGATATAAAAAATATCATTCCAAGACACTAAAGTGATTGATTGTACCATCCGTGATCATCAAATTTTGTATGAATCAAAATATCTAAAAGTGTGTCAAAATCTTGGAAAATTAAATATTTAAAAAAGATGAAAATGAATATTTGATTAAATGAAGCTCATTAAGATGAGTCCAAAAATAATTTTTCATGTCAATTAGACTTCATTTCGAATTTTTTTGTGAATTACAAAAAAATAAGCACAAATAAAAGAAATTATTTTTTTAATAGTAAGTAAAGATATCTTAACACTAAAATTAAAAAAATTATAACTATCCAATGTAACAAAACAAAGGTTATGTAAAGTCACAAGCATTGAGATTTAGAGTTACATTGTAATAGTACAAAATAAGAGAAAAAATTGAATAAATGTGATAAATATTACAAAAAGTTAATTTCCATAATATCAAAGAAATCAGGTGTAACATTCTTTCATTCTTAGATTTTAAACAAATTAAAATATTTTATAAATCATGTCAATACCTAGAGAATAAAATATTTAAAAATATATAAAATTTGATGTTAAATTTTTTATAACTCATTCTCTTCATTATAACAACTTTTGTTTTTAATTGATTGGACCTTGTTTTGAATTATTATGAATTATCAAGATTAAATACATAAATAATAAAAAATTTTATCTTAATATTAAGTTAATGTACATCTAAGGTCAAATGAGATATATTTAAGCAATGCAATTTTACCAAAACTATCAAAAGGAACACACACATCAGTGGAAATTTAATTGATGTTGTAATACAACTATATCAAAGCAAAATATTTGAAGAATTAAGTTAAATTATAGAGGAAAGTTGAACTCTAAGGTTCTTAATAGATCAATTGTAACAACCTTTATAAATAAATATGGTAACAATTGAAATGTGTCTTAAAGCCTAACAAATCATAAATAATAAAATGTCTAAAAATATATACATAGAGTAATTAATTGTATGATTCTTGTTATGATGAGGTTGTCGATGGTTGCTTTGATTATGTCAATCCTTTTTCAATTTATAAAAATTATAAAAGAAATTAAGCTTAAATATTAATAAATTATTATTTTGATAATAGGTATTTTTATATTATAACTTAAATCAGATAAATTAAGGTGTTGTAAGCAAGCAAAATCAAGGTAACACAAACGTTACAAGAGAAGAGGTATAGAGTTTGAAAGTAAAACAACTAAATCAAAGCAAAAACATTTGAAAAAAATAACATAACTTATACAAAAAAGTTGCATTGCAAGATATTGAGGAGAAAAAGTGTGACATGCTCGATCCTCAAATAAAGTGCAAATTGATATGTCTCTCAAATAGAGATAAATATTTATAATAAAAACTATTTAGATAGATCATATCAAGATGTTCTCATCAATGATAGCTTAGTATTAATATGTCCTTATTTAAAATTATTACAATATAAAACTTAAGAATAAAAAATTATAAATTATTTTTTTAAAATTTAGTAAATACATTTTAATTCAAAAATAGAAAAACTCAAGCAAAATAACAAAACTAAATCAAAGTGATGCAAACTTTATTGAGTAGAAGATTTTGTTTTACGAAGTAGAACAACCAACTCAAATAAAAAACTTTTAAGAAACGAGTGAATATTTTTAGAAAATTTGCATTTCAAGATACAAAGTAGATCAAGTGTAACATCCTCTACATCAAAACAAGTATAAATAAAAATATCTCACAAAGTATGCCAAAACCAATAGAAATGTATTCTTTAAAAAATAAAATCAAATATCTAATTGGATATAGTTGATAGAATTGAATCCAATGATGTTTTTTTCGTCTTGATCAAATAATGGTTAGAATTACTACAAAATACAAAAGTAAATTAGCATAAATAATAGTAAAATAATATATTCTTGAAAAATAAAAAAAATATAATGCTAAAGTGAGTAAAATTTATAAATTTTAAAAAGCAAAATATGAGCAATGTGAGTCTTTCACAAGATGAGATTTAGCATCAATGTGAATTATTTGAACAAAAAAAGCTAAATTGTTTGAGTATGTTTCTTTGAAAGATATAAATAAGGTTGAGTGTAACATTCTCTAATATAAAATAAGGTACAAATCGAAATACCTTGTGAGGCTTGGTAATAATCTAAAAAGTAAAATATTCAAGAATAATATAAATGAATATTCAATTGGTTTAAGATTGTCAAGCTTAGCTTGGAATTAATGCAAACTACAAAATTAAAGAAACATAGATAATAATAAGTTATTATTTCAACACTAACCAAATATACGTTCAAGCAAGATAAGGAAAATTAAAGTAATTTAGTATCACAAATTCGAGGCAATGCAAAAGTCACATATGAAGAGCACTAGAGTTTCACAATAATATAACTAAATTTGAGAAAAACATTGAAAGAAAAGGCAAAATGTAAAAAAATTACATTTTTTAGAATCAAGTGAATGCAAATAATATCCTCGATTATCAAACAAAGCACAAATAAAAATATCCCTTAAAGAATGCAAGAATTTAGATAATAAATACTTGAAAATATGATAACAAAACTTTAATTTGGAAGAGCTTGTTCATAGTAGAACAAAGACCTTTATTTCTTATTTCTTGCAACTCGTTGCAAATTAATACAAATTGCAAAAAATAAATAAATTATTGTATTAATTTTTGAAAAATATTTGTTGAAGTTGATATGAGATAAATTGAAGTTTTCTAATATAACTAAAAAATCAAATAAAAATATTACGATAGGAGATTTAGAGTTAAATAATAATATAACCAAATCAAAAAGAAATTTTAAAAAATGTAAAAATTCCATAAAATAAAATTTTGAAAAAATATAGACATAAACATTTAGTTTGACTAACCTCATTATAGCAGGTCTTATGATGTTTACTTTTTCATAATTTGACCTTGAGATTCAATGGTAAATAATAATAAATTTATGCTTCAAAAGAAAGTTATGTATATTATTGTTGAAGTGCTACAAATAGAATCAATGCAATATAAACAAATTAAAGTGATGTAATAGTCACACAAGATAAAAGTTATATATTCAAAGTAATATAACCAAATCTAATTGAAAATTTTCAATCATTCTTGTTCATCAATTCAGGTGCAAGTTAATGAATCTCCAAAACACATGAAAATCCCAAAAATAAAAAAAATTTCAAAATAAAAAAATATTTGTTTTAGTAAAGCTTATCAAATGAGTTTAATGACTTTTTTCATTTTGATGTGACATTATTTCGAATTTCTATTATTAACAAAAGTAAACTAGAATAAATAATAACAAATTATTATTTAATATTAAGCAAACATTAATTAAAGTTGAAATTAGATAAATTGAAGAAATGTAATACAATGAAAAACAAATGATGTAAATGTCATAAGATAAGAGATTAAGTGCTACATAATAATATAGCAAAATCAAAAAGAATAATTTGAAGATATGAGTTAAATAATAATGACAAGTTGTATTTCAAAATACTAAAGAGATCAAGTGCAATACTCTTTATCATCAAATCAAAAATCAATTGAAATTACTCATAAAATAAGTAGAACACTAGAAATATAATATAAAGAAATTATAATTATGAATATATCCTTTAAGACAGCTCATTGAGATAAGTCCAAATCCATTTGTTTTGTCCAAATCGAACATTGATTGGATCTAACATGAACTATAAAAATAAATAAGCATAAATAATAAAAAATTATTTTTGTAACGTTAAGAAACTTATATTTCCACAAAAAAAAGAATTACCAATGTTTTATAAATAATTCAAAAAGTTATAACAGCCACACAACATGATAATGATAGTTTTATTTTAATATTATAAAATTACATCAAAAAATTTCAAAAAATGAGATAAATCGACTTTGACACCCTTGATTGTGAAATAAGGTATGAATAAGAATTTTTCATAAAACATACCAAGTTCGTAGAAAGTAAAACATTTAAACAAATATATATATATATACATATATGTCACTAACATAAGTCAAACAAATTTTGTTTCATCTTAATCGAACATCGTTATGAATAACCTAAATTTCTAAGGTAAAGAGGAATAAATAATAATAAATTGTTTTTTTAATGTCATAGAATTATAAATTATGGTTAAAATAACATAATTAAAAGTAATGTAATACATCTAACTCAAAGCAATGTAAAGCTTGCATAAGAGAAGAATTTGAGTTTCATAATCATAAAACTATTTCAAAATAAAATATTTGAAAAAATAAGGCAACTTTTACAGGAAAGTAAACTTACATGTTATTAAGGAGATAGAGTGTAACATCCTTAATCATCAAACATAGTAAAAACCAAAATTTCTTTTTTAGAGATTAAAAAAACCTATAAATACATTTTTTAAAATATTTAGAAATAAATATTTTATTTAATAAAACCCATCAAGAAAAGCCCAATGATATTTTTTTCATATCTGTCACATCACATTTAGAGTTGACATAAATTACATAACTAAATAATCATTAAAAATAATTTAAATATTAATTAAACACATAATAAAGCGAAATTGAGGTCAACTAAAGCACTAAAATATTACCAAATATTGTTAATATAAGTGTCAAATAGTAGGAGAAGTAGATTTTCATAATTGTGCAACGAAATCAAAACTAGTAATTTTAACAATTTTAATAAAATTTATGAAAGTATTGCATTCCAAGATAATACAAAGTTGTATGTTGACATCTTATATCATCAAATTAGATACAAATGTTAATGTGTTATAAAATATGTTAAAACCCTTTAAAGTAAAATACCTCAAAATATCTAATCAAATATTTAATTAGATATCGCTTATCGTGTCGAGTCTAATGATGTTTATTTTATTTGATCTCATTCGAACATTTTTTGGCATTCTTAGCAATTACTAAAATAATAAGCATAAATAACAATAAATTATTTTTATTATTAAGTAATTATTTCTTAAAGTTCAAATGAGAAAATGTGTAGCAATATAACATAACCAAATCAAAGCAATCTAAAAGCAAAACTTGCTTGATTATATTAATGCAATAAAATAAAAGCAAAACATTCAATGAAATGAGATAAGATGTATAGAACATTAAGTTCCATGATATTAAGAAAATTTAGCATAACTTTCTCGATTATAAAATCTACTACAAATTGAAATATCTAATAAAACATATTGAAAACCTAGAAAGAGCATGAATAAAAGTTTACGCAATAATATTTAAATAGAAAGATAAAATTGAGACTAGTTAAATGACATTAGTTTTACTTTGATTAAGACCTTCTATAGAATTATTGGAAGTGGCAAATCAATTAATTATGCAAAAAATATAAATATTTAATTTTGTATGAACAAAGTTTATAACAAAATTAAGAGAAAAATTGAAAAAAAAATTAATCTCAAAAAATCAATGTAATGCCATGGTTATATAAAAGGACAGTCGGAGTTTCAAACTAATAAAACCAAAATAAAAGAAAACAGTAGTTGAAGTAATATAAATTCTATAAATAATTGATATTCAATACTATTAAAGAGATAGCATGTAAAATCCCTGATCATCAAATACGATACTAATTACACTCACTTGTAAAATGAGTGAAAACCCTAAAAGCAAATATTTGTAAATATTAAAGAAATATTTAATTTGATAAAGATCATTGAGTTGAGTCTAACGGCATTCTTTTTATCTCAATCTAACCTCATTTTAAATTACTATAAATTACTAAAATAAATATGTACAAATAATAAAAAAATAATTATTTTAATACTAAGAAAAAATATATATAAGAAGTAATATCATAAGTTATAAAAAGGGTAATATAAAGAAAATGAAAGCAACATAAAAGTCACACAATTAGAGAGTCAAAACTTTATAGAAATATAAACAAATCAATATGAAAGAACTAAAGATGTGATAAATTATGTGAGAAAGCTACACTATCAAAAACCATTGACAATGATTGTAATACAACCAAACATACAATTACTTATGACTTGAAATACATGGTAATGTAGTACAAAACCCCATCAAACAAAATATTTGAAAAATATTTTAAAATGAACATTTTATTGATTAAAGCTCATTAAGATGTGCTATTGGTTTTAATTATTTATTAATTAGACCATACTTAAAATTGCACTAAATACAAAATAAAATAAGCAAAAATTATAATAAATTATTATTTTAATTTTTGCAAAGACAACAATGAGGTTGAAATAAGATTCATGAAAAAAGTAATTTTACCAAAACAAAGTGATCAAATTGTCACTTGAGCGAAGAATTATTATTGCATAGAATAAAAAAATTAAAGCTAAAGATTTGAAAGAAATAAGCCAACTTATGGGAGGAAGCTTTATTATATGATACCAAGGTGATTAGTTGTAGCTTCCATGGTCATGAAATAATTAACAAGTTGAGATGCCTTATATATCATTCCAAACTTAAAGATATAAAATATTTAAAAATAATGAAATGATTATTTAATTAATTACAGCACATTTTCATGAGTAAAATGATCTTTTTCATTTCTATAGAACCATATTAAGATTTATAATAAATTACTATAGAATAATAATAGTAATTATTATTATTATTATTTTACCTTTTATAAATATGTCACAATGCTAAAATGAGGTAAACTAAAGAAATGTACTCTTAAAAAAATAACAATATTGTAGTAGTTACATTAGAATGGAATTAGAGTTTTATACAACAAAGGTGCAATCCAAGAAACTAAAAGGGTCGAGCAACCATATATGAAATCTAAAATAAGAAAAACATAAATAATGTCATATAACCAGATCAATGTAATATAATGGTCACATGGAAAAGGTTTAAGTCAGGTACTGATATAACCAAATCAAAGTAAACTTTTTAAACATTAGATAAATTTTATGATAAGGATCCATTCATTGATCACAAAATTAGTTCATAATTAAAATGTGTTGTAAAACATGCCAAAATTATAAAAAATAAAATATTTAGAAATATAAAAGGGAACATTAAATTTGATAAAGCTCATTAAGGAGTGTTTAAATACACTTTTTTGTATCCATTTTGCCTCATTTAGATTTATTACAAATTACAAAATAAACTAAAAATAAAAAAATTATGAATTATTTTTTCATTATTAAGCACATCTTTGTTAAAACTAAAATGTGATAAACTCAGGAAATGTGATGTATTCAAATCACAATATTGTAAAAGTCAAATGATTATAGAGTTGGAATTTCTTCAAAAAATATATGAAGAAATTAGGGAAATATTACTCAAAATCTACATTCTAAAATACTATGGAGATTAAGTGTAACATTCTTTTTGGAAAAATTAGGAACAAATCAAAATATCTCATAAACTCTTCCAAAATCGTTGAAAATAATATATTTAAAAATATAAAACTAAATATTTACATGATAATACTCATAGTGATGTCTCCAATGATATTTACTTGATTTCAATTAGATCATGTTAGAAATTTTTGTGAATTACAAAAGAATATAATAAGCATAAATGTTGATAAATTTTTATTTTGTTGGTAATTAAATATAATTTATAACCAAAACAAAATAAATTGGGCAATACAATATAATAAAATTAATGGAATACAAAATGACAAAAGAGAAGAGATTCAGAGTTACTTTATATTATAAGTAAATTGAAAACATATCTAGAATAAATGAAATAAATTACATGGAAAAGTTGCTTTCCAATGTATAGAGCAATTGAGTGCAGCGTATTTGAACATCATATTATGTGCTAATCAAAATGTCCTTAAAAGTACGTACGATTGCTAGAAAATAAAATTTGTTAAAAATAATTAAATAACAATTTAATTGGATAGAACTTTTCAAGGTAAATGCAATGATACTTGTTTCATATTTGTGAGACTTCTTTTCAATTATGTGATTTATCAAATGAAATTGGCATAAATAATAAAAAATTATTATTTCTATTTTGGTTTAATGCTAAAATGAGTTAAATTAAACGAATATAATCAAGCAAAATCAAAGCAATGTAAAGGTTACAAGTGAGGAGAAATAGAGGTTCAAAGTAATTTTATCAAACAAAAGAGTGTTTTGAAGAAAAGGGAAAAATTGAATGAGAAAGTTGCATTACAAATCAAGAATGAATCAATTTTTGTCTTAAAACATGCCAGTGTAATAGAAAATAAAAAATGTAAAAAAAATACAAATAATTATTTAATTAGTTAGAGCCTATCAATTAATGTTTAATAGTGCTTGTTTTATCTATATTGGATCTTTTTTAGAATTTTTAAAAATAAAAAATTTGAATAAGAATAAATAATAGTACCTTATTGGTTTAATATTCAATAAGCATATTTAAATCTTTAATTTAGTAAAAATAAAACAATTTAATATAGTAAAATAAAAATGATCTAATTAAAACATGAGAGGTGATTTAGAGTTATAATATAACAATATAATGTCAAAGAACATCATTTGAAAAAAAGAGATAAATTTATCCAAAAGTTTCATTTGATGATACTAAGCTTAAGTGAAACATCCTTAATTGTCAAATATGTTATGAATCAAAATGACTCATAAAACATGCTAAAATTAGAGAAAATAAAATACCTCAAAATATAAATATTTATTTTGATAAACTGATCGAGATGAGTCAAACAAGGCTTGTTTCATCTTAGTAGAACAATATTTGAAACTATAGTCAATTACCAAAGAAAATAAGGATAAAAAGAAATAAACTTTTAGATTAATATTAAGTAAATGTATATTAATATTAAAGTTATATTTATTTTATCAATATAAGATATCTAAATTAAAGTGATGTAATTATATAATTTTATATTTTTAGTATTTTATTTTATAATATTAATATATTTAAAAAGTGTAATATACAACACATATGCATAGCTATGAACATTTATTAATCAAGTTTTTAATAATTGATGTACATTATTTTACTCAATATTAGACCATATCATGGTGATTATTTTATTATATCATATGTGATGTTATATTAATTATTGAATAAAATTGATAATAATGCTATAAAGTTAATATTAATAATTAACTACTAAAATGGTGTGTTTTACACTATTAGGTAAAATAATTTCATATTTTTAAATTTAACAAGCTAGTAAAAAAAATTTTCATCAAATAGAAAAAAGAACACAATTAAAAAAATGTGCAACATGAGAACTTTAAAAGACATCACCCATCACAAAAGTATGCTGAACTTGATGTTCGAATGACATCAAGTGCTATATTGTTGTTGTATTCACATATTAATATAAAAGTCAAAAAGAAGTATGTGTGATTATTGTCCAAAAGTAAATGAATAGCTAAATAATGTTTACAAATTATTATCCAGAAGAACTTCTAGAAAAAAATTATGCTTTTTAACTTGTCATAACATACTCTTATATAAATATTTTAATTGAACAAAACTAATAAAAAATTACATAAACTATTGTTCTTCATAAGCAAATATTTATATATAAGGTTTAATTCTATTAAGTTATCATTCCTAAAATTTAAAAATAAATTTATATATTAAAAATAAATAATTAAAATTTAATTATTATAATTAATATATATTAAACTATAAAGCATAAGAGATTTTCAAAATATTACTAATTCAAAGAACCAAAAAAAGAGATAGTGTACATAAAGATGATTATTCTATAACAGAGAGAATGTCATTGATTGATAAGATGGAAATTGAAATGTAAATAGTAGAATGGAGAAAAAAGGGATGATTTAGAGAAGTGGATAAGAAACAGAGAGAAGATAGAGGGGATAAGGAGAGCAAATAACAAAGTGAAAGAGAGAAAAAAAATGATAAAATGGAGAGGAAAAGAGGCGAGAGAGTAAAGAGAATATAAAAGATAAGGAATGGAGGAAAATTACTAAGAGACATTGAAATAAAGAAAAAATTGAGCAAAATAATTAAATAAAAGTTAAATATTAATAATAAAATCTCTTATATTTATTAAAAATTACAAGTTAATCACATTTAATGTCTGATTATATCAAAATATAAAAAATATAAAATCTATTATCTTTATATATTATTGATTTTTAAAGCAGTTATTACCTATTAATTTAATATTATATTATTTTTTGATATGTTTGAAAAAGTTTATTAAATAGCAAATTATATCATTTTTCTAATATATTGTCTTTTTATCACATAATATATATAATAAATATAAATATTCTTTAATATTAATGATGTAATTTTTTAATTTCAAATGATCTATAACAAATTGACATTCTATTTAAAATTTTATGTACAACATATACATGATTAGAAACTAATATTAATTCTAATTTATTATAGTTGATATATTTTTTTTGTCAAAAATTAAATTATATTAAAAGCATCACTTTACTATATTAAATTTAATAGATGTGATATTTTTAATACTAATTATGAGTTACTAGATTGGAAATTATAAACTACTTTTGATAACTAAAAAATTTTTCAATGCTACATGTTATTAAAATGAAATGTTGTTTTTTAGATGAACGAATGCTATGAAAACCAATGTGTAACAAAAGGGCTTCTCAAGAGTACACCCATCCAAATACTGTCATCATACATGCATTAAAAAGTTATACAGTGAATGTTATATGATTATTAACTTTAAGATAATGAATGATTTTTGAAATTTTTTAAATTACTAGAAATATATGCTTTTAAAAAATTATGCTTATTATATATATCATAATTTATTCAAACATAAAATTTTTATTTATATCATATTAACAAAAATTTTAAAAAACTATTATTTTTGATATTGTGGTCATTAATATATATCAATTTCTTTCATTATGTTGTCATTACTATGAATAAAAATATTAAATTAATTAATAAAAAATAAATAATAATATATATATTTATCATAAATATTATATATTAAACTATACATTATGAAATATTTCTTAAATATTATGAATTGATGGGCTAAAAAAATAGTCAATAACGAGATAATAATTCTATAAGAATAATAGGAAATCAAGGATTGGCCAGAGTAAAATAGAAAGAAAAATAGTGATAGAGAGAGATAATAAATGATTTAATGATGATGAAAAGGGAGAGAGAATATAGAATAGATAGGGATAATAAATAAAAATTATGAAAGTGAAAGAAATGAGGAAGTAAAAAGATAACAATGAATGAGAGAAAGAAGAATACAAGGAGATAGTGAATTAGGAGACAACTATAAGAATAATAATGGAAGAGAGAAGGATTTGAGAGAATATAAGAGGCATTTAAATAAAGAGAAAATATGAGAGAAATGATTAAAATATATTAAATCTTAACATTTAAATTAACGATATTTTTAATTATTATAACTTGATCTTATATAATATTTAATAACATTAAAATATAAAAATATTTATGTTTTATGAATATTTTAGAATAATATAATTATTCTAATACATTATCTTTATATTGCATAAAAATTATACTCAATATAAATAATATTTAACATTAATGAAATAATTTTAGATTTCTAATAATATAAAAACATTTTTACACAGACTTATATATGGCTATAAAAATATATTAAATTCAATTTATTATAATATTTATAAGCTATTTTATCAAGATTAAATAGTAATATAGTTATTTTGTTTATGCTATGATGTGTCATATTTATTATTACACGTTAGTGTAGTGTTGCATGAAAACAAAAGCCTAAAATTTTTAGTTTTTTGTCATGATTATCTCAAAGAAAAGGAATTGTTTTTTAATTTTTATAAATTATTTTGTAGAAGCACTTTTAAAAAATTTTTTCCACTTATTACATATTTCAAAATATTCTCTAATACTAATAATTTGTTAATATGAAATTAATGAAATATAAGATCAATTATTATTTTAAATGGAGAAAATATTAAAATTTAAGATTTGATTATATTATGTTATCATGATTACAAAAAAAAATAAATTAGATTACATAATAAATTTAAATAACAAAATATATATTTCTTTTAATTAGTATATATTAAACTTGGCAACATAAGGCAAATTTTCTCAAACAAAATTAGTTGATGGCATAGAAAAAAGATTGTGTAGATGGAGATAATTGAGCTATAAGGGAGAGGAATTAGCACATTGATGAGAAGGTAATTGAAAAGAAAATAGGAAATTTTAGAGGTGACAAAATATTCAAAGAAGAGGATATGAAAAAAGATAAAGCAATTAGTGCAAATAAATAGGAATGTGAAAGAGAGAGAAATGAGTGAATATTAAGGGAAGTAGGAGAGAGTGAGAGAGAGGGAGAGAGAGAAGATATAGTAATACAAAGAGACAAAGATTGAATAAAAAAATAAATAGATAATGGGAGAGAGAAGTAAGTGAGAGAATATGAGAGACATTAAGAGAAAGAGAAAAAAATTAAAGAAATACATAAGTTGAAGTTAAATGTGAATAATTGAACCTATAATATTTATTTAATATTACAAGTTAGTGACATATAATATTTAATAATATTAAAATATAGGACAAATATAAGGATATTTTTATGTTTTATTATATTTCATATGACTAAAGTATACGTAGAATGTTAATTTAACATTAACTTTTTGTTGAAATAGTTCAAAACCTTACATAAATAATAAATAATATAATTGTCCAAACATATCATCTTTATATGACATAATGTATGCAATAATTATAAATAATATTTAGTATTAATGATATAATTAAGATTCTAAAAATTCCATAATAATTGATTATTATAATTTAAAAATTTTACACGTCAAGTATATATGGCTATAAACATATATTAATTCTAATTTGTTGGAATTGATATAAGTTTTTTTGCTCACAACTAAACTATATTAAATGAATTATTTTATTATATCACATTAGATGTCATATTTTTTATATTATGAAATTAACAATGATGTTGTAATGTTATTATTAAAAATTAATTACTAAAATAGTAATTACAAACAATCATTTATAATAATTAAATTTTTTTAGTATTAAAAAATTAAAGTCATATGTCATTCATCAAAAAGCAAAAATATTCCGTTTGTGTGATTATTGCCTTCAAGATAATGAACCATTTTTGAAATTTCCAATATTATAATTCATTTTACACCCTTAAAAAGAGCATGCTTATTACATATGTCATAATATATTCTACTTTTAATATTTTATTTTTATAAAATTAATAAATACTTAAATAAATTAATATTTTTTATAAAATGAACATTAATACATAGGATTGTTTCTATTAAGTTATCTCTTTTATAAATAAATATTGAAATTAACTAAAGAATATAAATAACAAAATAAATATATATCATATATATTATATGTTTAACTATGTGACATGATATATTTTTTAAATATTATTAATTGATGGGCTAAAAAGAAAATAGTAATGATGGAGATAACAATTTTCCAAGAGGGGAGAAAGTTAACGATTTATGTGAGGAAAATAATAACAAAGAGAGATGAGAGATGATTTAATACAAAAAACCAAAAATAGAGAGCATAGAGATGATAGAGATAATAAATATATAAGGGAAAGAGAGAGAAATTAGAAAGTAAAGAAGAATAGAAGCAAGAGAGGGCAAGATGTCGTAAAGAGATAAAGAATGAAGGGACACAATAGACTTTTAATGGGAGAGAGAAGGAACTGAGAGAATCTAAGAGAGATAGAGATAAGAAGAAAAAAGTATGATAAATAATTACGTAAAAGTTAAATCTTAAGAAGTCAATTTATAATATTTGTTAAATATATTAAGTTAATTATTTATAATATTTAATAATAATAATATATAAAAATATTTTAGGTTTATCATTATTTTAATTTATTTCCAATAATTAAATAATATTTTTACTATTATTATAATAATAATTTTTTTATGATTATAACTTAAATTTTAACTATTTACTAAAGATAAATAAAAAATAAATTTTGAATTGAAATGTCTTACAAAGCTTACAAAAATTAAAAAAAATTAATGAAAGAGAAGTAAATATTCAATGATATAGAGCTCATTATGGTGAGTCCATGAACAATTATTTCATTGCAATTATATCTCTTTTTGATTTACTGCAAATTACTAAGATAAATAAAAAATAATAAAAAATTATAATTTTTATTATTAAGTGAATAAATATTAAACTACAAACGAGATAAATTGCGGAAATTTTGTATTACTTTGTCAAAGCAACATAAGGATTGCTTTAGAGCAGATTTAGTGTAACATATTAAGATGACTAATTCAAAGGAAAACTTTAAATAATTATGTTTAATTATATAGGAGAGTTGCATTCTGCGATGAACAAGTATAATATTCTTAATCACTAAATTTAACACGAGCAAAAATCTCTCATAAATCCTGCTAAAACCCATCAAAAAAAATATTTAAATTTTTTAAAAAATTATTTAATTAGATAATGCTCATTGAGACCATCCAACAATGTTTATTTAATTTTGATATGACTTCCTTTATTATTTCCATTAAATTCAACATTAAATATGCATAAACAAAAAAGGATAATTAATTTGTTTATAAATAAATGTAAATAAATTTTAAAATAATATGAATTGAAATGATATAATATAACCAAATCAAAACAATGCAAATAACCCACAAGGGTAGATTTAGAATTGCATAGTAAGATGACAAAATTAAATTGAGAAAGATTTAGAATTGAGATAAATTGCTTGAGAAATTTACAATCGAAGATACTAAGGATATCAAATGTCTTCTTTGGAGGGTGAATCTAATACCAGATGAGCTATATTCATTTGGAGTTATTAAATCTTATTAGTTTTGATTGGTGACATGTAGAAATTCTAACTTGATTTAATCATCAAACCAATTTTTCTAGATCATTTATGCACTTAAATGTGCTAATTGAATTGTTGTCTTTGAATGTATACATATTATGGTGGATTATAAAGGCAAATTATAAAGGCACAGGGTCCACACATTGGAACATTCTAAGCTTGAGATGTGGATTGATGCTTTGCTTAAAGAGGTTTTAAGTTGAAAGATGGTAGTTCATGCATGCCATTTGATTAATGACAAACTATTAAGTTCTTAGTATAAATTCTTTATTTCTTGAGCATATGGTATGTTTTTTTGATCATTATGACCTTCTTGAGAATTGATTGTAATTGTTGTTTATGCTTAAAGTAATATATGTTAGCAAAGATGAGGAACATAGAGATTTTTTGTTACGTAAAAGAAAAAAAGGTGAAAAACATGGCTTGAAGGGAACAAGGGTTGGAGCAACATGTTGCTAGTGATGGCCTAATGGTGAATGATGCATGTGCTAGCATTAAGGGCTTTGTGGCCTTATTGATCCCAATCTTTAAAGGCAAGGGCATAGTTGGCAAGTGCCATATATGAGTTGCAGTTGACGTGGCTACAAGGTTAGAGTATTGTGAAGCATACAAGGCCTTGCATGAGATGGATGTTGTAGAGATAGAAAAGACTATTGTTAGGTTTTTGAAAATGGAGAAAGATGGATAAGAAGAGAGTGTCAATGATTGATCTAAGGTTGATAATAGATAAGTATGATAGAGTTAGGGGGCTATCTTTCATATACTTCGCAAATGATGAAGGGGGCAAACAAACCCAATCTTTTCACTAAGGATTTGCTTAGGTTAATCTAAAATGATCCAAGTTCATTCATTTTTTTATTTTTATTGTAATTTGTATAGCTTAATAGAATTTGGTTCTCAAACTCATGCTTAAATCAACCAACAAAAAAAGATATTACAAGTATCCCTGCTACAATCTCCAAAGTTGTTTGCTCAATTAAATGATTCTTTTAGAGCATCTTCAGTTATGGAATGGACCCTTGATGAAGTGAACTCAACAATCAATAATGCGTTTTAGCGCCTCCAAGTAACTCATATCATAATGCACCATTGGTGGATCATACTCAATGATGCAAGAGGAATTATGCATGTACCATCATAATGAAGAAGCATGAATAACTTCATGTACTGCTACAATTTTTTATGAACAAGTATAAATTGAAATGTCTTGTAAAGTTTGTTATAGCAATAGAAAATATTATACATAAAAATGTCAAGTTGAATATTTAATTCAATTATGATTTTCAAGACAAGTCTAATATGTTCATTTTAGCTCAATCAAACTTCTACAAAAATCACAATAAAATCCAAAAGTAAATTGGAAAAAACTATAATAAATTGTTAATTTAATATTAGGTAAAAAGATAATGGTTAAGAAAAAGTAGACTGATGCAACATAATAAAAAAAATCAATGAAATATAATGGTAACATTGGTGGATATTTAAAGTTTCTCATTCAAATAACAACATCAATACCAATAATTTTAGAAAATGAGATAAATTATATGAGAAAATTACACTCTAGTATGCTAAGAAATTGAAGGATAGGTTCCCTGGTCATCAAATCTAGAAAAAATCAAAATGTCGCAGATTGCTTGGCAATTTTTTAATAAAATAAAAAATTTGTCAAATTGAACATTTAATTTGATAGAGGTCACTAACATGAGTCTAACAACAATTATTTCATCTTAATCATACTTTATTTAGAATTGCCACAAAATACTAAATCAAATAAGAAAAAATAATAACAAATTATTATCTAAATATTAAGTACATAGTAAAGTTGAAAAGAGATATTTTTTTAAAATATAATATGATAAAATTGATGTTATGAAATGGTCGCATGTGAAGAGAAATATAAATTCATAATAATATAAGGAAAATAAAGAGAAAATCTTTGAAACAATAAGCTGAAATGTAAGCAAGGTTGTATTGTAAGATAATCAATAATCAATCAAGTCAAGCACGAACCAAAATAGCTTGCAAAGCATTCATATGTAAAAAATAAAGTAGCTCAAATATGGAAATGAATATTTAATTTGATAGACCTTCTTTTACTGAGTTGAATGATGTTTTTTCAGTTCAATCGAATCTCAATTATAGATACTACAATTTATTAAATTAAATATGCATAAGTAACAGTAAAATATTGTTTTAATATTAAGTCAATGTATAAAATTTAGATAAAAAATAAGATGATATCAAAGCAATATAATGGTAACTTGAAAGGAGTTTAAAAATGACATAATAACAAAACATAATCAACACAGAATTTAAAGAAATGTGTTAAATGGTACAAGATAAATGCTTTCCAAAACTCTAAAGACATCTATTATAGCATCCTTAATCATCAACCAGGTGAGAATCGAAATGACTTCTAAAGCACACAATAGACATAAAAAATAAATTAGTTAAAAATTTAAAATTAAATATTTAATTAAATATGGCTCATCTAAATTAGTTCAATGACATTATTTAGTCTTTATCAGACTTTGCTTGGAATTATTATGAAACACCAAAGTGTATTTGCATAAATAATTAAATATTATTATTTTGATATTTGATTAATATATTTTAATGCTACAATAAGAAATACTATGACAATGAAATGTAACAAAATGAAAGCAATGTAGAGGTCATGTTAGAGGAGATGTTGAATTAAATAGATCATAACCAAAAGAAATCTAAATAATTGAAGAAATGAGATAAAATGTGTAGCAATGTTACATTTTTGATGTATTAAGTAAATAATGTGCAATCACCTTGATCATTAAATAAAGAATTAAATCAAATGTCTCATCAAATTTGCAAAACATTAGATAATAAAATATTTGAACATATAAAAATAAATATTTAAATGGATGGAGCTTGTTTCTAATGACATTTATTACATGTCGAAAAAACCTTATTTAAAAATAGTATGTGTTACCAAAATAAGTTAACTTAAATATCAATAAATTATAATTTTAATATTAACTAAATATATTAAAAAGTAAATGAGACAAATTGTAGCAAAGTGACCTAACCTAAGCAATGCAATGTAAAAGCCATATGAGAGGAAAATTTTTGTGTCATTGCAGTAATTAAGATAGAGATCATTAAGATAAGACAAATGATGTTTATTATTTCATTATTAGACCACTTTTAGAATTACAATGAATTACAAAAAATATTCATAAATAATAATAAATTATTATTTAATATTAAGAATATATATACATATATATTAAATTCGAATTGAAATAAGTTGAAGTAGTATAATGCATAAAAGTCATACCAACATAATAATGAAAAAAAGTAATTTAAAGTTATATGGTAATTAAACCAAATCAAAGCAAACAATTTAAAAAGTAATATTAATTGTGAGAGAGTGGCATTCCAACATACAAGAGGTCGCATGCAGCATCATCAATCATCAAGCTTTGTAAAAATCTTATTGCCTCATAAAGTATGTCAAAAGCTTAATAAGTATATAAAAGAAATATTTAAAAAGAAATTATAATTAGATTGAGCTCAATGAGATGAGCCTTATAACATTTTTTAAGTCTTAGTCAGATCTCCGTTAGAATACCTACAAATAAATTTAGTTAACAAGCATAAATAATAATGAATTATTATTCAAATATTAAGTAAATATATAGTAAAGAAAAATGTGACAAATTGAAACATAATAATATAACAAAATGAAAGTGATGTGAAGACCATATTGGATTAGAATTGGAGTTTTGTAATAACATAACAAAATTAAAGCAAGAAAATGTAATGAACCATCTTATATAAGAAAGTTGTATTCTAAGATAATAAGGAGATTGAGTGTAATAAAAGTGTTAAGTTGTATAAGAAAGTTACATCCAATAATCAAATTAATTATGAACTAAAATATTTTGCAAATACATGTGAAAACCATAAAGAAGTATTATTTAAAAATGTAAAAATTCAATATTTAATTTGATAAGGCTCATCGAGACTGGTTAAACGATGATTGTTTAATGTTGATCAAACCTCATTTAAAGTTACTATGAATTAAAAGCTAAGTATAAAAAATGAATTATATTTAATATTAATTTTATACGTATAAATATAACATAGGATAAATTGAAATAAATTAATACTAGAGTTTCATGGTAATAAAAACAAATCAAGGTTGATATTTTGAAAAAAAACAAGATAAATTATGGGGGAAAGTAGCATTACAAGAAATTTAGATGATTTAGTGTAACAAACTTAATTGTTAAATTAGGAATGAAACAAAATTCTTCAAAATTAAATATTAAAAACAAATAAATAGAATTTTTTTTACAAAGAGTTCATCGAAACCTTTCCAATGATCTACGTTTTGTCTCGATAAGATCTCTTTTGGAATTATTACAAATCATCAAAGTAAATGATTATATGTAATACAAAATTATTATTTTAATATTTAGTAAATATTTATTAAAACTAAATTTTGACAAAATCAAATAATTTAATGTAGCTAAATCAAGGTAATGTTAACGTCACATGACATAAGAGAAGAATAAGACTTTCGTAGTAATTTAATCAAATTAAAGTGACAAATTTGAATAATTGTGTTGAATTTTGAACAATGCATCCTCAAATTTTAAATTAGTTGCTAATCAAAATTTCTTATAATGTGAGCAAAAAAAATTTAAAATACAATATGTGAAAAAAAATATTTTATTAATTAGTTATTGTTAGATTATACATTGTTTAAAGTTACGATGACTTACCAAACTAAATAAGCATAAAATATAATAATTTATTATCTTAATATTAACTAAATAAATGTCAAAAGTAAATTGAGATAAATTGATGAATTATAAAAAAAAATAGTTTGAAGCATTACAATGGACACAAAAAAGAGAATTGAAGCATCTTACATAGGAAGGATGCATTCCAAGATACAAAATACATCATTTGTAACAACTTCAATCACAAAATATTGTACGAATTTAAATATCTGATGAACTTAAGAAAAACCTTACAACAAAATATCCAAAAAAATAAAATTTAATATTTAATCAGGTAGAGCTTGTTAAGATGAGTCAAATGCTAATGTTTTATGTTGTTCAGATCTTGTCCAAAATTACTACAAATTATGATTGATACTATGCATAAAATATAATGTATTATTACATTAATACTATCTAAATATGTATTAAAATAGAAATTGGATTAATTTTGATAATATAATATTATAAAATCAATGAAACATAAAGGTAAATAAGAGAAGATTTTTAGTTTGCATTGTAATACAGCAAAATCAAAGTAAAAATTTTAAAATAGTGAGATAAAATATATCAAAAAATGATGATAAAATATGCTAAGAATAGCCAAATAAAAAATGTTAAAGGATAAATGAGAGGATATATAGAATTTTTTATTAAAATAAGAAAGTCAAAAAAAAATATTTAATAAAATTACATAATGTGTTAGGAAAATTGCATTCCATGATACAAAGTATATGGTGAGTAGTATTGAAATCTAATAAGAAAAGAAATGTCTAGCAAGTAGTACAAAAGCCTTAGCAAAAATAAGTAAATATTTCAAATAAATCATTTCGTTAGAAAGAGCTCATAAAAATCAGTCTAACAACTTGTGTTTTATCTCGATTACACTTCGTGTTGAATAACCATGATATAACAAAGAAAAATAAATAAATAATAACAATTATTATTTTAATATTAATTCAACATATACTGAAGTTGACAAAGGAAAAACTTAAGAAAAAAAATACAACAAAGTCGAAGCAATGTAAAAGGCATACAATATTTGAGTTATGGTTTCATAGTAATATGATCAAATCATAGAGAAAATTTTGAAAAAATGAGATGAAATGTAAGGAAAGTTACATTCGAATATCTTAAGGAGACTTAATTTAATAGCCTCAATTGTAATATCAAGTTCTAATAAAAACTCTTTTTTAACATGCAAAAAACATAAAAAATAATAGCAAAAACTTGTTTTGATTAGTGATAAAGTATTAAAGCTAATAGGTAAAAATTATAGTAAATTAATGTTTTAATATTCAATATATATAAATATATATTATAGTACAATTGAGGCTAATTGAAATAATTTAATATAAATAAATCAAAGCAAAGTTAAGATAAACATGTTTAGACTTTCATAACTCGTGGATATTTAGAGTTTCCTAATACTATATCCAAATAAAAAATGACAAATCAGATACTTATCGAAATATCTCACAACATTAGACAAAATAAAAAAATAAATTTAAAAATTATAAAAATAAATATTTCATTTGATGGAGCTCGTTGAGACTAGTCCAATAAAATTTGTTTCTTCTCAATCCACCACATAAAAAATTACTATAAATTGAAAAAATAAGCTATAATAATAAAAAATTATTTATTTATATTATTATGAAAATATAAATTATTATTGAAATGACATAACTTGATGCTATACAAAATCAATTTGATTTAATTGTCCCATGAAACAACAAAGGAGTTTCATTTTAATATTTCAAAATAATAAAAGCAATATTTGAAGAAAAGAAATAAATATAAAAAAAATATTGTACTAAGAAATTTCTAGATCAAATGTAACTTCCATGATAGTCAAATAAAGTTCGAATAAAAATGTGTCATAAAGAGTGTTAAAAGACAGAAACAAAATACATGAAAATTTCAAATTTAATATTAAATTGATTAAATTTCATCTTGATGAGTCAAAAAATAATTGTTGTTTCTCGATCAAGGCTTGTTTGGATTTACTATAGATTACCAAATAAAACAAAAATTAATAACATTAAATTTTTAATTTAATGTTATGTATATATATGCTACATAAAAATTAAATAAATTTTAGCAATGAAGTGTAACCAAGTGAAAGTGATGTAAAGGCCTCACAAAAAGAGATTAAGAGTTACATAGTGATTTTATAATAAGAAATCCACAAAATTGAAGAAATGAGATAATTTTGTCAAAAAAGTCACATTATAAGGCATTAAGGAGATCAAATGTAAGATCCTCGGTCATCAAATCAAAAACTAAATATAACTTGTAAAGGGGATAAAAACACTCGAAAATAAAATACTTAATAATGTAAAAAATATTTAATTACATAGATCATATCAACATCTATTTAATTGTATTTGTTTCATTTTATAGTGATAAATGGAACCAAACTAACATATCTAAATCAAAAGGATGTAAATGCCATATGAGAGGAGAATTAGTCCTTCATACTATTACGATTAAATGAAATAGAAAAAAAATAATGGTAATCTATTATGACTTCTTTGATCATCAAAATAGGTAGAAACTTAAATTCCACATATAACATGAAAAGAAGTTTGAAATAATAAACATAAAAAAAAATAAATATAAAAGAATATTTAACATGACTGAGGTCTTCTACATCAGTCTAATGACGTCTATTTATCTTAATCAGATGATACTTGGAACTAATGCAAATTTTTAAAGTAAAGAGAAATATTAGTATATTACTATTATTTCAACATTAAGTAAATAACAAATAAAGCTAAGTAAAGATAAATTTATTTCATGTAATACAACAAATTCAAAAGAAATAATTTGAAAAATGATAAATTAGATTGGGAAGTTATATTTCAAGTTGTTAAAGAGATCAAGTATAAAATGTTCAGTCAGCAAATAGGGTAATAATCAAAATGTCCCACAAGGTTTATCAAAACTCTTAAAAATTAAATTTTTAAAAATATAAAAATTAATATTTAATTAGGTGGAAATCATGGAGACAACATTGATAATATTTGTTTCAACTTAATATCACCTTAATTAGAATTATAATGAATTACCAAATTGAACATGAATAAATTATTATTTTATGTTAAGTAAATATATTTTAAAACTTATAAGAGATATATTTAAGCATTATAATATATCAAAACTAAAGTGATGCCATTGTCACACGAGAGGTGATTTAATGTTACATCATAATATAGTAAAACAAAAGAAATGAAGAAATTTAATAAATTTTTTTGGGTTTTTTACATTATAAGGTATTAAAAAGACAGTTTAATACAATCGATTGTCAACTCAGACACAACAAAAAGTCATATAAAACTTGCAAGACTATAAAAAATAAAATATAAAAGAACATAGAAATGAATATTTTTGTGAAAGTGGTAAGTGAGATAATCTCAACATAAAAAATTAATATTTTAATATTACATAAATAAATATTAAAGTAAAAATGAAAAAGATTAAAGTAATCAAATGAATGAAAATTAAAGCAATATAAACGTCACACAAGTGCACATTCAGATAGTAGGAGATTGAGTGTAACATCATCGACGTCAATTCAAATCATATTGGGAAAGTTGTATTCTGAGAGATGCAAATTTAATGAAAAATTCTATATCTTTAAATCAACAATGGTTATAAATTTCTCTTAAAGCAAGAAGAAATGCTAGAAAATAACATATACAAAAATAAAACAAAATTAATTGGATAATGCTCTTAGAGACTACTTTAACATGGTTTATTTCTTATCGCTAAGTTGCAATTTATATTTCCTATGAATTAAAAAAAATAATCACATGTTTTTACAAACTATGAATCAGGAAAAGTAAGCATAAATAACAACAATTTTTCTTAATATTATGCATATATATATATTGAAGTATAAATAAAATAAATTAAATCAATATAAAATAACAAAATCAAAGTGATATAGAGGGCACATAAGTAGAGTGTTATGCTTTCATAGTAAAATTGTAAAATCTAAGAAAATATTTTAGAAATTGCATTAAAGTTTCTGAGAAAATTAAATTCCAGTATACTAAGGCGATCAAATGTAACATCATCGATCATCAAATTAGGATCAAATAAAAATATTCCTTAATTAGTGGAAAAATGCAATAAAAGAAAATATTTAAATATATAATATTGTGTATCTAACTGGTTCAAGCAAATTGAGACTAGTTTCTCAATGATTGTTTCATATCGATCACACATCATTTAGAGTTACTATGAGTTACCAAAATAAGTATAAATGAAAATAATTATTGTTTCAATAACAAAAATTATATTCTAAACTTGAAATTATGTAAATTGAAGTAAAGTAATACAACCAAAGAAGGTGACTTAAAAGTCACATTAGAGAAGATTTAAAGTAACATTATAACAAAACTAAATCAAGGAAAAATATTTGTAGAAATCAAATATTGTTTTAAGAAAGTTGAATTTCAAAATACTAGAATAATTGAGGGTAACATCCCGAAACATTAATTTAGGTAAGAATCAAAATATCTAAAAAATAGTGCTAAAAGTTTTGAAAATTAAATTTTTTAAAAAATAAAATAAATTTTTAATTTGATAAAGCTCGTTGGTTATAATGATATTCTTTTCATGTTTACAAAATTTTTTTTGAAATATTGTTAATAACAAAATTATATAAGAATAAATAATATTAAATTATTATTTTAATATTAACTAAATATATATTGAAGTTAAAAAGAGAAAAGATGAAACAATATAATATAAATAAATCAAAGATATATAAAAGGTCACATAAGAGGATATTTAGTGTTGAACAATAATATAACCAAATAAGAGTAAAATATTTGAAGAAATGAGATAAATTATACAAAAATGTCACATTCCAAAATGTTTAGAGAATGGAATGAAACATTTTCGATGTTAAATCAATTATGAATCTAAATGACTGTTAAAGCACCCTAAAGTCACAAAAGAATACCTCAAAAAAAGATAAAAGATAAATTTTATTGCACCGAGATCATTAAAGGCCAATGTTTTTCTTTCATATTAATTAGACATCTTTTGGATTAATTATAAATTAAATAAACATAAATAATAATAAATTATTATTTAATTTTTTGTAAATATATATTAATGTAGATATTACATAAATTGAAACAATGTATTTTTTAGAAATCAAGGAAAATTTGAGGTTGCAAGAGGATATTTAAAGTTAGATAGTAGCATGACAAATTCATTAGAAAACATTTGAATAAATTAGATAACTTATATATTAGAAGATTTAATTCTAAGATAATAAAGAGATTGCACGTAACATTTTCCAATCTTAAAATTAGGTGCAAATCATATTATCTCATTAGACTTGCTTAAATTATATGAAATTAAATATTTAAAAAATATAAAAGAAAATATTTGATTCAATAAAATTCGTCGAGGAAATTCTTACAAAGTTTTTTACATCTCAAACAATAATGTTTAGAAATATTGCTAATTATAAAATTAAATAAAAATAAATAACCATAAATAATAAATAATTATTATTTTAATATTAAGTAGTCATATATTAAAAATGAAATGAGAAATATTTAAAAAGCTTAATATAACAAAATGAAAAAAAAGTAAGGTTCACATGGTGAGAGATTTAATGTTACATAGTAAAATAACCGAATAAAAGAAAAAATTTAGGAAATGTGATAAATATTTTGAGAAAGTCACCAAAAAACATAAAACATATTTTAAGGAACGGATATTTAATTAGATAAAGCTTATTGAGACATGTATAATGATGTATGTTTCATCTTAATTAGATCTATTTATAATTTACTGCAAATTACTAAAATAAATAAGTGTAAATAATAATAAATTAAAATTTTAATATTCTAAAAGTATATACTAATATTAAAAAGAGTTATATTTAAGCGATATAATATGATCAAATCATATCAATTAAATCGTCACACTATGGTAGAATTATGATTTGATAGAAATGTAACAAAATAAATGAGAAAAGCTAAAGAAATATGATAAAATATTTAGGAAAGTTTTATTCCAATATACTAAGAGGATCAATTGTGTCAAAATTTGATATGAATAAAAAGTTCCCTTAACCTTAAGAGAATCAAAGGAAACAAAATGTCTAAAAATAAAGAAATGAATATTTAATTTCGAAGGAGCTCATTTAGAGGAGTCCGAGATGCTTGTTTCCTCCCAACAAAGCCTTAGTTTTTGTTAGTTTCAATCAACAAAGTAAATAACCTTAAATAATATTATATTATTTTTTAAATCTTAAGTATATCTATAAGTTAAAATAAGATAAATTAAAGCAATGCAATATAACAAAATAAAACATAAGTAATGGTCACATGATAGAAGAGTTAATGTTTTGTTAAAATATAAGAAATCAAAGAAAAAAAAGTTGAAGAATTGAGAAATATTTTGGAAAGTAGCTATGAAAAAAAATGAAGAGATAAATTTTAATGTCCTTGATCAACAAATCAAATAGTGCTTCAAGTGTGCTAAAAAAATAAAAAATTTAAGCATATAAAAAGCGAAAATTTAATTGGATAGATATCATTAAGATGCATCCAAGATGTTTGTTTCCTTAAAAACAGGCCTCATTATGGGACAAAGTCAATTGCCAAAGTAGATAAGCTAAAAAAATAAATTCTATTATCATTATTACATAGATACATATTAGAGCTAAAATAAGATAAATCTAATCAATTTAACATAATTAAATAAAAGCAAAATAAACATAACATGATAATAGAATTAGAATTTCAATATAACATAGCAATATAAAAGAAAAAAATCTAAAGTAACATGATAAATTGTGTAGCAAAGTTCCATTAAAAAATATTAAGGTGATCGAGTCTCTGACCTCATCAACAATCAAATCAAGTATTAATTGAAATACCACTTCAAATTACCCTAGACAAAATGTTATTTATAAATATAAAAAAAATAATATTTAATTTGATAATGCATAACGAGATAGCTCCAAGAACATTTTTTGCCTTGGTGTGTGTGTGTGTATATATATATATATATGCTAAGCCCAAATGTAGATAAATTAAGGGAACGTATTACAACAAAATAAAAGTGAAGGGTAATAAAAAAAGTGTATTAAAGTTTCATAATAATTAAATATAACAAAAGCAAAAAAAATAAACAAATAAGTTATATTTATGAGAATGTTGAACGTAAATATATTAAGAAGATTGAGAATAACATCCTACATTAGTAATTAAGGTTCGAATCAAAATGCTCTATAAAATGCACCAAAACCCTAGCCAAATGTAACTTTTCAAAATATAAAATTGAATGTTTAATTAAATAAAACTCATCAAGACGTGTGTAATGACATTTCTTTCATATTGGTCAGATCTTATTTAGAATAGCAATTAATAAACAAATTAATAAGAATAAAAAAAATTAATTTAAATTTTTAGGTTAATGTATTTTAAATTTGAAATGCCATAAGTACAAGCAAATGAAATATGTATCAATCATCAAATCAATTATGTATCATATATTAAAAAAAATAGTATAAATTAAACTAATGTAATTTTATTATATGAAGGCAATGTAAATGTCACATGAGAAGGGATTTATAGTTATACAATAATATATTAAAGTTAAAGTAAAAAACATTAGAAAAAGTAAGATATTTTTTTGGGAAATTTTTTTTACAAGATCTTAATATGATCTTGTGTATCATCTTCAACCATTAAGTCAGGTACGAATCAAAATTCTCCATAATATATGTTGAAATAATAAAAAGTAAAATATCATAACAAATAAAAATCAATATTTAATTAAATAAAGCTCGTCAAGTTGAGTCAAATGATGTTTGTTTCGTCTTCATCACATCACATATGAATTACAAAAACAAATATGCATAAATAATAATAAATTACTATTTTGATATTTTGTAAATGTATATCAATGTGAAAATTAAATAAATTGAAGTAATGTAATACAATAAAATAAAAGTGACACAAAGGTAACATGAATACAAATTTAGTGTTATTTAATAAAAAAAACCAAATCATAAGAAAACATTTGAAAAAAAGAATTAAATTTTATAGGAAAGCTGTTATAAAGATGCTTTGGGTCATATGCATGAAATCGTGGATCATTAAATAATTAAAGAATCAAAATGTCTCATAAAGGGTGCAAAAAATGATAAAAAATATAAAAATAAATATTTAATTAGGTAAAGCTCATCAAGGCGAGTCCAACAGCATTTGTTTTGTATCAAATTAATAATGATTTTAAGTTATTAAGAATTACCAAAATAAACAAGAATAAATAATAATAATAATAATTTTTTTAATGTTAAATAAATATGTAATAAAGTTAAAATGAGATGTAATGAAACTTAATCAAAGGGATGTAAAAGTTTCACAATTGGAGAAGAAAGCCTTTATCTAACAAAAAACTTAATGCAAAACATTAGAACAAATGAGATAAATTATATATGAGAGGTACTTTCCAAGTTACAAACAAGATTAAGATCAACATCCTCATTCATCAAATATGATGCGAATGAAATTCTCTTTTAAGGTGCAACAAAGCCATTGAAAATAAAATATTTAAAAACATATAAATGTATATTTAATTGGATAGATCTCTTTCAATTTTTTTCATTAATCCAGTGATGTCTGTGTTGTGTTATTTAGATACTATTTGGATTATTATGAATTAATAAAATTAAATAACTTGAAATAATAATAAATTATTTCATGATTTATGTAAATACATAAATTGAAATAAAGTAAGTTTAAACAATATAATAAAATTAATTAACACCAATGTAAAGGTGGAACAAGAAATTAATATTAGTTATATATGACAATATAACTAATTCAAAACAACAAAACAGAAAATGAGATAGATTGCATAAGAAAATAACATTTTAAGATACTAAGATGATTAAGTGATCATTCATAATCACAAAATTAGTTACAAATTAAAATTTCTCATTAATTAACCAAAAACAACAACATATTTAAGAATAAAGAAGTGAATGTTTAAATGGATAGTGAATGTTAAGAGGAGACCAGTGACCTTAGTTTGAACTATGATGATTTACCATATTAAATAAGCATAAATAATAACAACTAGTATTTTATTATGAAGAAAATATATATTTAAAATTAAATTGGATAAATAATAGAAATGTAATATAACTAATGCAAAGCAACAAAGTTTAAAAAATAACTAATTGGTATGACAATGTTACATTTCAAAATATAGAAAAACATATTTAATGCCATAGTACTCATTAAGTCGAGTCCAACAACATTTGTTTTGATCTAATTAGGCATCATTTGGAATTAGTATAAGTAAATAAAATAAATATATATCAGTAATACAACATTATTATTTCATTATCAAGTAAAACTATATCAAATTTTTAATAAGTTAAAATGAAGAAGTCTAATATTACCAAACCAATACAATGCAAAGGACACATTTGAGGAGATTTATGATACATAATAATGTAGCCAAATAAAAGAAGAATATTTAAAAAAAGAAACAAATTTAATAATTAAATTACATTACAGTATACTAAGGAAATTGAGTATATTATACTCAACCAAAAAGTTAGTTATGATTAAAAAAAGTTGCAATTTTTAGATGCTAAGATATCGAATGTGACATCCTCAATCATTGAATAAGGTACAAAATGAAATATCTCATAAAAAATTCAAAATAATAGAAAATCAAATATTTAAAAAAAATAAAAAAATGAATATTTAATTAGATAAAACTCATTGAGTTGTGTCAAATGAACTTTGTTTCACCTCAATTATACCTCATTACAATTACTATAAATTATGAAAGTAAAAAATTAAAAGTAATTAAGAAAATTATTATTTTTTAATTTTATCTTAATATATATTAAAATTTAAAGGAGATAAAGTAAAAAATTTTAATATAACAATGCCAAAACAATGTAAAGTCACACGAGATGATAATTATAGATTCATACTAATATAACAAAAAATCATATTTAAACATTTTAAAATGTTCGATTTAATTTTACGTTATGGATGCATTCCATGATACTAAGTAAATTGAGTTTAACATCCTTGACAATCAATTTAAGCACAAATTTAGATTTGTAATAAAGCACACTAAAGCAAAAGAAAATAAAATTTAAAAAAAAATAAAAATTTAATTTGATAAAGCTCATTGAGATGAGTATAGTAACTTTCATTTCTTATCAATTAGACAATGTTTTGAGTTACTTCAAGTAAGGAAAGTAAAGAAGCACAAATAATGATGAACTTCCATTTTAAAATCAAGTATTTATATGTATATTAAAGCTATAATGAGTTAGATTGATGCAATATTATATTTTCATATTAAAGTGATGTAATATCATAGGAAATGAGAACAAGAGTTTTGAAGTAAGAAAACTAAATATAAGTAAAAAATTTAAAGAAATGTGAAAAATCACGCAAAAATGTTGTAGTTAATGATTCTAAGGCAAACAAGTGTGATATCATAGATTATTAGAAAAGGTACAAACTAAAATATCTCATAAAAAGTATACAAATTAATGAAAAATATAGAAATGAATATTAAATTGCATAGAGCTCTTTAAGGCAAGTAAAATCATGCATGTTTCATCTCGATGAAATGTTGTTTGGGAATATTGTGAATTACCTATGTAAATAAGAAAAAAATAAGTTAATATTTTAATATTAGGTATATATACACTAAAATTGAAATATGATAAATTGAAGTAACATAATATAACAAAATTGAACCTATGTAATCGTCAAATGAGAGCTGATTTAGAATTTTATAAGGAAAAAAAATCAAAGTTAAAAAGATAAAGGATATAGATAATCACTATCGCAAGGTTGAAATAAAAGATAGAAAGGAGAAAAGTCAACTTAGGTACGCATCAAAAAGTCTAATAAATCATGTAAAAGCCATAAATGCTTTATAAAAAACTATAAATAAATATTTAATTTGATAGACATGATCAAGTTGAGTCTATTGAAGTATGTTTCCTCTTGATTGGACTTAGATCATAATTAATTAAAAACTAAAATTTAAAAAGTATTATATAAAAATAATTTATAATCTTAATTTAACTAAATAAATTTTATTATAAAATGATAAAAAAATGAAATAACGTGATAGGAAAAAAATCGAGGAGATATAATGGTCAGATGAAACAAGAGTTGTAATTTCATAGTAATATTATCCAACAAAAGCAAAAAAATTGGAAAAATGTACAAATTCTATGGGAACTTATATTTGAAGATACTAAAGAGATCGAGTATAACATCCCAATTCACCAAAACATATAGGAATCAAAATATCCCATAAAGCTTGCAAAAATCATAGAAACATCATTTAAGAAAAAGAAATAAATATTTGATTTGATAGAGCTCTTCATAACAAATTGGAGACCTTTGTTTTGTCTCAATCAAAACTTATTTGGAATTAGTTTGAATTACAAATATAAATAGTTATAAATGATAATAATTTCGTTTTTTAATATTAAGAAAATATATTTTGAAGTTAAAATAGCATAATTCTAAGTAATATAACACAAAAAAGCAAAGCAATATAAAGGTAACATGAGAGGAGATTTAGAGATATATAGTGATATAACTAAATAAAAGCTAAAGTTTTAACAATATAAATATGTTATACTGGGTAATTACATTCTAAGAAAATAAAGATATTATGAAATCTTTGAAAACATCTTAGATCGTCAAATATGGTATGAACCAAGGTGTCCACTAACAGATGACAAAGTCATAAAAAAATAAAATATTTTAAATTTAGAGATAAAGTTTTAATTAGTAAGAGGAGATTTAGAGATACATAGTGATATAACTAAATAAAAGTGAAAGGTTTTAAGAATATAGATATGTTATATAGGACAATCACATTCCAAGAAAGCAATTTATATGGAGATCAAGAATAACATAGATAATTAGATAAGGTATGAACCAAGGTATCCCCTAAGGGATGACAAAGTAATAAAAAAATAAAATTTTTTCAATTTGAAAATAAATTTTTAATGAGATAGAGCTCTTCAAGACAAGTCCATTGATGTTCATTTAATCAAGATGGACCTTGATTAAAATTACACTAAATAAAAATCTAAATTAGCATAAATGATAAATTATAACTTTAACATTAAGTAAAAATATAATAAAATAGAAATCAGGTAAATTCAATAAATTCTTAATATAACTAAATTATGTTTATGTAATGCTTGCATGATTAAGGAAATGTGATAAATTGTATGAAAAAGTTGTAATTAAAGATATTAAGCTGATCAAATATAATATTCTTGATTATCAAATAAGGTATGAATCAAAGTACCTCGTAAAGCATGCCATGGACATGGGTAATAAAATATGTCAAGCATTTAAAATAAAAAGTTAATTGAATAGAGCTCATTAGGAGGAGTCCAATGTCACTTGCCTCATCTTAATCACACATTCTTTGGTGATATTATAAATAAAAAAAATTAAATAAGCATAAGTAATAAAAAATTGTTAGTTTAATATTACGTAAGTTTATAATAATGCTAAAATAAATTAAATTAAAGCAATGTATAACAAAAAATTTAAGAAATATAAAGATCATAGAGATAAAATTTGGAGTTTCAATATGATATTATCAAATTAAAGCATAAAAATTTGGAGTTTCAATATGATATTATCAAATTAAAGCAAAAATTTTAAAGAAATAAAATAATTTTATGGAAATAAGCATTCGAAGATTAATAGTTAACAGAGTGTATCATCCTTGATTATATAATTATGTATGCATTGAATATCACTTTAAGCATGCCAAAACAAAAAAATATATTTAAAATATAGAATGGAATTATAGTTGGATAGGCCTTTCGAAGAAGAATCCAATATCTAATGAAACTAAGTGCAATATTTTTTATAAGGAAATAAGGCATCAAATACAATGACTTAGAAAGAATACTAAAGTCAATGAAAATAAAATATTTAAAATTTAAAAAATGAACATTTAATTAGATAAAACTCATCGTGATGAGTCCAACCATATTTTCTCTATGTTGATTTGATCTTGTTTAGAATTAATGTGAATAACAAAAATAAATAATAATAAATAATAACTAAACAGTTTTCCAGTATAAATAAAATATGTATTAAATCTAAAACAAGTTAAATTTAAGAAAAGTAATAAAACCAAATCAAAGTAATATAAGATCACATGAATGAAAAGAGGGCAATTAGCTTTTAAAAGTTTAATAATTAAATCAAAGTAACAAATTTTAATATGCAAGTTTGCCTATTTGGGAAAGTTGCATTGTATGTTGCTCAGGACATCTTGTGTAATGTCCTCTATCATTAAATCAAGTGTGAATTGAAACACTTCATAAAATATGCTAAAATATTAAAAAATAAAATACTTAAAAATATATGTATAAGTATTCCATCTGATAGAGCTTTTTTGAGATGAGTCCAACCATACGTTTCAACTAAATTAGATGTTATTTTTCATTACTATTAATCACAAAATTAAATAAGAATAAGTAAAAGTGAAATAATTGAGGAAATGAGATAAATTTAAGATGAGAGTTATATTCCATGAAACTATGTTGATCAATTGTAAAATTCTTGATCATTAAATTAAGTATTATTCAATTTTTTTTGTAAATTATGCCAAAACCATAAAAAATAAAATATTTTAATAATATAAAATTGAATATTTAATTTCAAACAGCTCATCAAGATTAGTTTCTGCACGATAAGACCTAAATTTAGAAATATTACAAATCATTAAAGTAAATAGGCATAAATGTTAATGAAAGTTGATTTTAATATTCTATAGATATATATTAAAATAAAATTTAACGAAATTAATGAAATGCAATATAACAAAGCAAAAATAATGTAAATGTCACTTGAAGGAGATCTAAAGTATATAGTAAAATAACCATGTTAAAGAACAAATTTAAGAAACAAGATAAATTGCATCAGAAAACAATATTCCAACAGACCAAGGAGATTGAGTGCAACATCATCAATAATATAATAAGGCATGAATCAAATGCAAAGAACCCAAGAAAATAAAAAATTTAAAGTTTAGAAATCAATATTTAATTGCATGGAGATCCTTGAGATGTGTCCAACAACTTTTCCATCTTGACCAAATCATTTTTGGAATTATTATGTTTTATAAAAGTAAGAAACAAAAATAAAACAAAAATTATTACTCTATTATTAAGTAAATATAAAAAAAATCTTAAAGATTATAAATTGAAACAAAATAACATAAAAAGTAAAAATAATGTCATGGTCACAAGGGAGGAGCATTAGATTTTTTTTTGTAATATAAGCAAATCAAAGTAAAAAAAATTGATGATTTGACATAACTTGTATAAGAATGTTGCATTCCATGATAGTAACAAGATTGAGTGTAATATCCTTTATTATCAAATCAATTTTGAATGAGAATATCTAGTAAAGTTCCCAAAGGCATAAAACAATTTTAAAAATACAAATTAATATTAATTGTATAGAACTATATGAGATTAGTTCAATAATGTTTATTTTATCTCAGTCCCACCTTATTTGGAATTACTATAAACTAAAAAATGGACTAAAAAAGATAGTAATAAGTTATTTTTTTGGTATTAATTAAAAAAATGTCAAAACTAAAATAAGATTAATTGAAGTGTTGGTCATGAAAGCAATTCAAAGATCTAACAAGGTAGGATTAAGAGTTTCATTTTTATAAAACTAGATCAAAATATAAACTTTGAAGAGTTGAGATAAATTATGTCAAAAAGATTAGTAGAAGATTCAAGGGAGATAAAGTGTAGCATGCTACATGTTTAAATAAGATATGAAACATATTTTCTTATAAAGTATGCCAAAACTAGGTAAAAAATCTTAAAAATTTGAAACAACTTTAAATTAGATAGCACTTATTGAGATGAGTCCAACTTCATTTATTATGTTTTGAGCATACCTCAATCGTAAATTTTACAAATTCTTAAAATTAAAAAAGAATAAATAATAATAAAATATTTTTTAATATTCAATAAATATATATAATAAATTTGAAATGAGATAAATTGAAGAAAAATAATATAGAAAAATGAATGTGATGTAAAGGTAACCTAAGATGATTATTAGAGTTTCATAATAATATAACCAAATCATAGTAAAATATTTAAAAATATAACGTAGATTAGTGTGATTTCTCAGGCACACTAAAATAATAGAAATTGAAAAATTTTAAAACATTAAAATGAATATTAAATTATAATTAGCTTGATGAGATGTGCTCAACAAAGTTTGTTTCATCTCAATCAGACATTGTTGAAAATTATGATGAATTACAAAATTAAATGCTCATAAATAATGACAATTATTATATTAAATTAAAGAAAATATATTAATATAGAAATAAAAAAATCAACATAAGAAATTAAATAATAAAAGGTAAACATCAAATGAGAAGAGCTTTAGAGTTACATATAATGTAATTTAATCAATTTAAAAAATTGAAGAAACGAGATAATGTTTAAAGCAAAGTTGAATTCCAAGGAACAAAAGAGACATAATGTAGCATCTTTGATCGTCAAATTGAGAATGAATGAAAATATCTAAGAATGTGTAAAAAATCTTCAATATAAAATATATAAATATATTGAAAAAAATTATTATTTAATAGAACTCATTTAGATGTGTTCCTTGTTTGAACATATTTTATTATGACTACAAATTTCCATTGAAAGTAAGAATAAATAAAAAATGATGATTATTTTAGTATTAAGTAAATATAAATTAAGGAAAAAAAGACATAAATTGAAGTAATTTAATAAAACCTTACTAAGTTGTTGCGAAGGTCACCCAATTAAGATTTCGTGTTAAATAGTGATGTAACCAAATGAAAGAAAAACAATTTGAGTAAATCAAGTAAATTGTTTTAGAAAGTTGAATTCTATGATGTTAAAGTGAGGTAAAGCAATGTCCTCAATCATCAAATGATATGGAAGTCAAAATGTCTTGTAAAGCTAATCAAAAAATGAATTATCCAAAAATATATAAGTTAATATTTTTTTTTTATAGATTTGATTAAGTCAAGTTCACCAACATTTATTTCATTTAGATTGAACCTCATTTAGAATTAATGTAAATTATCTCACAAAATAACTATTCAAAATAATAAATTACTATTTTAATTTTAAGCCAAAATATTAAAGTTAAAATAAGATAAACTAAAGTTGTGAAATTTAAAGAAAAAACAAAAACGATGTGAAAGTCAAAAGATGGGAAATTTAGTGTTACTAGTAATATGTCCAACATAGAAAAAATTTTAAATAGCATGACTATATTAAATTATCACATAGAATATACAAAAATCCAAACAATTAAAATATTATTAAATGTAGAAGTCAATATTTAAATTTATAGAACTATCTGAGCCATGTCAATTAACATTGCTTTCATATAAATCTTATCTTAGTTGGAATTATTATATATTACCAAATTAAGCAAGTAGCAATAATAAAAAAATTATGTTAAATATATGATAAAGTAGAAATAAGATAAATTAAATTAATTTAAGATAACTAAATCAAAGCAATATCGAGGTCACTCTTGAGGGGAATAAAAATTTCATGGCAATATATCCAAAATGATATGAACCATTTGAAAGAATAAGATAAATGAAAAAAAATTCATTCAAAAAAACAATTGAAATTGATTGTAGTATCTTAATCATCAAATCTGATACAAATCAATAAGTGTTATATAGTATGCCAAAGCCATAAGAAATAAATATTTAAAAATATAAAATTGAATATTTCATTCAATTGAGGTCATAAAGACCTCAATTAAATTTGGAAAGAATTGCCACAGTAAATAAGGATAATTAATAAGAAATTATTGTTATAAAATTGAGTAAATATATAAAGGTGGTGAAATTTGATAACCGGAGCAATGTTAATATATAGTGTGTAACATCCTCAATCTTTAATTGAGGTTTGAATCAAAATGTCTTATAAAACGAATTAATATCACAAAAAAAAATTATGTAAAAATATAGAAATGAAAATTTTATTAGATAGAGCTAGCTTAAATGAGTTTGATAACTTTTTTTTCTCAATTAGACCTTGATTAGAAATAATATGAATTATAAAAATAAATAAGAAATAGTAATAATTAATTTATAATAATTTAAAATTATAATAAATATAAAATTACTTAAATTTAAGTAGTCTATTATAATAGGATCAAACTAATTTAAATGTCAAATGGGTTTATAACAAGAGTATGGCAGTAACAAAATCAAATTAAAGTGAAACATATAAAAAAGAAGATATATTGTATAAGAAGGTTGCATTGAAGGATGTTAAATAGATAGTGTGTAACATTTTCAAATCAAGTGCAAATGAATATGCCAATTGAAAAATGCCAAAGACATTGAAAAAAAAATATTAAAAAAATTCAATTGAATATTTAATTTGATAGAGCTCATCGATGTGAGCCCTGTAATATTTTTATGTCTCCATCAAATCATGTTTTGATTACTACAAATTTTAATAAAAATAAGTAATAAAAATTTATTATTTTTGTTTTAAATAACTATATTATAATTTTTAAATGACATACGTTAATGAAATAAAATACAATAAAACAAAAATCTGTGAAAGTCACAAAGAACAATAGCTAGACTTTATATTACAACAAAAAAATAAAAGTAAAATATTTAAAGTTGGGAAATAAATTATACATGATAAATAAATTATAAGACACCATGGAGATCGAATGCAAAATTATCAATCATCAAATTTAATAAGTAGTGAAATAACTAGTAAAACATGCCAAACATATAGTGAATAAAATATTTTAAAATATAAAAATTAATATCTAACTGGATAGAGATCATTGCAATGACTCTAATAACATAGTTTTGTCTCTATTATCGAAATTTTGTAATTAATAGCAATTTCTAAAAAAAAACCTTTAATTATAATTAATTGCTTATTCAGTGTTAATTAAAAATGTTTTAAGACAAAAATTATATTTCTTGAAGGAATGTAATATAACAAAATAAAAGTAAAGTAAAGATCAAGAGGGGAGATATTTAGTTTTACACAGTATTGTACACAAGTCAAAGTAAAAAAATTAATGAGTAAGATAAATAGCTTGGAAAATGTCATTCAAAAAGAAAAAGAAAATTAAGCGTAACATTCCTTATTGCGAAATATGACAAAAATTTAAATATGTTATAAATCATGAAAAAAATCATAGAAAATGAAATATTTCAAAATATATAGACGAATATTTAATTTTATAAAGCTCATTTAGAAGAGTCCAATGACATTTATTTCTTCTTAATCAGTCCTTGCATTGAATTTCTTTCAATTACAAAAATAAACAAGCTTACAAAACACTAAATCAAAGAGATGTAAAGGTCACATGAGAAAAGAATTAGAGTTTAATAAAATATACATAATTCAATGTAAAATATTTGAAGAAACCTTATAAACTATACGAAAATATTGCATTCCAACATACTGTGTACATCAAGCATAGTTTTTTTTCCATAAAGGCAAGTATAAATGAAATGCCTTGCAAAAAATATGAAAAAAAACGAAAACAAATGTTATAAATATGTTGAAATAAAAATTTAATTAGATGGAGGTCATTGAAACAAGTCCAATGGTATTTATGTCAACTTAATTTAAAATTCTTTAAAATAAATACAAATTACTAGAGCAAATTTTTGTTAAGTAGCAATAAATTATTATTTTATTGGTAAGTAAATTTCTAGTAGCCAAACTTAATCAAGATAAATTGAAGAAATGTATTATAACCAAATAAAACTAACGTAACGGTAACATGAGAGGATAATAAGACTTAGTAATATAACAAAATTAAAGCAAAATATTACTTAAATGTGATAAAATATATCAAAAAATTACATCTAGGAATACCATGGAGAATGAGTCTAATATCATTGACTATCAAATTAGTTATGGATTACAATGGCTCATTAAGCATGCCAAAGCTAGAGAAAACAAATGTTTAAAATACAAAAAAGATATGTGATTGAATAAAGCTTATCAAGATGAGTTTAATGACATTTATTTTGTCATAACCAAATCTCATAACAAATTACTTCAAATTACCATTGAAATAAGCATAAATTGTATTACATTATCTTTTTAAGATTAAATAAGTATAAAATAAAGCAAAATTTGTTGAATGGAAGCAATGTCAAACAACCAAACGAAAACTATATAAAGGTCACATGAGAGGAATTTTAGAGTATTATAGCAATTTACCTAAATATAAATAAAATAAACTATCTCAAAAGTTTTCACTCAAACACTAATAGGATCGTACATGGCAACCCTAATTATCAAATATGACATGATCAGAATAGATAAAAATATGTAAATGAATATTTAATTGCATAAATCATTTTGAGTCAAGTGTAATAGACTTTGTTTCATACACATCACACACTTTAGAGGTTAATTTGAATTACCAGAGCAAGTAAGCATAAAACATGATGAATTACTATCGTAATATTAAGTTCTTTTATGAAAAATTTGAAGTGAGATAAATCGAAGGAATGTAAAATAATCAAATAAAAGTGATGTAAATGTCGTGCCATATGTGAGTTAGAGTTTAATAGAAATATAACAAGATGAAAGCTAAATCTTTTTATAAGGAGGAGAAATCTCAAAGGAAAGTAGTATTTTAGCATATTAATAATCAAGTGTAGTATCCTCAATTGTCAAATTATGTATGAACAAAAATTTCTCATAAAGCTACCCAAACTAATAGGAAAAAATTAAAAATACTGGAATAAATATTTAAATTGATAAAGCTTATCGTGATAACTCTGTTGAAGTTTGTTTTGTATCGATTAAACCATGATTGGGATTACTTGAAATATAAAATTAAATAAGAAAAAATATTGACATATTATTGTATTAATTTTATTTTATTACATAATAAAGAAAAAATAAGAAAATTTAGACAATGTAATGTGATAAAATTAAAGCATTGAGATAGTCACATGTTTAAAAAATAGGATTTTTATTGTAATATATTAAAATTAAAGAAAACCTTCTAAATAAATGAGATAAATTATGTAAGAAAGTTGCATACCAAGATACAAAAGACATGAAGTTTAATATTCACAATTAACAAATTATGTACAAATCATAATGTCCTATAAGCAATGCAAGGAAAAAATAAAAAATAAAATATCTAAAAATATAGAAAAGAATATTTAAGTTGATAGTCTCCATTCAGACTAAAAAACGACATTTCTTTCATATACACCATACCTCGATTTTAATTACTACAAATTATTCAAGTAGAGAATAATAAATAGTAATAAGTTATTATATTAATTAAAATGTATAATAAAGTTGAAATGAAATAAATTAAGCATTGTAATATATCCAAAATAAAATGATCAAAAGGTTGCATGTGAGGAGAATACAGGAGTCATATTAATATAACTAAATTAACACTACTAAATTTATGAAATGAATGAAATTGTACATGAAAGTGGCATGAAAAACACTAACATAGACCATTGTGACATCCTCAATTATCAAATAAGGGCCAAATCATAATACCTTATAAGGCTTGCCAAAATGAAAAATAATTTATTTATGAAAATTTAATATTTAATTGGATGAAGCTTCTTAGTATGAGTCAATTAATCTCTCTTCCTTTTCGATAGGACATCATTTAGAAATATTATGAATTATTGAAATAAAAAAATTGTAATATTAAACAATTATTTTAATATTAAATTAATATATAGTAAACCTAAAATTAGCTAAGTTGAAGTAATGTTTTAAAGCCATGTCAAACTGATGTAAATTGCACATTAAAGGAAAATAAGAGCTTCATAGTAATATAACCAAATTAAAAAAAACTATTTGAATAAATGAGCAACATTCTTGATAATTAAATCTAATAATAATTAAACTTAAAATATTTTGAAATTTTTAAAACTATAAATTCATAAAAATACAGAAAAAAATGTTTAGTATGGCAAACCTCATTGATTTGAGTAAAATGACATCTATTTCATCTCGATCAAGCATTTTTTAGAATTATAATAAATTACAAATGTAAATCTGCAAAAAAAAATAATATGCTATGAATTTATTATTAAGAAAATATTACTAAGCCTAAAATGGGATAAATTAATGAAATATAATTTAACAAAATGAAAATGTTAGAAAATTACATGGGAGGAGAATTTGAATTTTATAGTAATATAGCAAAATCATTTTGAAATTTTTAAAGAGATAACAAATTATAAATGATAGTTACATTGAAAGAAACTAAGGTGCTCGATTGTAATACTCTTTTGCAACAAATAATGTACAAATCAAAATATCTCAAAAAGTATGAAAAAACCATAGAAAAAAGAATTTTTAGTAATTTAAAAATGTATTTTTCGTTAGAGAGATCTCGTTTTGATGAGTTCAATGGTGGTTATTTCTTATCGATAAGACATTGCTATGAATACTCCCAATTCGAAATGTAAAAATAATTAAAAACAATAAATTATTTTTTTAAATCAAAATTAATATTAAGTGAAGTTTAAATAAGATAAATTGAATTATAATAATATAAATACATTATGATGATGTAAACCTCATGAGAAAATATATAGTGGAGAATGCAATTGTTATAATACCAAGACAAACATAAAGAAAAAAGCCCAAAACGTGAAATAATTTATAAGGGAAAGTTTTACTCTAACAAAATAAGGAGAATAAATGTAACATGCTTAGTAATAAAATTAGCTACAAAGCTAAATGTTTCATAAAGCTAGCAAAAGTTAAAGAAAATAAAATATTTTATAATATTTAAATGAATATTTAGTTTTCTATAGTTTTCAAGATTAGTTCAAAGTTGTATACTTCCCTTTCTTTCATTCCTCATTTTAAATGTGTCAATTATCAAAATAAAAAAGAATAAAAAGTAATTAATTAATTTTTTGATATTAAGTAAATATATGATAAACCTAATTAAAATAAATTAAGGAAATATTATATGATTAAATTAATTTAATGTAAACCACACTAGAGGAGAAATAGCATTTCAAAGAATGATAAAAAATCAAAGCAAAATTATTCAAGAAATGAGATAAATTCTACAAGGAAATTTCATTCCAACATGCTAAGAATGAAAAGTGTGACATCCTTAATTATCAAATTAGGTACAATTCAAAATGTCATATAAAGAAAACTAAAATAATTTTAAAATATTTAAAATTTAGAAATTAATATTTAATTAGATGAAACTCTTCTAGACAAGTGTAATGATGTTAGTTTTGTATTCATAAAACCTCAATTACAATTACTTAAGATTACCCAAGTAAATAAGCATTAATAATGATAAATTATTGCATTAATGGTGTGTGAATATAATGAAGCTAAAATAAGGCAAATTGAAGTTATACATTCTTACCAAATCAAGGCATTATAAATACAACACAACAGAGTAAGAAGTCTTTCAATATAACGTGATAAAATAAAGGAAAATATTTTAAAAATTGTGATAAATTGAATCTAATAGTTTCATTCCAAGATAATAAGATGATCAATTGTACTATTCTCAATTGTTATGCAAGGTATGAATAAAAATGACTTGTAAGTTAGTAAAAAAAATTATTTAAAGCTACACAAATGAATAACTAATTTCATATAGCACAAGAAGATGATGCCAATGACGTTTATTTCCAATAGATCTAACCTCTTTAGAATTACTAAAAATTATAAAACTAAATAAAAATAAATAATATTAATTATATGATTTCATTTTTTTTAAATATATGATAAAGCTCAATTGAAGTAATCTTGTACAACAAAATAAAAATGTTGTAATGTGTCATGGGAGAATAGTTAGTGATTGATAGTAATATAACTAAATAAAAATGAAACAATCCAAGAAACGAGATAAATTGAACATAGAAGTTGTATTTCATGTTACTAAGGAGATCAAGTGTAAAATCCTTAATTTTGAACTTAACTATGAATTAAAATTTCTGATAAAGCATACCATTATCCTTAAAATTAAAAATTTAAAAGTATGAAATTTAATAATTAATTGAAAAGAGCTCATCAAGGTAAGAATAGAAAAATTTGTTTCACCTCAATCAGATTTCATTTCAAAATATAATGAATTACAAATACCATAAGAAAAAAGATAATAAATTATAATTTTAATATAAATTAAATATAAATCAAATAAATGTAATACAACAAAATAAAAGTGAAAATTTGAGCAAATGAAATGAAGTTTTTGGGAAAGTTACATTCCAATAAACTAAGGAGATCAAATAAACATTTTTAAAAGTCAAATAAGCCATGTAATAAAATATCCCATAATGTCTTCTAAACTCCTAAAAAATAAAACACCTAAATAATATTAAAAAATTGGCATAAAAATTAAAAAATTATTATTTTAATATAAAAATAGTTGTATTAAATATTAATTAAGATAGATTGAATTAATGTAAAATAAACTAAGTCATACCAACATAAAGAAATAAAATTATAGACATGCATATTTAATTTCCTATAGCTATTTAATATAATTCCAAGATGTCTTTTTGTTTTTAATTAGATCTCATTTAGAATTATAGTAAATAAATATAAAAAAAAATTTTAAAATACTAAATGAACATATAATATTGTTAAAAATTAGATAAATTGAATCAATAAAAAATAAACTAATAAAAATGTTGTAAAATGCACACAAGAAGAAAATCACATAAATTGCATACATTAGTTGCATTTAAGGAAACTATGGTGATTGAGTGAAATATTTTCAATTATTAAAATAGGTATGAAGAAATGTCTCATAGGGCCTACAAAAGTGACAAAAAATTAAACAAACAAAAATAAAATAATAAACATTTAATTGGAATAAGATCACTTGATTGAGTTTAACAACATTTATTGATATTGATAAGACTTGTTTTCAAATTTCTACCAATTATAAAACATCTATAAATAATAAAAAAAGATTATTTCAATGTTAAGAAAATATATACATATTAAAATTAAACTTAGATAAACTAAAGCTTTGTAACATAATAAAATAAATGTGACATAAAGGTTACAAGAGAGAATATTTAAAATTTCATTGTAAATAACCAAATCATAGTAAAAAAAAGATTAAGAAATGTGACAAATTGTACATGAAATTTAAATTCCATGGTGACAAGGAGATTGAGGGTAGAATCTTCTACAGTCAAATATGGTGTGAATAAAAATATCTTATCAACTACATAGAAATACTAGAAAATAAAATATAAATAAGTACAAGAGTAAATATTAAAGTTGATAGAGCTTGTCTAGATGAGTTTATTGCCATTGCATCATCTTTATTTTACTTCCTTTTGAAAAGTATCACAAAATATGTAAAGTACATTGCAAACAAAATACATAAAAAAATTTTAAAACATTAATTTAATTGGTAAAAGCTCTTAAACATGTGTTTACAAATTTTTGTTTCTTCAAGTCCTCATTTGGAATTACTATAAAATTCGAATACATAAGGAACTGAAATAATTATTTTTTTTTATAATATTAAGTAAATTTATATTTAATTTGAAAGATAATAAATTAAAGTAATGTAATATAATAAAAAAAGAACGTAATTGTCACACAATAGGAGATCTAGTGTTTCATGGTAACTAACCGAATATAATTAAAATTTTTGATGAATGAGATAAATAGTATGGGGAAGTAGCATTCCAAGGCACTAATGAGATCAAGCATAACAACCTCAATTATTATATCAGATGTAGATTAAATTTTGTTACATAGAGTTCCAAGGGAATATGAAATTAAATATCGAAAAATTTAGAATTAAAAATGTAAATTTGCATAGCTCATAGAATTGTGCCAAATGACATTTGTTTCAAATCAATTTTTTCTCAAGTAGAATTATTTTGAACTAAAAAAGTAAAAAGTCGTATAAAATAATAAAGTTTTTTAATACTATTTACTAAATATATAACAATGCTAGAAAGATATAAATAAAAAAATGTGAGATCACCAAATCAAAATAATGTGAAGGTCACAGTATAGGAGGATAAGAGTTTCATTGTAATATAAGAAATTAATGTCAAGAATTTGAAGAAATGAGCTAAGACGTATTCCAAAATACTAAAGTGATCAAGTATAACAAGGTCAACCATCAAATAAGGTGCAAGTCAAATGTTTTTTTAAAACTTCTAGAAAAAATAGAAAACAAAAATATATAAAAGTCAAAATTTAAACTTTAGTTGGATTTAACTTATCAAAATTAGTCCAACAATTTTTGTTTCATCGCAATAAGTCTTTTTTAGGAATTACTACAAATTGCAAAAGTTAATAATCATAATAGATTACTATTACAATATTAAGTAAATTTTTTAAATTTTGTTAAAATGGGACAAGTAGAAATAATATGTTATAATAAAAAAAATGTAATGGTCATATGAGTGGAGAATATATATTTCAAAGTAATATAACTAAAATAGAAAGAAAAACTTGAAGAAATGAGATGAAGTACTTGAGAAAGTTGCATTTGAAGATACTGATGAGATTGAGTATGATGTCCTAGATCATTAACTATGGTATGAATAAACATTTCATTTGTAGAATGCCAAAATAATTGAAATTAGAATATTTATGAATAAGGAAATGAATATTTATATGGATAGATCTAATCAATAAAAGTCAAATGATATTTCCTTCATCTCCATCCAACCTTATTTTGAGTTGTTATGAATTATGAAGGCTCAAGTGAGATAAAGTGAAGTAATATAACAAAAAAACAATTATGGTGATGGTCTTATGAGAGGAAAAATTTAAGAAATGAGATAACTTTTATATTATAGTTGCAATCTAAGATATTAAAAAATAATGAGTGTAGTATTCTTAATCATAAAATCATGTATGAATTGAAATGTCCATTAAAGTGTGTCAATGCCATAAAAAATAAATTATTTAAAATATATAAGTAAATAATTTATTAGAAAGAGCTTATAGAGATGAATCTAATGATAATTGTTACGTTATAGTTAAGCATTATTAAGTTTTACTAATAATTTTCAATCTAGATAAGAATAAAAAAGAAAATTAAATTTCAATATTAAGTAAGTAGTTATTAAAGCTTAAATGAGGCAAACTAAATTAATGTAACACAAATGAATCATATTGTTGTTGTAAAAATTGAAATGATTTCAGATTTAGATTTACATTATAATATAACCAAATCAAAGTGAAATTTTTAGAGAAATTTGATAAATTTTACAAGAAATTTATATTCCATATATACTAAGGAGAATGAGAGCTACAATATATATTGTGGTGTTTAGTATAAATAAAAATTTCTCATAAAGGAAACTAAAATGAAAGGAAAAAATTGAAATTAATATTTAATTATGTAAAGCTCATCACTTTGAGACCAATGACAATATTTTGTAATGACCAGCCTCATTCAAAATAATTTTCAATTGAAAAAGTAAATCATTATAAATGAAAAAATATTTTATTAATCTTAAATAAAAAAATAATAATAAAAATAAATAAATCTAGAAAATGCAATGTAATGAAATCAAAGCATTGTAATGGTAAGAATAGAGAAGAAAAACTATTTTATAATAGTATAATAGAACAAAAAGGAACTAGTAGAAAACATATGATAAATTTTATGGAAAGTTTGCATTCTTTGATACAATGGAAATAGCATGTCGAATCCATAGCCTATAAATTAGGTACAAATCAAAATATCTAAAAAACATTTACCAAACCATTGAAATAAAGTGTTTAAAAAAATAGTAATGAGTATTTAATTGTATACAGATCATTAAGGTGAAAACACCTACATTTATTTTCATGATAATTTAAACTTTTTGGAGTAGCAATAAATTACCAAAGTAAACAAACATAAATAATTATAAATTATTGTTTTAATATTAAGTAAATGTATGATACAACTAAAATAAGATGAATTGAAGCTATGCACCATAAAATAAAGGATGCAGTAGCGATACTAGGGTAGAATTAGAATTTCATAGTGATAAAACCAAATCAAATGAATAATTTGAAGAAAGTGAGAAATCATGTAAGATAATCATATTCTGAGTTGCTAAAGAGCAATATTATAGCATTCTTAACTTCACAATTCCATATGAATTGAATAGCCTCATAAAGCTTCACAACATATTTGAAAAAATGATCTAAAAAATAAAACAAATATTTTTTTTGATGGAGCTCGTCAAGACATGTCCAACAATGTTTATTTTGTCTTTAAAAGATCACGTTTGGAATTGTTTTTAGTTATTGAAGTAAAACTCATAAAAAGAGAAAATTATTATCTATTTAATAAAAACATGAATAAGTAATTGAAATGGCATAAGTTAAAGAAATGTCATTTAGGCAAATGCAACAATGTAATAGAATTATGTCAATAAAAAAGATTTAAAGAAATGCGATAAATTATGTAGAAAGTTGCATTCTAAGATACTGTAAAAATTCAGTGAACTATCTTTGATCATCAATTTATAGTAAACAAAATGACTTGTGAAGTATGCATAGACCCAAAGAACTAATATATTTAAAATATATATAAATGGTTATTTAAATGGATACAAAAAATAAAGATAAGCCCAATGACATTTGTTTCATCTTTATCATACTTTTTTTAGAAATATTATTGATTATGAAAGTAAATTGGCTTAACTAATAAAACATTATCATTTAACATTAAGTAAATTTATATATTAAAGCTTAAATCACAAAAAACAAGAAGGTTAGTTTAACAAAATTAAAGTATTAGAGAAGTCACACTAGTGTAGATTTAGGCTTATGTAATAATTTTATCACTCAAAAAAATATAAAGAAATGAGATAAATTTTACTGCAAAGTTTCAGTTAGAAAACCAAAGAGACTGAGCATAACATCTGTGATCATTAAATCAAGTATGAATGAAACTACTTAGTTTAATGCACCATAGTCATAGAAAATAAAATATTTAGAAATGCAAAATTAAATATTTATTAGCATAGAGCTCATTGAGATTACACAATGAATATTTATTTCATCTTTGTTAGATCTTAATTTGAATTACTATGAATTACTAAATTAACTAATCATAAGAATTAGTAATTAGTTTATTTTATAATATTAAAGTAGAAAAGTTACAAACTATAGAAATTTATTATATCAATGTTTAAGTAATTTGAAGGTGACTAGAGAGGGCATTCAAAGTTTCATAAAAATATATCTAAAATAAAAAAATAATAATAATTTATCATTCCAAGAGACTAAAATAATCAAGTGCAACATCATAAATTATAAAATGAGGTACAAATATAAATTTCACATAAAACATATCAAACTTAATGAAAATAAAAAGCTTAAAAATATTTTTAAAAAATAATTAATTACCTAGAGCTCATTGAGCTCTAACTAATTAAATATTCTATTTTTCTTTTTTTTCCCTAAAATATTGTTATTATTTAAAAGATATTATGATTCATATCTTATTTAATGATCAAGAATGTTGCAAATGATTTCCTTAATGTGCTTTAATATACCATTTCCACACTATTTATCTTATATGTTGAAATTTTTTACTTTGATTTTGTTATGTTACTATACAACTCTAAATCATCTCCCACGTGATAATTATATCCCTTCAATTTTGTTGTATTACATTACTTCAATTTATCTCATTTCAATTTTAATATATGTCCAACAAATATTAAAATATAAATTTTTTAATTGATGTTTATTTTCTTTTGTTCTTCATAGTAATTTCAAACAAGTTGGACAAATGTGAAATAAACATCACTACACACATCTTGATGATCTCTATCCAATTAAACATAATTTTTTATATTTTCATATACATATATATATTAGGTTTTTTATTTTGAAAGGCTTTACAAGATATTTTGATTAATAGTAGATTTGACTTGCGACGATATTATACTTAATCTCCTTAATATCTTCAATTGCAAATTTCATTTGTGAGTTATTTTATTTATTAAAATTTTTCTCTTTAATATGGTTATATTAAACATAGACTTTATTTTCCAATTCTATGATCTTAACATCTATTTTATTTATTTATTATATTACTTTAATTTCTCTCATTTGAAATTTAATTTATATTTACTTAATATTTAAAAAACTATTTTATTATTATTTATGTTTATCTAGTTTTGTAGTTTACAATATTTCCAAACAGTGTCTAATAGAGATGAAACAATTAAAGTTTGACTCCTCTTGATGTGCTTTTTCGAATCAAATATTAATTTTTATATTTTGTTTATCTTTTTCAAGTGTTTTAGCTTGTTTTATAAAACATTTAGATTTGTGCTCGATTTGAAGGTCAAGGACGTATCACTCGACATCCCTAGTATATTGGAATAAATTTTTTTAAAAATTTATCACATTTATTCAAAGTTTTACTTTACGTTTACATGCAACTCTAGATCCCTTATGACGTGGAAATTGCATCATAATGATTAAATCAATTACAATGCTTAAATTTATCTCATTTTAGCATTAATATATATTTAGTAATTGTTAAAGTTAGAATCCATTAATATTTATGCTTATTCATTAATTCTAATTCAAAGTAATTCCAAACATGGATAGATAGAGGAAAATGATATTTTTAAATTCAACTTGATGTATTTTATGTAATTAGATATTTTTTTTATTTCTTAATATTTTATTTTCAAAGATTTTTACATGTTTTAATGTGTTATTTTGATTCGTGCCAAACTTGTTATATGACGTTGTTGCTCTAGATCTTCTTAATATGCTGGAATGCAAATTTAAAGTTCTAATTAATTCATTTCATCCAATTTTTTCATTTGAGTTGTCTTTTTTACTATATTAATCTAATTTTCCAATCATGTGAGTTTTACATAGATTTTATTTATTTTTATTATATTACTTTAGTTTTTTTTATTTTAATGTTTAATTTTCATTACTATTAGTTAATAGTTCATTATTATTTATGTTTATTAACATCTACAAATTTGCAATAATCGAAAGAAAAATCTGATGGAGATGAAACAATCATCGATGAATAATTGTTGAAGAGTTCTACATAATTAATTATTCAGTTTCATAATTTAAATTTTTTTTAGGTTTTTAATGCTTTAAGGGACATTTTGACTCCATATATTTTCATCAAGGATACTACACTCCATCTCAGCATCTTCAAAAGTAATTTTCCTATATAATTTACCTGTATTCTACAAATATTTTTCTTTAATTTTATTATAATATGAAACTCAAAATATCTTCTTGAATAACCTTTACATTTCATTTATTTTGTTATATTATATCAGTTCAATTTATCTTATTTATTATTTAGCATATATTTTCTTAATATAATAATAACAAATTTTTATTTTTTAGGCTTATTTAGGTATGTAATTCAAAGTAACTCTAAAAGATGTTCATTTGAGTAAGCAAATGTTTTTGACTAGTTTCAAAGAGCACTATCAAATTAATTATTATTTTCTTTTATTTTCATTAAATTATTTTTTATAAGATCTTAGTACTCCATATAACACATTTTTGTTTATATTTGTATTAATGACCTAGGATGATAGAATTGATCTCCATAATACCCTCGAATACAACTTGTTTACACTATTTATCTAATTACTTTAAATTTTATTGAATTATTTTCTTATACCACTATATAACTCTAAATGTCCTGCCATAACACTTTAATGTTGGATTAAATTGGTTATTTTGTAGTATTTTAATTTATGAAATCTTAGATTGAAAATATGTTTACATAAATTTAAAATAACAATTTGTTATTGTTTAAGCTATTTTCTTTTGTAATAAATGACAATTGAAAATGTGATTTAATATAGACAAAAAATGTCATTAGCCTCATCTTGATGAGCTTTATTTAATTAAATATATAATTTGTTAGGTATTTATATATTTTAATTTTTAGCAATTTTTCATGTTTTATGAGATATTTTTATTCGCACTTGATTTAAGAGTCGAATGTGTTATAGTAGATCTCCTTATTGTTATTAGATATTTTATTCTCTATGGTTTTGGTTCTCTTTTGGAGATGTTTTGATTCATTTTAAAATTGATATAGGATGTTGTAATCAATCTCTATAACATCATGGAAAAGAACTTTTTGTACAATTTATCTGATTTTTTCAATTTTCATCTTTGATTTTTTTATACTACTATATAACTCTAAATCTCCTTTCATGATACTATTTTATTGCATTGAATTATTTGTTTTATAGCTGTTCAAGTTTCCTTGTTTCATCTTTAATGTAAATTTACTTAAAATTAAAATAAAGATTTATTATTATTGAAGTTATTTTCTTTGATAATACACAACAACTCTAAGTGATGTGTGATGTAAACAGAACAAAAATCACTTGCACCAAGTTAATGTGTTTTATTTAATTAAATATTTATTTTTATCTTTTATTTATTTCATTTCCAGTTTGTTTTGCATGCTATATGAAGCACTTCAATTTATACAATTTTTTTATTGATCAAAGGAATTAAGCTCTATCTCCTAAGTGCCTTTTGGTGTAGCTTTATCAAACAATTTATCTCATTTCATAAAAAATTTTTTCACTTTCACATTATTAAAATGCTATAGAACTCTAATTCCACTTTTGTATGACCTTTACATCTTGTTTATTGTGGTAGGTTATACTATGCCAATTTATGTCATTTCATTATTAACAGCATATATGTAATATAAAAATTATTTATTATTACTATTATTATTACTATTATTATTACTATTATTATTATTATTATTATTATTATTATATTTTTTACTCTAGTAGTTCAAACTATCTCAAAACAAGGTTAGATTGATGTGAAAGAAATGTCACTAGACTCATCTCGAGGTGCTTTATCAAATTAAATGCTAACTTTTTATATATTTTTTAAATATTTTATTTTGTTCAATTTTGACATGATCTATGAGACATCTTCATTCATATATGATTTGTTTGTCTATGACATCAATCTCATCTTGAAAATTTTTTTTTCCAAATGTTATATCTCAATTGTACGAGATTGTTTTTCTTTGATTTAGTTACATTATTATGTTACTCTAAATCTCCTTTTATGTGAAATTTAAATGACATTGATTTTTACTAAATTTCTTTACTTTAATTTATCTCATTTCAACTTTAATATTTATTTTCTTTATATAAAAATGATAATTGATTTTCTTTTATGATTGCTCATTTTATTAATTCATTATATTTTAAAATGAGTTCCATTCAAGATGAAGCTAATGTCGTATGACTGATCCTGATGGCTTCTTCCTAATTAAGTGCACACTTTAATATTTTTTAAATTATTTTACATCTTAAGGCTATGTCACACTTTATTAGACATTTTGACTTGCACCTAATTTTGTGATCAAGAATGTCTTTGTGGATCTCTTTAGTATCTTAGGTTGCAACTTTCCTACACAATTTGTTTGATTTCTTTAAATTTGTTGTTTTTATTTGATTATATAACTATGTAACTCAAATTATTTTCTTCTTTAAATTTTACATTTCTTTGATTTTATTTTATTACATGTTTTATAATTAAACACACTAGAACATTAGTATATAGTTACATTTTGTTAAAATTAAAAAATATCATGATTTATTCTTATTTTATTTTTTAGCTTGTAGCAATTCCTAACAAGGTCAAATTAACAAGAAAAAAAATCAATGGACCCAACTGGTGGGCCTCTTTCATAAACTTATTTATTTGTATATTTCTAAATATTTTATTTTTATGGTATTTGTTAAATGTATAATAAATTAAAAAGTTCTTAACAATTCCTTGTAAACATTTATTGAAGTCAAACAAGTGATATTAAATAAGTCTTAAAAAAATCTAATAAAAATATTTTTATTATAAAATTTTGAAATATTTTCTATGGTACATATTACAATATATTTCATGAAAAACATTTATATTATTTATTTAGCATACAACTAATGCCCACACTATCAAACTAATGAAATAATAATATTTAACATACTCAGTATATTTTACAATATAAACAAATCCAGCCATAGCATTTTAAAACTTTGGGTATTAGGTTTTGATTTATGTGAGATTTGATGATAGAGGATGTTATACTAGACCTATTTAACATCTCATAATGTAACTTTACTGAACCATGCAGATTAGTTTCTCAAATTTGTCTCACTGATTTTGTTTTATTCCTTTAAAACTCTAATTGTCCTCTCATTTGACATTTATATAACATCACTTTGTTTCTTAAATATTTATCAAATATGAAATGGGGTTGTTGGAATTACCTTAATGACCTCTATCTAATTAAATATTTTTGTTTACTTTTTATTTTTAATTATACATGTTTTATGATTAATTTAATTAATATGTAATTTAATGAAAAAAGCTATTATACTTAATCTCCTTAATTTATTACAATATAGCATTTCTACACAATTTCTCAAACATCTTCAAACATTTTTCTTTTACTTGGTTCTATTCTAATGTAACTCAAAATTTGATATCTTTTCACCTTTACATTGATTTGAATTAGTTTTCTTACATTGCTTCAATTTATCGCATTTTAGCTTTGATATATAATTATTTAATATTAATATGACAACTTATTATTATTTAGACTTACTTTGGTAATTTGAAGTAATTCCAAATAACGTTTAATTGAGATTAATGAGATGTCACTAACCCATCTTGAGAGGCGATATCTAATTAAATATTTATTTTCATATTTTTAAATGACTTATTCTAAAAAGGTTTTTGATGCTTTTAAGTCATTTTGATGCATACTTGATTTAATGGTTGAAAATGTTACACTCGATGTCCTTTGTATCTTGGAATGTAATATTTCCATATGGTTTTGATGGTTTCTTTAGGTTTTTTTGACTTGGTTATATTACTTTGTAACTCTAAATCTCCTTTAAAGTTATAGTTCTTTGATAGCTTACATTATATTGTATTAATTTTTCTAATTATAGGTCTAAAATGTTTTCCTTAAATATTTAAAAATAATTCGTCATTATTTGTCTTCATTTACTAAAGAAATTTTAAAATAGTTTAAAATTAAATTTGATCAAAACAAAGAAAACATCATAATACTAATGTTAACAAGATCTTTACATTTAAATTTTCATTTTTATATTTCCAAATATTATATTTTCTTGAGTTTTGATATATTGTTTGTGACATTTTTAATCATACATGATTCCATGATTAAGGATGTAACATTGATCTAATAAATATCAGGGAATAGTGAATTTCTACATCATTTATATCATTTCCTTAATTTGGCTATCTCACTACTATGCCCTAATTTTCTTCTTATGTTACCTTGATATTTCCTTGATTCTTTTATTAAATTTCTTAATTTTATCTTATTTTAATCGTAAATATATAATTACTTCAAATTTAGATAATAATATTTTATTATTTATGTTTTCTTACTTTTGTAATCCCTCACAATTATAAATAAAGTTTGATGGATGCCAAAAAATTGTCAGACTAGTCTCAAGAATCTCTATATAATTATATAATTATTGCTATATTATTGAACCTTTTTATTCGATTTACTTTTGGTAAAATTAATGTGATATTTAGATTTGTGCAAGGTTTGATAATCAATTATGTTATATTCAATGACTTTAGCAGCCTGAACTGCACGTTTTACATAAAATTTATCACATTTCTTCAAGTTATTCATATATACCTAGTAATTTTATTCGAAAATCCTAATTCTTCTCTCGTGTGACCTATATATTGCATTGGTTTACTTTTGTTATAATACTTATATTTATGTGACTTGAGTTTCATTATAATTTATATAATATTAAAAAATTATTTATTATTATTTATGATTTTTTTAATTTTTTAAATTCATATTAATTCAAAACAAGCAGCAACCAACATTAAATAAATATGGCTAAACTCATCTTCACAAGCCCTTTTAAATTTAGTATTCATTTCCTATTTTTAAATGTTTTATTTTTAACGGTTTCAACATATTTTATAATGAATTTTCATTCATACTTAACTAAACTATTATTAAAGTCACAATTGATCAATTTAGTACTTTAGGTTGCAATGTTTTTGTACAATTTATCTCATTTTATAATGTTTTTGTACAATTTATCTCATAAAATCTTCTCTATAGTGGCCTATACATCACTTTGATTTTGTTATATTATATTGCTTTGATTTATGACATTTTTTCTTCATCATATATTTATCAAACATTAAAGTAATTTTTTATTTTTATTTATTCATAATTTCTTTAGTAATTTTTATTAATTCCAAACAAGGTTTTATCAAAATAAAACAAACATTATTGGACTCTTCTCAATTGGTTCTATTAACCTTAAAAGAAATTTTTATTTTTTTTTAAATTCATTTTTTTAGGATTTTGTTTCTTATGAGACATTTTGTTCCATACATCAATTAACTATGGTGCATTTTATCTGCTTTTAGCTTGATCTATTGAATATTTCTATTTTTATCTACTAGACCATTAAGAATGTTATAATTTATATGTTTTATTTTGTTATATTACTGTGTAGCTCTAAACCACCAATCATGTGACCTTTGCATCGCTTTGATCTATTTCAATTTATATTACATAAATTTCTCTCACTTGATGTTCAATGTATATAAACTTAATGTTAAAATAGTAATTTACTAAGTTTTACATTTCCTTTTTTTATAATTTTTTGGTTGATTGAATGATGTTTAATCAAATGAAAACATGTTGTTATATGAGCATTGTCTAATTAATTATTTTTTTATAATTTAAAAAATTTATATTTCAAAGTTTTGGCATGCTCTATAGGAAAGGTTGCTACCCTCCATCACCTTAGTCTCTTGGAATACAGCTTTGTCATACATATCATCTTATTTTTTCTAATATTTTTCATTAATTTTTTTAAATTACTATGTGACTATAAATCTCTTATTGTTTGACTATTACATCACATATATTTGGTTATAATTATTTACTTAATATTGAAATAAGAATTTATTATTATTTATTCTTATTTGTTTTACAATTCATAATAATTTGAGGTAAGGTTGAATCAAGATTAAACAAATGCCATTGGACTTATTTTTATTGAGCACTATGCAATCAAAAATTCATTTTTTCTATGGCTTTTGTATGCTTTCTGAGAAATTTTGGATTGTACTTTTTTTCACGATTAAGGATATTGCTCTTAATCACTCTAAATACCTTAGAATGCAATATTTACATGCATTTATCTCATTTTTTCAAATATTTTATTTTTCTTTGGTCATAATTATTTAACTCTAATTATCAAATAAAGAGGAAACAAATGTTGTTGACCTAGTTTCAATATGCTCTATCCAATTAAATATTTAGTTTTGAGACATATTGTTTTATGATTTTATCATATTATATAAAAGTTTTGGATTTGTACCTAACTTGATTATCAAGATTGTTACAATTGACCATCTTTGTTTCTCAGAATCTAATTTTTTCACAAAATGTTTTTTATTTTTCAACATTTTTTTCAATTGGTTATATTACTGACTCCAAACTTCCTATCATGTGACTTTTACATCTCTCTTAATTTTTAATACGTCAATTTATCTCTTTACTTCAAATAATTATTGGTAATTATTTGTACTAAGTTATTTTGAAATTCATAATAATTCTAATTGGCTTTAGTTCAAAATAAAACAAACATTGTTGTGCTCATTCAGATAAGCACTATCAAATTAAATATATATCTTTAAATGTTTAAATATATACATTTTAAGCTTTTGATATGTTTTGAAAGATATTTCAATTTGTACATGATTTAACAATCAAAGATTTAGAGCTAATCAACTTAGTGTTTGCGAATATAGCTTTCCTACACAACTCATCTCATTTCTTAAAATATTTTAATTTGATTTTATTATATTACTACGAACTCTAATTTTTATGATGTGTGACCTATATAGTCATTTGATTTTTTTCGTATTATATTATTTTAAATTATCTCATTTTAGGTTTATTAGACATTGACAAAATATGAAAATAATAATTTATTACTAGTTAAGATTATATAAATTTGTAGTTAACAATAAATAAATCCAAAGTTTAACAGAGATGAAATAAAAACAATTGGACTCATTAATGCTAGCTCTATCGAATTAAATATTCAATTCATATTTTTAAATTTTTTATTTTTTAGGTGTCACAAACTTTAAGAATCATTTTGATTTGACCTTAATTTCATGATTGATGGTGTTACAATCCATCTATAAAGTATGTTAAAAGGTAACTTTTCCTTTAAATGAATGTCATGTTCTAAACGTTTTTTAGCTTTAATTGGTTATTTTATAGGAAAAATTTCGTAAGTACATAAAAGGAATATTAAATTAGATACAGCTCATAAAGATTACTAGAATGATATTTGTTTTTTTATTAGAACTCATTTAGTGTTACCACAAATTATAGAATTAATTTAGAATAAATTATAAAAAAATTTTTATTTTAGTGTTAAGTAAATTTCTATTGAAGCTGAGAAGAGTTAAATTGAAATAATATAATATAACCAATATGAAGATTCAAAATACGTTGTAACATCTAAAAACATTATAGGTTCTTGAAAAAATTTTTAAAAATATATTTAATCAGATTTAGCCAATTGAGATGAATTTAACAATATTTGTTTTAATTCAATTCTACCTTTTTTAAAATTATTGTGAATTACCAAAATAAAAATGCATAAATAACTATGTAACACAAGAAAAAAGATCAATATAAGGTCAAATAAGAGAAGAATTAGAGTTTCATAGTAATATATATAAATTTAAGCAAAATATTTAAAGAAATTAGATAAAATGTTTACAAAACAACATTACAGGATACCAAGGTGGCGAACAATAATATCCTCAAGTGTAAAATGAGGTATGGATAAAAAGCATAATCTAAATTGTTTTAAAATTCTATAAAATAAAAAATTTAAAAATAAAAAATATTTAATTGGAAAGAGCTAATCAAGGTGAATCTAACAACTTAGCTTTATCATTATTTGACCATGTTTAGAGTTAATAAAATTAAGAAATTAACTAATCATAAATAAAAATATAGTATTATTTTAATGTTAAATAAATATGTAATAAAGCTTAATTGTGATAAATTGAAGCACTATAATATAGCCAAAATAAAGTGATGTAAAGGTCATATGAAAAAAGAATTGGAGCTCTATTATAATATAAACTAATTGAAGTGAAATAATTAAAGAATTGAGATAAATTTTATGAAAACATTGCATTCCAAGATACTAAGTTGGTTAAGTGTAACATTCTTGATTAATAAATTAGGCAAGAAACTAAATACCTTATAAAGTATGTTAAATAGTAGTAATTAATTTTTTTAAAATATAGAAATATTTTCTTCTTTGCATAAATGACACTAAGATGAGTATAATGATGTTTATTTTGTCTCCATCAAAATAAATTTTTAATTACAATGAATTACTATATTTGAAAGTTGATAGATAATAATAAGTTATTATTTAGATTATTAATGTAATATATATATTAACAATAAACTGAAATAAATTAAGAAAATATAATATAACTAAATCGAAATTATGGGCATAAGATAGGAGAATTTGAGTAACATTACAACATTATCAAATTGAAGTGAAAACGTTGAAGTAGAGAAGTTATAGGTGAAAGTTATAAGAAAAGATATAATTCAGTTCCAAGTGTGGCAGCATTGATCATTAAACCCTAAAAAATGAAATATTTAGAAATATGAAAAAATATTGTTTGGTTAGAGCATTAGGGGATGAAAATCATGTTTTTTTCATCTCAGTCATACATCATTTAGACTACTAAGAATTTGAAAATTAAATAGGCAAAAATAAAAATAATTTTTTAATATAAATTAAGTATATTTAAGTTGAAATATGTTAAATTGATGCATTGTCATATAATAAAATAATTGATATGTAAAAATCAAATGAGAGTAGAATTAGAGTTACATAGTGGCATTTGTAAATCAAAGAAAAAATAAAGAAATATGAAAAATTATATGAGAAAGTTACATTCTAAGATATTAAGAAGATCTAGTGTAACAATCATAATTGTCAAATGTGTTATATATCAAAATATCAATTAAAACATGATACCTCCTTGAAAAAATTAAATATTTAAGAATTCATAATTGTGCATTTAATTCAATGGAGTTAAGCAACATTAGTCTAATGATGTTTGTTTACTTTTGATAGGTCCTCATTTAGAATTTCTACAAATTAATAAATCAAATAAGAATCAATACACAAAGATTATTATTTTAATATTAATATAATTTATATATCAAGGAAAAAATAAGATAAATTACATCATTGTAATATAGCTAAGATTAATTGATATAATGGTTGCACATGATAAGATTTAAAGATACATAGTAATATAACTAAATCAAAGCAAAGCTTTTAAAGAAATGAGATTAAATTTTATAAGAAAGTTGCACTACCAGATAAAATGGACATTTAGTGTAACATCCTTAACTGTCGAACATCGTATCAATCAAAATATAATGTGAAACATACTAAAACACAAAAAAATTTAATATTTATTGGATAAAACTCATTGTGATGAGTCCAATGTTGTTTATTTAAACTTAATAAGACATTATTAAACATTTTGTGTGTTATGAAATTTAAAAATAATAATAATCTATTGCTTTAATATTAAGTAAATAATTAAATTTCTTTTGAAATGAGAAAAATTGAAATAATTTAACAAAGCCAAATAAAAGACATGTAAAAGTCACACAAGAATAGATTTTTGTTAAGATAACTAAATGAAAGCAAAAAAAATTGATGCAATGAAATAAGTAACTCGACAAAGTAGCATTCTAAGATATTATAGAGTTGTGTTAATATTCTTAATTGTCTAATCAAGTAATAAACAAAATGACTTAGAAAAAATGTCAAGATACCTAAAAGAATATATCTTAAAATAGAAAAGTGAAACTTTAATAGTATATACCAGATTAGTTGATTCTAATGACATTTATTTTATCTCAATCAAACCTTATTTGGAATTATTATAAATTTTTTAAGTAAAGAAGTTTAAACAATAAGAAATTATAATTTTAATATTAAGTAAATATATAATAAAACTAAAATAAGATAATGTTTAAGAATATATCACATGCAAAATTAAAGCGGTGTAAAGGCCAAAGTTAAGAAATATAATACAACAAAATAAAAATGATGTAATTATCATAGATAATGGGAATTAAAGTTTCATAATTGTATATTAAAACAAAAGAAAAAAATTTGAAGAAGTGTGATAAATTATATAAGAAAGGTTCAAAGATATTATAGAGATTAAGGGAAGCATCTTATATCATTAAATCATGTACAATTAAAAATATCTCAAAAATCATAATATAATTTTCAGAATAAAATATTTAGAAATAAAAAATGAATATTTAAAGGGATAGTGCTCTTCAAGAAATGCCTAATGAAATATATTTTTCATGATCATACGTCATTTGGAATTACTACAATATACAAAATTAAATAAGCATGAATAACAATAAATAATTATTTCAATATTAATAAAATCTATTAAAGTTTAAATAAGAAAAATTAAGGAAATATAATACTACAAAATAAAATCTATGTAAAAGTCACATGTGAACAGAGTTGGAGATTTATACTAATATAATCAAATGAAATAGATTAATTTCAATAATTACAAAAATTTAATGACAAAGTAGAACTCAAAATTAGTAAGGAAATTGAGTGTAACATCCTTAATAATCAAATAAAATAGATATCAAAAGTATTCAAAAAGTATGCAAAACCAATGAAAATAAAATATTTAGAAAGATAACAAAAAATATTTTATTGGATAGTGCTCGTCAGTCGTGTCCAACAATGTTCATTTTTTTTAGATTAGATATTATTTATGATAACTTGAAACTACTAAAGCAAATAATCATAAAAAACTAAGACTTCACTTTAGCATTAAGTAAAAATAAATTAAAACATTGGCATGATAAGTGAGAAAATGGAATTTCATCAAATAAATGTAATGCAAGGGTCACATGAGATGAGATTTATGCTTTATATTATAATATTACCAAATTAAAGAAAATCGTTAGAAGAAATGAGGTAAATTATGAGAATATAACATTCTAAAAGATAAGGAGATAATTTGCGATATTCTTCATCATCAAATCAAGCTTGAAACAAAATGTGTGATAATGTGTTCCAAAAAAATTTAAAAAGACATATTTTAAAAATAAAATTAATTAAATATTTAATTAGATAGAGCTCTTGTAGTCAACTAAAGTAGCATTTTTGCAGTAAATCAGACATCATTTCGATTTACTCCAAATTACAAAAGTAAAGAGAAAAAAATTATAAATTTTAGTTTAATGTTATCTACAAATATGATACACCTAAATGAAATTAATTGAAGTATTGTAATATAAAAAATCAAAAAAAAATATAAAAGTCACATTAGATAATAATTAAAGTTTGATGGTAGCATAATAAAATAAAAGCAAAATATTTCAAGAAATGAGATAAATAGTGAAGGAAAGGTGTATTACAACACTTGAAAGAGATGGAATACAAAATATTCATTCATTAAATCAATCATGAATTGAAACATCCTATAAAACATCTTAAAACACTAGAAAATAATTTTTTTAATTAACAAAAAAAATTTAAATAGATGGAGCTCATTGAGATGTTACAATGATGTTTATTGTACTTATATTACACATTATTTAGAACTCTGGCAAATTACCAATTTAAATAAAGAAAATAAAAAATAAATTATCATTTTAGTATTAAATAAGTAAATGGCAAAGAAAATATGAGATAAACTTTATAATTATAAAATAACAAAATTAAAAAAAAGATGTGGAGGTCACACATGACATTAATTATGCTTTGATTGTAATATTAAAAAACCCAAAGAAATTTTGTTAAAAAATGAGATAAATTATGTTACAAAGTTTCATTCATGGATACTTCTAGGACCTAGTGTAACATATTCAATTTTTATATCTTGAATGAATTGAAATACCTGATATAATATGCCAAAACATATGAAAATAAAAGTTTTAAAAATATATTACTGAATTTTTAATTGGATAGAGCTCATGAAATCGAGACTATTGACTTTTATTTTATCTCAATCAAACCTCTTTGGAATCTTATAAATTACCAAAAATAATAACAATAAGTAATAATAAATTATTATTTAATATTAAGTAAACATTTATTTAAATTAAAAATGAGATAAATTTATGCAATACAATATAACCAAATTAAAGTCCTGTAAAGGACACTATAGAGGAGATTTGAAGTTATAAATTAATACAACAAAATCAATGTCAAACCTTTGATAAAATAATGCAAATTGCATAAGAAAGTTATATTCAAAGACACTCGAGAGATCAAGTGCAGTAATCTTGAGTGTTTTAATCATGTGTGAATCAAAATGCCTTTTAAAGCATGCAAAATACAAAGAAAATATTAAAAAATATATTTAATTGGATAGAACTCATAGAGACAACTTTGATGACATTTGTTTCATCTCGATTGTTCCTCATTTTCAAGAATTGTAGTTAACAAAGCCTCAAAATTAGATATAAATTAAACTAACTTATAAAGTAGGCTAAACCTTGAGAAAATAAAATATGTTATAGTATAAAATCAATACTTAATTTGATAGATGTCATGGTGACTAGACAAACCAAATAATTATTTCTTTGATCAAACCACCTTAAGAATTAGTGTGATTCCCAAGAGTCATCAAATAAAACAGAAATAAAAAATGTCTTGCAAAGCATGCCAAACCTTTAGAAAATAAAATATGTTAAAAATATAAAACAAATACTTAATTGGATAGAGCTAATGGGCTCCAACACATTTGTTTCATCTCGATCAAACCTCTTTTGGAATTACCATAAATTACCATACTAAATAAGCATAAATATAAATAAATCGTGATTTTAATATTATAGGTTATATATTTATGCTTATTTAAGATAAATTGAGGCAAAGTAGTTAACCAAATCATTATGAAATAGAAGTCTCATGATAATAGATTTAAAGTTACATTATAATATAACTAAACCAAAGTGAACATTTGATGAAATAAATTAAATTATAAGGGAAAGGTTTAATCTAAGATATTGAATAGTTGAGTGCAACATTCTTGATCATAAAATAAGAAACAAATCAAGATATGTTGTATAGCATGTAACTCTTGAAGCTAAAATATTTAAATATATAAAAAATATCTAACTACATATTGAGCAACAAATTGAGTTGAGTGAAATTTGTTTGGTCACTTTGTTGGGTTAATTTGGAAATACAAGGAATTACGAAGGTAAATAAAAAATAATTAGAAATTTTTATTCTGATATTAACTAGATATATGTTAAAGTCTGAATAAGAAAAATTGAAATAGGGTAACACTTCAAAATTAAATCTATGTGAAGGTCACTTGAGAAAATAATTAGTTTTTCAAGCTAATGCAGCTTATTCAAAGTGAAAGATTTTCAGAAATAAGATACATTGTGCATGAAAACTACTTACCATGATACTATCAACTTTGAATATAATATCCTCAATCATCAAGTCAAGTATTGATATGCCTCTTAAGGCATTCTAGAACACCAAAAGATATTTTAAAAATTTAAAAACAAATATTTAAATTGATAGAGTAAATCGAGATCAATCCAACGATGCTTTTTGTTTTGATTAGACATCATTTAAGATTACAGTGAATTAACAAAGTAAATAAGTATATTTATTAATAAAAATATATTTTCATATTTTGCAAGTACCTATTCCATCTAAATTTTAATAAATTAAAGCAAAGAAACATAACCAAATTAGCACAATGTAAAAGTCACACAATATAAGATTTCAAGTTTAACAGTAATATAATAAAATGAAGCAAAAAATTTGAAAAAATTGGCTAAATTGAAAAAATATGCGGTATTCCAAGAAAGTAAGGAGATCAAATAAAGCATTCTTTGTTGTCAAATCTTGAATGCATCAAAAAAACTTACTAGAGCTCCAAAAAGCCTTTAAAAATAAAATTTGAAAGATATTGAAAAAGAATAATGGTGATTTCTTCTTATCAATTAGACCTTGTTTGGAATTACTATAGGTTACAAAAAAGTAATCATAAAAAGAAACTAACTCACTATTTCCATATCTAGTAAAAATATAACAAAGCCAGAAAAGAGATAAATTAAAGTATTAAAATAATCGAGTTAACAATCTTGGTCATCTAGTATTGTATGAGTCCAAATGACTCTAAAAATTGGCCAAAACTCAAGAAAATAAAGTACTTAAATTTGTAAAAATTATTTTTTTAATTAAATAAAGCTCGTTAAAATGATTCCATTGACATTTGTTTCATCTCAAATGGACCTCATTTGGAAGTAATATGAATTATTAGTATGAATCACTATAAAAAATAAAAATTTACTATTCTATTATTAAATAAATAGACATTAACTCAAAAATGAGATAAATAAAAGTAAAAAAATTATAAGCAAATCAAAGTAATAGAAATGATACGTAAGACAAGATTTAAAATTTCATAACAACATAAGAAAAACATTAAAACATTTGAAAAAATAAGATAAATATATAAGAAAGTGGCTTAATAAAAAAACTAAGCAGATGTAGTGTAACATCCTTGATCATCATATTAAGAATGAACAAAATTATTCTACAATGCAAGAAAAATCATAAGAAAAATTTATTTAAAAATATAAAATTAATTTTAAATTAGATAAAGCTTATTAGGATGAGTCCAATAACATTTGCATCCTCTCTATTGGAGCTCTATTAAAATTTATACAAATTCTAAGAAAACCTAAATAATAGTAACAACAATAAGAATATTAAGGAAATATATAATGAATGAAGTGAGATAAATTGAAGTAATGCATTATAGGAAAATAAAGGTGATACAAAGGACACATGATATGATATTTTTAGTACATGCAAAAAATAAAATAAAAATATTTTGGAAAAAAAGATTAATTGTTCAAGAAAGTTGAATTTCAAGATAATAAGGAGATTGAGTGTAACAGCCTATGTTGTAATATTATCAACAAATTGAAATGTGTCATAAACCTACCCATAGTACAAAAAATAAACTATTTAGAAAAACCAAAAGAAAAATTCAATTAGATATGATCGTCAAGACAAGTCCAATGACATTTGCTTCATTTTCATCAAAAATCTTGATCAAAATTTCCTAACATTACCACTATAAACAAACAAAATTAATAATAAATCAATATTTTGAAAAAAAAAGCATAGCCATGTTATGTTTGCACAATAAAGGAATTATAGTTACACATTTATAAAAAAAAATCGAAGAAAACTATAAGAGTAAATAAGATATATTCTATCATAGTTCTACATTCTAAAAACTAGGGAGATCAAGCATTCCATCATTGATTATCAAATTAGGAAAAAAAGAAATATCTAGTAATGTGTAAAAAATTTGAAATAAAATATTTAATAATAAAAAAACTAATACTTAATTATATAAATATCATTGAGATTACTCAATGATGTTTGCTTTTTTATCAATCAAACATTGTATACTACAACTTCTTAAAGTAAATAAACATTAATAATAGTAAACTATTACGTTTGTAATTAGAAAATTTCTAATAATATTGAAATCGGATAAATTAAAACCATATAATATGACCAAAGCAAGGTGAAGCAAAGGTAACATGAGTGAAGAATAAATGTTTCACAATGATATAACCAAATAAAAATGAAACATTTGTTGAAATTAATAAATACTATTAGAAAGCAGCATTGCAAGACAGTAAGCTGATTTAGTGCGACATCAACAACTGTCAAATTAGTTACAAAAAAAATACTAGTAAAGCTCATCAAAACCATAAAAAATAAAATTTTTAAGTCATACAGAAATAAATATTTGATTGGAAAGAGCTCATTAAGATTAGTCTAACGGCATTTTCTTCATCTCAATTAGGGCAAAAAAGTGATTATATGATGTACAAAAAAATGCACATAAATAACAATAAATATTATTTTAAAGTTATAGAAATATATAATAAAATTGAAATAAGATAAATTAAAAAATTTAATATATCCAAATAAAAGGGATTTAAAGGTCAAATGAGAGAGGAATAACAATTCCATAAAAATACAACAAAACTTATGCAAAAGATTTTAAGAAATCATATGAATTATATAGCAAAGCTACAGTCCAAGAAACTAAAGCAATGATACGCAATGTGATAGATCATTAAAAGAAGAATAAATCAAAATTCCATGTAAAACATAAAGAAATTGTAGAAAGTAAAATATTATAAAATATCAAAGTGAATATTTAACTAGATAGAGCTCGAGAACATGAGTCCAATGAAAACTATTTTGTTTCCATCTCACGTCACTTAGAAAGAGTACGAGTTAACAAAGAAGTTAAATGTAAATAATCTTAAATTAATTTTTGATTTAAGTGCATACATATTTTGAAGTTAAAGTGGGATAAATTGATTTAATATAACATAATCAAATTAAAGTGATGTAAAAGTTAAATGAAAGAATAGTTAGTGATTCATAGAAATATAACCAAACCAAGCCAAAAACTTTAAAGAGATCAGATATATTGCGTGATAATATTTCATTCCAAAATACTATGGAGTTCAAGTGTCGCATACTAAATCATAAAATAATGAATTAATTGAATCCCTTATAAAACATTGAATAAAATATCATAAAAATATCATTAAAATAAGAATAAATAATAATAATATACAATTAAGGCAAAAAAAAAGATTAATTGAAGCTAGGTAATATAGTCAAATCAATGTGATGCAAAACTCACATAAGAAATCATTTAGAGATACATATTAACAAAACCATACAAATGCAAAAACATTGAAAAAAATAGATAAATTGTGTTGTAAAGTTACATTCAAGTATACTAAGGGGATAAAGTGCAACATTCTTAATTATCAAAGAACCTATGAATAAAAATGTCTCAAAGAACATAACAAAACCATTAAAAATAAAATAATTTAAAAATGAATATTAATTTTATTGGGCTCATTGACATCTGTCCATCAACATTTATTTCTTCTTAATAAATCTTTTCCTTGAATTACTATGAAATACCAATGAAAATATGAATAAATAGTAACAATAATTATATTTTGTAATTATATATAAAAACATTCATTAGGAAAACTAAAGCAATGTAACGTAAGAAATCCAAAGGAATGTGATGGTCAAACAAGAGGAGAATTTGAGTTTTATAGCATTGTAACAAAATCAAAGAAGAAATTCAAAGAAATCTAAGAACTTGTACATTAAAGTTGCATTGCAATATATTTAGGAGATCGAGTGTAACATCAGACATTGTCAAATGAAGCATAATTTAAATGTGTGATAATGTGTCCCAAAACTCTAGTAAATAAAATATTTAAAACATGACAATTAATATTTAATTGTTTAGAGCTTATAGTGATAAGTGAAAGTAACATCATCGACTCTCAAATCAAGTACGAATCAAATTTCTTGTAAAGACTGCCATCACCATCAAAAATACAATAATGTTTAAAGAATGTCATTAGATAAAGTTTGTGTAAATAAGTTCAACAAATTTTTCTCAATCTTAATTAAAAATCTTTTTGAATTACAATGAATTACAAAAGTAAATTAACATAAGTAATAATAAATTATTATTTTTTATTAAGTAAATGTATATCAAACTAGAAAAGTGTTAAATTGAAGTAATGTCATGTAAAAAAATAAAAGACATGAAAATGTCAAATGAAAGGAAAATTTTAATTACATATTAGTATAATATTTTCAAAGCAAAAGATTTGATGAAATAAGATAAATTATCTAGAAAGGTTGCATTTTTAGACACAATAATAAACAAGTGCAACATCCTCAATCTTCAAATTAGGTAAAAATAAAAACTCTTGTAAACCATAAAGAAACCATAAAACTTAAAATATCTAAATATATAAAAGGTTTTTTGATAAAGTCCATTGAGTTAAGTTCAACGATATTTTTTTATCTCTATGAAACCAAATTTAAAATTAATACGAATTAAAAATGAATAACCATAAATAATAATAATAAATCATTCCTTTTACTTTTTGTAGTTGTATAATAGAACTAAAATAAGAAAAATTAAAGTCATTTAATATATCCAAATCAATGATGCGTATACAGATCACATGAGATTAGGATTAGATTTTAAAAGTGAAATAGTCAAATCAAAAAGAAATATTTGATGAAATGAAATAAATTGTACAAGAAAGTTCTGGTTTGAGATATTAAGGAGTTTTACAGTAATGTCTTAGTTCGAAAAATATTGTACGAATCAAATTACCTCATAAATCATTTTAAAGCTTAGAAATAAAAAATTTAAAAATTATTCTGAGTTATTACATTAAATAAGAGTAAATAACAACAAATTAATATTTTACTTCATCATATATATATATATTTGTATGAATAATATAAGTTAAACTAAAGTAGTATGGTAAAATTAAAATAATCTAAAGGCTATAAAAGAAAAAAAGAATTAGTGCTTCATGGAAAAAAACCAAATCAAATACAAAAATTTGAAAAAATATGATTAATATATAAGAAAGTTGTTATAAAAAAGCACTGAGGTTATCAACTATAACATCACTAATCATCAAACTATGTATGAATCAAAATTCCTAGTAAAGTATGTCAAAATTACTGAAAAATACAATAATATAAAAGTGAATGTATAATTAGATAGAGCTTATCAAGATGAGTCAAATGATGTGTAGTTTATCTTAATCATACCTTGTTTTGAATTTCAATAAATTTAAAATAAAATAAGAAAAATAATAAAAAAAAATATTATTTAAAAACTTAAATGATTATATATTAATTTTGCAATTATATAAATTAATACACAATAATATAACAAAAATAGGGCATCAAAAGGTGACATAATAGTAGAAACAGATATGCATAACAATATATAAAAATCTAAGAAAAATATAAATTGAAATAAGATAAATTATACTAAAAAATTGCATTGCAACATATTAATAAGATTGACTACAACATCTTCAATGATCATTTAAGGTTAGAATAAACATTTCTTACAAACTATGTCGAGGACTAAAAAAACATTTAAAAGAACAAAAAAAAATTTATTAGATAGTTTTTTTTAATTGAGTCTACTGAAATCTTCTTTATCTACATTAACCCTTATTTAGAATTACTATGAATTACAAAATTAAATAAGCATAAATAATAATGAAATATTATTTTATTATCAAGTAAATTTATAATAATTAGTAATCTAATAAATGTAAACAATGGCATATAATGAAATCAAAGCAATGTAAAGGTCACAAGAGAGAAAAATTAGAGTTTTATGGTAATATAATAAAATAAAAAAATATTAAGAAAATAAATTAAATTATTTCAAAAACTTTCATTCTAAGATAGTAAGTATATTAATTATAACATCGTTAATAATCAAATCAAGTATCAATTAAAATGCTTAAATGGTGCTAAACTCATAGAAAAAAATATTTAAAAATATTAATAGGAAATAAATATTTATTTTATATTAATTTAAATTAAAATTAAAAAAAGATAAATTGAAGCAAGATAATATAACCAATTCAAACAAAGTTAAAGGTCATATAAGAGGAGATTTGAAATTATAGAATGATATAGTCAAACAAAATTGAAACATTTTCTAAAATGAGATAATTCATATGTCCATGTGAAGTTTATCATATTAAGAAAAATCAAGTGCAACTTTAACAATTGCCAAATAAAGTACAAATGAAAATTTCTTGTAAAGCAAACCAAAACTATAGAAAATGAAATAGATAAAATTATATATTTAATTAGATAGATATCATAAAATTGAGCCCAATGAGATTTGTTTCATCTAGACATCAATTGATATTACTTTGGTTAATTAAACAAAACAACCATAAATAAGAGTAAGTTATTTTTTTAAAATTAGGTAAGTAAAACTTAAAACTAAAATGACATAAATTCAATAAATGATATATAAAATAATGAAAGCAATATAAAGGTGACATGAGAGGAGATTTGGAGTTACATAGCTACATGTCCTAATCAGAGCAAAACAATTGTATGGAATATAGTAAATTGTATGAGTAACTTTTATTCAGGGACACTAAAAAAATTCATGGCAACAACCTCGATAATAAAATAAGGTAAGAATAAAAATTTCTCATAAATGATGAAAAAACATAGAAAATAAAATATTTAAAAATATAATGATTAATATTTAATTTGATAAAGCTCATCAAGATATGACCAAAAAAATTTGCTTTATCTCAATTATGCATCATTCTAAATTTCTTAAAATTAAAAAAATTTAATTGCCTAAACTAAAATGAATTATTATTTTAATATAAAATTCACATATATTAATGAAAAAATGACATAAATTAAAGCAATATAACAAAACTACACAAGTCTAATTTAAATGTCACATATGAAGTGATTTAGAGTTTTTTAGTAATCTAAAAAACTTAGAGCAAAACATTTGAAAACATGAGAGAAATAGTATAGGAAAATTAGATTCAAAGATATTAAGGATATGGTTTGTAACAATCTCAATTGTCAAATAAAAAATGAATCAAAATATCTCAAAATGTATAAATTAAATGTTTTAAAGTAGATTAATTATTATAAAATTTCATGAAGCTCACCAAAATAAATTCAAAGATGTTTTTTTCTTAATTAGATATATTATTAATTATTATGAATTATCAAATTAAATAAAAAAAATATTAATACATTATTATTTTAATCAGAAGCTAACATATCATAACACTAAAATTAGATAAAAAGGACTATAATATAACAAAATAAAAAATATATACTAGTCACAAGATAAAAGAATCAGAGTTTCATAATGCATAAAAAAATCAAAGAAAACTATTTTAGAAAATTGGTTAATTTTATGGGAATGTTACATTTTAAGATATTAAGGTGATTGAGTGTGACATCATTGATGATCAAATCAATTATAAAGAAATATAAAAAATAAAAAATGTGAAAACAAAAGTAAACAAAATACTTTAAGGCATAAAAAAGTATGCCTAATAAGATAGAGCCAATCAACCTGTGTCAAAAGTAATTTTTTTAGTATTAATCATACCTCTACAATTACTATGACTTACCAAATTAAATAAACATAAATAAGAATATGTTATTATTTTCATATTAACTAGATATAAATTAATTCTAAAATAAGAGAAATTGGTGCATTGTGATACATCTAAATAAAGGTGATCTAAATAAAAATGGAAATTTTGAGTTACATAGTAATATAACCAAATCAAAGCAAAAGATTTGAAGAATTGAGATAAAATATATCACAAATATTCACTTTATGACACTAAGGGGATTGAGTGTGACACAAATCAAAATGATTCTTAAAGGGTACAAAAACTATAAAATTAGATGAATCTAATCATGATGAGTTCATGATGTTTATTTAATCTTGAATATATCTTGATTAAAATTCCTATGTATTAAAAAAAGAAAGTAAGTATAAAAATAAAAAACTACAACTTTAATACTAAACAAACATATAAGAAAGTTGAAATTACGTGAATTTAAACAATAATATAACCAAATTGAAGAGATGTAAAGTTAACTCAACATGATACTGAGAGTTTCACAGTAATATAACTAAATATGAGAGATAATTTTGAAGAAGGTAAATTGTATGGGAAAGTTGTAAAGATACCAAGGGGAATAAGAGAAATATTCTTGATTATTAAATAAGGCACAAATCGAAATTTTTTTATCAAGAATGTAAGAGCCAGAAAAAATATTTAAAATGATAAAAATGATTATTTTACTGAAAAGAGGTCGTCGAGATGTGTCCAATGACATTTTTTGCTCTTGATCATAAAATATTTTTAATTACTACAAATTATCAAAGAAAATAAACAATAATGATAATATATTTTTATTTTAATAAATATATATATATATAATCAAAATAAAATAAATTGAAATTAATATAATATAATCAAATCAAACTAATGTAAAACTCACTTGAGAGAAAACTTAATGTCACACATTAATACAATAAAATCGAAGTAAAAAATTTTTAAGAAATGGGATAAATTATATTGTAGAGCCTTATTCAAGGATACTAAAGGGATTAATAACTTCTTAATTTTCAAATCATACACAAATAAAAATTTCTCATAAAGGAAGTCAAAACCTTTGAAAATAAGATGTTGAATAATATAAAATTTAATATTTAAAGGAAGAGAGCACATAAAGATGCATCAAGCCTTATTTGTTTGATGAATATCAAAACTCACTTAGAATTGCTATGAATTACAAAATTAAATAAAAATAAATAATATTGAACTAACTTTTTTTAAATTTTAAGAAAATATTTATTTAAGCTAAAATGATACAAATAAATCCAAAGTAATGTATCCAAATAAATGTGGCATAAAGGTGACATGATAAAGGATTTAGAGTTACATATTAAAATAACGAAATAAAAGAAAAAAATGCAAAAACTAGAACAATTATGAAGGAATTATTAATCCAAAAGTATTATGGAGATTTAGTGTAATATCATTAACCATCAAATTAAGTATTAACAAAATGTCTCATAAAACAAGTAATAACCATAAAAAATAAAACTTAAAAAATATTAAAAAAATTTATTTAATTAGATAGAGCTTGTTGAGTAGAGTCCAATAATGATTATTTCATCTCCAAAAGACCCCATTTGGAAATACTTTCAATTACTTTTAATATTAATCAAATATATTTTATTGCTTAAATAAGGAAAATTAAAGTAAAATAATATAACCAAATCAATTTGATGTAAAGGTTACATGAGAGAAGAATTAGAGTTATAAAGTAATATAACCAAACAAAAGATGAGAATTTAAAGAAATAAGATAAATTCTTTAGGAAAGTTGATATTTAAAATAGTAAAGAGATTGGGTATGACACCTTCAACCATCTAATCTTGTGCAAATCAAAATGTTCTAGAAATCATTAAAAAACCAAAAAAAATAACACATTTAAAAATATAAAACAAGAATATTTAGTTAGATATACGTTATTAAGATATGTCTAACATCATTTCTTTTCTCTCTATCCAATGAAGATTAGAATTTTTATAAAATACCAAATTTAATAACATAAATAATAGCATAATAATATTTTTATATTAAATAAATGTATATTAAATCTAAAATTAAATCAATTGAAGTATTACAATAATGCCAAATCAATGCTATGCACATGTCACACAAAACACTATTTATAGTTACATAGTAACTAGGTTAAACCTAAAAATTTGAGGAATTTGTAAACAATTTATCAAAAAATTGAACTCTAAAATATTAAGAAGATTTAGTGAAACATCCTTCATAGTCAGAGCAAAAACTTTGATGAAATGAGATAAATTATTAAGAAAAAAGATATTACAAGATATTAATGAGATCAAATGAATCTTTTTCGAACATAAAATTTTTCATGGCTCATAGTGTCTTGTAAGGCATGTCAAATTCTAAAAAAATAAATTATTTTGGAAACATCAAAAAATTATATGGATTGACCTCATTGAGCTAAGTCTAATGACATCTTTTCTGCCTCTATCAGACCTTGTCCTAAACTTTTTTAGACTACCAAACCAAATACACATAAATAATAATAAATTATCTTTTTAGTATCAACTGGATCGATATTAAAACTAAAATAAGATAAACTAAAGAAAATGTATTATAATCATTTCAAAGTGATATAATGATCACAAAAAAGTAGAATTTAAGTTTTTTTTGTAATACAAAAAAATCAATGAGAATGATTTCAAGAAATGTGATAATAAATTTTGATATGTAACATTCCAAGATAATAAATAGATCAAGCTTAACATAATTAAAACATAAATTAGGTATGAATAAAAATACCTTATAAAGTATGCTAAAAAGCATAGAAAAACAACAATTAAAAATATTAAAATTAATATTTAATGAATAAGTGCTCCATCACATTAGTACGATGATGTTTCATGTCGATAATACCTCTTTTTGAATTTTTTTGAATTTCTAAAATAAATACACTTAAGCAATATTAAATATTTATTTTTATATTAATTACAAAATATGACAAATCTACAATGAGATTAATTGAAGAAATGTAACAAAACCAAATCAAAGGAATGTAATTGTCACAATAGACGATGGTTAGTGTTTCATATAACGACAATAAATCATACAAAAGATTTGAAGGAATGAGATACATTGTATGAGAAAGATACATTTGGGGATATTAAAGAGATTAAGTTTAAGACACTCATCATCAAATTGGTTACGAATCTAATTTCCTAATAAAGCAAGCTAGTATCTTTAAAAATAAAATATTTAAAATGAAAAATTTAATATTTAATTTATTAAATGCCAACGAGATCAGAGCATGATATTTGTTTTCCATTATTCAAACATCATTTAGAATAACTACAAATTAATTAGTGAAGTAATCTTCAATAATAATAAATTATTACTTTTATATCTAAAAATTATATAATAAAGCCAAAATGAGATAAGTTGAAGCCATGTAATATAATAATATTTTAAATGAAACTTTTGACAAGTTGAGTTAAATTTTTTGGGAAAATTACATAACCATATACTAAGAAGTTCGACTGTAATGTCTTAAAACATCAAATAAGGTACGAATCGAGGTAAATATTTAATTGGATAAAGCTCATTTTGATATGTTTAATGATGTTTGATTTTTTATTAAAAAGTCTTGGTTTCAAGTTAATGTTAAATATTTTTTCAAATTTTGCTATATATATTAATATTGCAATAAGACATTGAAGAATGTAATCTAACCAAATCAAACTATGTGAAAATCACAGGTGTGAAGGATTAAAGTTTCATAATAATATAACCAAATCAATGCAAAGGATTTGAAGAAGCATGATAAATTGAATGACAAAGGTTCTTTTTTAAGATATTTAGCTGATTAAGCGTTATTCTAAAAACTATAAAACTTCAAAAAAAATTAGATCATTTGAGCTTATTGAAGAAAGTCCTATTATGTTTATTTCATATTTATTATTCCTTATTTGGAATTAGTATGAATTACTAAAGAAATTAATTAAAAAAAGAAATAAATTCATAATTTTATTTTTAATAAATTTATCACAAATTTGAAATGAGATTAATTGAATAAATATAATATAAGGAACAAAAAATACTTTAGTGATCACATAAGAGAATTATTAAAGTTAAAACAAATAAAACCAATCCAATGCGAAAAATTATATAGGAATGTGCATTGGAAGATACCAAGGAGATTAAGTATAGTAACTCATTCATCAAATCAGGTACAAATAGAAAAATTTAATAATGCGTCCTAAAATATGAAAAATTATGTATTTTAAGTAATGATAAAAAACATTTAATTGATTAGAGCTTGTTAAAACGAGTCGAATAATGTTTATTTTGTATCATTTGGACATCGTTTGGACTTTTTGCAAATTTCAAAACTAAAATAAAAATAATAACAAATAATATGATTTACTTTAGTAAATTTCTAAAAAAGAAGAAATGAGTTTAATTAAAGCCTTGTAATATAAAATCCTTGTAGCATTATAAATGTAATAGGGGAGTAGAATTAAAGTATCATAACAAAGTAAGAAGCTCAAATGGAAAAATTTATAGAATAATTTATGCTTTTTTATCATTATTTTATTTCATAATTCATAGTAATTCGAAACATGGTTGGCTAAAGATGAGAGAAATGTAGATGGTCTTGCCTCAGCGATCTCCATACCATTAAATTTTTAGTTTGGTTTTTTAAAATCTAATCACAATAATATCTTGGAAAATAGGTTTTCTACATAATCTATGATTTCCTAATTTGTTTGCTTTCATTAGGTGATACTAAAATACTCTATTTTGTTCTCCTATGTCTTTTATATAATTTTGATTTTTTTTTATATATTAATATAATTTATCTTACTTTACCTTTAATATATGTTTTTAAATTAAAATAAAAATTTTTTTATTCTTATTTACTTTTGTAATTCTCATTAATTCCAAATTAGGTACAACACTAACGAAACTAAAATCACTAAATGTGTCTAATTCATTAATATCTAATTAAATATTCATTTTGAAATTTTTTAAATATTTTATTTTCTAGTGTGTTTTTAGGCTTTCTACAATATTTTGATTTTTTATCTTATTTGATGATTGAGGATGTTATACAGAATCTTCTTAGTAGCTTGGAATGCAACTTTCCCATTCAATTTTTTACTTATGTCCAAATTATTCACTTTGATTAGCTTATATTACTATAAATTCTTACTCAATTTTTTGTGTACATTATTTCACTTTGATTAGTTGTATTAGATTGATTTAATATTTCTTATTCCAATGTTAAAATATATTTACCACCTATAAAAATAGTAATATATTAATATTCATGACTTTTTAATTTATTTACATGAAAAAATTTTCAAAATTGTTGGTTAAAGATGAAATAAATATTGTTTGACTAGTCTCGACAAGAATTTATCTAATTAATCATTTGATGTATGTTTCTAAAAATTATATTTTTTTAAAGTTGGCTAATTCCTATAAAACATTTTGATTTATACTTTATTTGATATTGAAGGATTTTCCCATGGATCTCCTTAGTGTCCTAGAATTGAAGTTACTTGTGTAATTTATCTTATTTTTTAAAATGTTTCATTTTTATTTAGTTATATTTCTATTTTACTCTAAATCTCCTATTATGTGTCATTTACAGGTTTATATTTAGTTATATTAGATTATATAGTGGCCATGAAGAAATTATTTATATTTAAATTATAATTTTCTAAAAAGAAATTTAAAATGTTTGAAAAAATGAGACATTTTTTACGGAAAAGTAGAATTCCATGATAAGAAGGAAATTGTGAATAACATCAATTATTATAAAATAACAAAATAATGAAACTATCTCTTAAAATGAGACAAAGCAATAAAAATATTGAAAAATAAATAATTAATAGTTAATTTTATATTGCTCATCTATATGACTACAATAATGTTTGTTTCATCCTTACAACATCTCATTTAGATTTTTTATGAATAGCCATTAAAAATAAGCATAGATAATAACAAATTATATTTTGATAAATTAGGTAAATATATATTGAAGTGTAAAGTGAATTAATTGAAGCATTGTGAGAAAGGCTAGCAAAACAAATCTATTGGTAACACAAATGAAGATCTATATTTGCAAAGTAATATAGTTAATGTAAAGCAAAAAAAAGAAAAAAATGGTAAACTATATGTGAAAGTTGAATTTCATTATTTAAAGATAGTATAATATATCTTTCTTGGTCGTTAGCTTATTGTTAAACAATATCTTGTAAAGAAAAAAAAAATACAAAAAACAAAATATTTCAAAACATAAAAAACTAATATATATTTGTAAAGAGCTCGTCTTTTGGTGTCAAATAATACTTTTTTCATTTCAATCAGACAACATATTAAAATATTGCAAATTACTAAATCATAAAAGTATAAAAATAACAAGTTATTATTTTAATAACAAGTAAATACATTGTAATGGATAAGACAAATTAAAGCATTGCAATACAACAAAATTAAAGTTATACAAATATCATATGTGATAAATTGTAAAGAGAAGTTGCATTCAAAGGTATTAAGGAGATCAAGTATAACATCATTGTTTATCAGATGAGATACAAATCAAAATTCCTCCAAAAATATTTTGATATATCAAAAATTTTAAAAATAGAAAAATTATGAAAAATATATATCATATTGGATAATACTCGTTGACTCGAGTCAAACTACACTTATTTAGGGTAGAATTATTGAAATTATTAAAAAATCATAAATAATAATAATTTTTTATAATAATTGTAATTGAATATATACTAAGGCTTAATAAAGATAAAATAAAGAAATATAATATATTTAAATCAATATGATGTGATGGTCAAGTGACATCTGATTTTGAGTTGCATAGTATTATAGCCAACTCAAAGTGAAAGATTTAAGAAATGATATAAATTATATGAAAAAGCTGCATTCTATAACACTTAGATGATCGAGCATAACTTCCTTTATTGTGAAAATAGGTAAGAATGAAAATACATCTTAAAGCATGACAAAACCTTTTAAAATATATCTATTCAAAATACAAAAATAAATCATTAATATGATGGGGTACATGGAGTTGAGTCTAATAAAGTTTGTTTCATATAGGTCGAACATAGTTTGGATTTATTTTAAACTATTGAATTAAATTTTCATAAATAGTAATAAGTTATTATTCTAATATTAATTAAATATATGTTGAAGATTGAATAACATTACTTGAGGCAATAAAATGTGACCAAATCAAAGTAAATTAATGGTCACATGAGAGTAGATTTCGAGTTACTCAGTAATATAATAGAAGCAAAAAAATAATGAAATGAAATAAATTATTTTGGAAAGTTGCGTTCAAATTTTCTATAGAGATCAATTGTAACAACCTCTATCATGAAATCAGGTAGAAATAAAATAAATTGCAAAGCATAAAAAGTTCTTAAAAATGTTTAGAAATTAAAAACAATTATTTAAATGTACAAAGTTTTTCTATATGAGTCCAATGACATTTGTTTTGGCTTGATTGAATATCATTTATAACTACCATGAACCACCAAAACAAATGCTAATAAATAATATTAAATTATTATTTTATATAAATATTTATAAAACTTTAAACGAGTTAATTTGAAGTAATATAATATATCCAAATCATAATGATGCAAAGATCACATTAGAAAAGAGTTAGACTTTTATAATAATATAACTACATTAAAGTCAAATGTTTGAAGAGTTAGACTTTCACATATTTGATCCTCAAATCAAGTACAAATAAAATATTATCATTATGCATGTCAAAATCCTTTAAAATAAAATATTTCAAAAAATTTAAAAAATTTTGTTTGATGGAGCTCATTAAGATGTTTTAACAATGTTTGTTTTCTCTAGATCAGACATCCTTACTAATTACTACAAAATGAAAAAATATAACAATCATAACAAATAAAATTTTTTTTATCAATATCATGTATATAGATATGAAAACTTAAAAAAAATATGGGAATGCAATTAAAAAATTAAAGAAATATAAGATAACATGTTGGGAGATTTGCAATTGCTTAATAATATAACTTAATCAAAGAGAAACATTTAAGAAAATGAGATAAATTATACAATAAAATATTTTTTCAAGATAAAACAGAGAAAAGCTGTAACACCTTCGACGTAATCATGAAATTAGGTATGAATCAAAATGACAATTAAAGCATAAAAAAAACAAAGAATATAAGTCTTCAAAAAAAATATAATTGAATAGTTTTTAAGATGTGTTTGGTGATGTTATTTCATCTTGATTTGTTGTTGTTTCGAAATATTATGAATTACCAAGATAAATAAGAAAAACTAATTATAAAATATCCTTTTTAATATTAAGTAAATATTTAAATTTTTAAATAAGTCAAATTGGGGTTATATACAGTTACCAAACCAATGACATGTAGGGCTTACTTTAGAGAAGGTTTTAGGAAATTCAGTTATTAAGAATAATAAAACAAAAAACTTTCATAAAAAGAAATAAGATTTATAGGAAGATTGTATTCAAAGACTACAAGGGGAACCAATGTAACTTCATCAATTATCAAATCACATTAAAAATTTCTCTTAAAAATAAAAAAAACCTAGATAATAAAATATTTAAAAATATAAAAGTAAAATTTTAGTTAGATAGGGCTCATAGCAATTGGTCTAATGACTACAATTTAATCTCAATTGATAATGTGTTAGTTTAATGAGAATTACATAAAAAAAATAAACATAAAAAACAATGCTTTTAATATTAACCAAATATTTATTAAAAAAATAAATAAACTATATTATCAAAATATAACAATATGAAATCAAATTTAAGGTAACATGATAAGGGAATTAGAATTTCAAAGTAATATAATCAAACCAAAGTTAGAAATCTAAACTAATGAAATAAATTACACTGAAAATTAGCATTCCAATGTACCAATTATATTTAATGTAACATCCTCAATCATCAAGTTAGGTACACATTAAAATTTTTTAAGTGATTCCTAAATAATAGAAAATAATATATTTAAAAATATAAAATTGATTATACTTAAATTGATAGAGCTTGTTGTTATGAGTCTAATGACATTCATTTCCTCTCAATCAAACAATTTTATTAGCTAATTTCTAGAGTTAATAATAAAAAATTATAATACATTACTTTTTTAACAAAAAGTAATTATATATTAAACTTGAAGTTAAGGAAATTGAAGCCCTACATATAACTAAATGGAAAACAAAGTTAACCAGAGGAGAATTATGCTTTTTAAATAATTTTAAAAATAAAAAAAATGAGATACACTTTATAGGAAAGTTGCATTTCAATATACTAAGTAGATAAAGTGTGACATCCTTGGTCATCAAAATAATTTTGAAATAATATATCATTTAAAGCATGTAAAAATATAAAGATGAATATTTAGCTAGATATAGCCATTTGAAATGACCCAAACATTGTTTGTGTTATATTCAACAGACCAAATTTAAAATTATAATGAATTCTAAAAGTGAAAGAGATTAAAAAAATATATGAAATTATTATTTTAATATTATGAAAATATATGTTCAAGTTAAAATGAGATATACTAAAGTTAGGTAATATATCCAAATCAAAACAATGTTATGATAACAAGAGAGAAGATTTAGACATAAATAGCAATATAAATTTAATAATGCAAAAAATTTGAAGAAATAAGAAAAATTTTATTGGAAACTTGCATTCAAGGATTCAAAGAGGTTCAAGTGTGACATCATCAGTCGAGAAACTACTTACTTATGAAAATATCATAGAAAGTAGAAACTTTATTCAAAAAATTTGAACAACAAAAAAACAAATATTTAATTTGGCTATTCTATTTTAGACAAGTCCAACTATGTTTGTTTTGTTTCATTTAGTCTACATTTAGAAGTACTATAAGTCTCAAATATAAATAAACATAAATAAAAATAAATTATTATTTTATTATTACATAAATATATATATTAAAGTTTAAAAGAGATAAATTCAAGCAATTAAATATAGCCAAATAATAGATCTGTAAAAGTTACGTACAAGAAGATTTACGGATATTTATGATAACAGTAAATCCAATGAAAAAATTTAAAGAAATGAGACAAACTTTAAGAAAAAGCTTAATTAAAAGATGCTGAGGAGATCAATTGTAATATCCTTAAAAGGCAAGCCTTGTTTTAATCAAAGACATTATCAAATCATGTTAGCTTTCTAGAAAATAAAACATTTTACATAATAAAAATGAATAATTTGTTAGATGGAGCTCGTTGAGATGAGTACACCAACCTTTGTTTCATCTTCATTAAACCCCTTTTAGAGTTGCAACAAATTTTAATTGTATCTTAAAGTAAAAAATAATAAATTATTATTTTAATATTAAGTTGACAAAAAATAAATGCCAAAAAAAAAAATTAAGGCATTGTGATTAAACCATATGAAAGAGAAGTAGGAGTAACATGTGGAAAGAATCAAAATTTTATAGCTTTATAAAAAAATTAGATAAAAAGATTTCAATAATTCAGATAAATTACATTGGAAAGTTGCATTCTATGGTTCCTAGAAGATTGAGAATAACATCCTTAATCATCAATGAGATTTACAAAATTAAGACAAAGTTGCCAAAACATTAGATAATTGAATATTTTTAAACATGTGAGTGAATATTAACTCTAATGAGTTTATTGATATGAGTTTGATGATAATTGTTTCACATTGAATGAGTTTTTTAATTACTATGAATTAGTAATGTAAAATTCATAAAATTATTATTTAAGTAATAAATAAATATACATTGAAGTTTGAATGAGACAATTTGAAGTAATATAATATAACCAAATAAAAATAAAGTTGTTGTAATGAGGAAATGATTTATATTAAAATTATAATGTAACATAAATCAAAGTAAAACATTTGAAAAAATGACACAAATTTTATAGGAATGTAGCATTCCATTACAAGAAGGAAATCAAGTTTGAAATCTTTCGTTTTCAAATAAAGAAATAATAATAATGTCTCTTAGAATGAGAAAGAATCATAGAAAAAATATTTAAGAATGAAAAAATGAATATTTAATTTAATATTGATTAACTATATGACTACAACAAGCTTTGTTTCATCAAACTAAGATCTCCTTCTGAATTCTTATGAGTTAGCACTAAAAATATGTGTAAATAATAAAAAAAATTTACTTAAATAAATAAATATTAAAGTAGAAACAAGATAAATTGAAGTATTACAATAAAGACGAAAAAATAAATCTATTGGAAACACTAGAGGAGATTTTGAGTTACATAGTAATTTAGTGAAATGAAAGAAAAAATTAGAAAAAAAATGAAAAGTTTTATGTGAAAGTTGCATTCCATGACATAAAGAAGGCATAGTGTTTTAACCTTGGCATTAAGTCTTGTATGAAACAAATATCTTATAAAGCACACAAAAAATATGGACAAAAAGATTTAAAAACATAAAAAATAAATATTTATCAAGAAAGATTTTATTAGTATGTGTTGAGCATTATTTTTTTAATCACATACAAACCTGGTTTTCAAATTTTACAAATTACTGAAATAAATAAGCATAAAAATAAGAAGTTATTATCATAATAATAAGTAAACAGTTATTAATGCATAATTTCGATAAATTGAAGTAATATAATATAACAAAATTAAAGTGATATAAATATCATATGAGATGAATTATAAAAAAGGGTTACATTCCAAGGTACTAAAGAGATCAAATGTAAGAACCTTGATTGTCAACTGAGGTATGAATAAAAATGCCTGGTAAATCATTACAATATAGAAGTGAAATTAATTATTCTAAAATATTTAAAAATATTAAATTTGATTAAGTGCTTTGATATTAGTCTCTTCTGTTTCATCAAGATAACCTCGTTTTGAATTGCTTTGAATTACAAAAAGTAAAAAGGAACAAATACTAATAAATTGAAATTTTATTTCTATGTAAATATATATGAAAGGTAAAAAATATACATTAAAGTAATTCAATATAACATAGTTTAGGTGTTGTAAATGTCATTTGAGAGAAGATTTAAACTAAAATATTAACATAGTAAAAAAAGCAAAACATTTAAGAAATGATCAAAAAAATAAGCAAAAGTTGTATTCCAAGATACTAGATTATTGAGCATAGTATCTTCAATCACCAAATTTAAGTGCAAAGAAAAATATCTCTTAAGACATGCTAAAGAAATAAAATATAAAACTTTAACAAACTTTAAATTTAATATTTAATTAGATAGAGCATGTCAAAATGAGTCCAATGAAGTTTATTTTCTATATATCATACCGCATTTTCAACTACTATCAACTACCAATATTTATAAAAACAAACAACATTAAATTATTATTTTAATATTAAATTAATATGTTTTGAAACAAAAATAATATAAGTTAAAGAATTAGAATACTACCAAATGAAATTGATATAATGATCACACTAAAAGACATTTCGAGTAATATTATGATATAATCGAATAGAAATAAGAAATTTTAAAAAAAGATAAATTATAATTAAAATTTTAATTCCAAGGTATAAAGAAGAACAACTACATCATCCTCAATCATCAAAATAAGTATAAATTGAAATAACCCATACAGAATGCCAAAACCCTAAAAACTAAAATTATTTTAAAAAAATATAAAAATTAATATTTAATTTGATTAAACTAATTATGATGTGTCAAATAATATGTTTTTGTCTAGATTAGATATGAATTGAAATTCTTATGAACTACTAGTTTATATAAGTATAATTGACAATAAAAAATTGCTTTGGCAAAGTAAATATATTTATTAAAGCTAAAATGAGAAACTTTAAAGAAATGTAATCAAATAAAATTAATTTGTTGGTGAAATAAGAAGTGGTTTTTGATAACATAAAAATATAAACAAATGAAAGAAAAATTGTTTAAGTAATTAGTTAAATAACAATAGAAAGTTGTATTCTAAGACACTCAGGACATCAAATATAATATTCTCGATCATCAAACCAGGTCTGAATAGAAACATTTTGAAAAGCATGCAAAATATTACAAAATAATTTTTTTTAAAAAAGAAAATGAGTATTTAATTTGATAGAGCTATTTGAGGAAAATCCAATAATGTTTGTTTTGTGTTAATCATTCTCATTTTGAGTTAGTGCTAATTAGCATAGAAAATAAACATAAGTAATAATAAATTATTATTTTTATTATTAACAAAATATACATCAATAAAAAAATTATATAAACTAAGAAAAAAAAGATAACAAAATGTAAGACATGTAAAGGTGAATTGAGAGCTTATTTTGAGTTATATTGTAATAATAATAAATCCATTAAAAACATTTTAACAATTGGTATAAATAATATGCAAAAAAATTCATTAAAAAATATTAATCACGTGAATTACAACAATCTTGGTTATTAATTGAAGTACGAATAAAACTTTCTCATAAAATATGTAAAAACAATATAAAATAAAAAATATTTAAAATTAATCAAGTAAATATTTAATTAGCTAAAACTCATTGAGATGAGTGCAATGACTAAAATTTTTCTTGATCAAAAATTTTTTGTAGTTTTCCTAATTTATTGAAAAAAATAAGCATAAAAATAATAGTAGATTATTTTAATATTAAGTAAATAAATCTCAAGGCTTAAGTGAGAAAAATTAAAGCAATGAAACATAGAAAGAAAAAACATGTAAAAGTTACATGTGTCGAGATATTTAGGTATATTAGAAAAAAGTCAAAAAAAGTTGAAATACAAGAAATTATATGTGAATGCAATATTCTATGATAGAAAGGAGATTATGAGTAACATCGTCAATCATCAAATTAAGTATTGATTGAAAAGTCTCCTTAAGTCTACCAAAAGTTTTAAAAAAAATGAAATATTTTAAAAAAGTTTAAAACAAAATTATATATTTGGTCATGTATTACTTGTTGAGAGCTTTTCAATTACTACAAATTCTAAAGGAAATAACAATAATTCATAATGGACAACTATTTTAATGTCAAATAAGTATATATTTTATCTAAAATATGATAAATTTAAGTGGGCTAATGTTATCAAATAAAAGACATGTGATTGTCACTTGATTAGAGATTTAGAGTTACATTATGCTATTATAAAATTAAAGTGAAAATTTTTAAGAAATGGGATAAATTATACAAGAAGCTGAATTACAAGATGGTAAAATGATTGAGTGAAACACCTTAGATTATGAATGCTTTTATGAATGAAAATGTCTAACAAATTGCATTATAACACTAGTAAATACAAATAACTTGTAAAGGTGAATTCAATAATATGTGTATCATCTCAATTATATCTTAATTTGAATTTTTTGAATTAAGAAAATTAAAAACTTTAAACAAAACTAAATTATCATTTTAAAAATGAGTAAAAATTTAATAAAGCTCAACATTCGATACGAATCATTGCAATATAATAATATCAATTTGATGTAATGGTCACACAAGCCAAAAATTTTAATTTCATAGTTATATAACCAAGTAGAAGAAAACATTTAGAAGGAATAGGCTTTGTTGTATAGAAAACTACTTTCAAAGAAACTAATGATAATGTGTGTAACATCCTTGAGAGCCAAATCAAGTACAAATTAAAATATCTCATAAAGCTGCCAAAACCTTAAAAGTGAAATATTAAAAAAATATAGGAATTTAAATATAATAAGACCAATCAAGATAAGACATTTAGTTCTTCATACTAATAAAACGAAATAAATGTAAAACATTTTAAAAAATTATATAACATATATAAGAAAAATACTTTCAAGGATACTAATGATATAAAGTGTTGAATCCTTAATCATTAAATATTGCAATCAAAATATCTAGTAAAATGGTTCAAAATCATTGAGAAATTATAAAATATAAAAATAGATATTCAATTTGTCTAAGCTTATTGAGATGAGCAAAAATAATCATGTTTCATCTCAATCAAACCTCATTTGAAATTATTGGGCATTTCTTAAGTAACCATGAATAAAAAAAATTATTTTTTAAGTACTAAGTAAAAGTATATAAAAGCTAAAACAAGATGAAATTAAATAATTAAATATAACAAAATAAAAAAAAAAGTAATTATCATACGATAAGAGATCTAGAACATGGCTACAAATAACTATGAATAAAAATAAAATTTAATTTTAAAGTTATTTAAATATTTATTAATGTTAAAATTGAAGCATCGTTATATCATCAAATCAAAGACACTCAAAGGTGGCATGAGAGGTTATTTAGTAATACAAAGTGATGGATAGTTTAATCACAATAAAAAATTTGAAGAGATAAACTATATAGGAAAATTACATTATAAGTTACCAATGAGACTAACTGTAACATCCTTAATTGTTAGATTTGGTATGAATCTAAATATCACATAAAATGTAACCAAAACTTGGAGAAAAACTAAGAATTTTAAAACAAAATATTTAATTAGACAGAGCTTACTAGGATGGCTCCAACAACATTTATTTCTTTCCTCTAAAATCTCTTTAGGAATTAATGCAAATTTACTAAGTAAATAAGCATATATAATAATAAATCATTGTTTTAACAATCAAAAAATTTACAATTATGGTTAAAAGAACACAAATTATGGCAATAGTATTTAACCAAATTAACTATGTAGTGGTGAGAAAGGAAGAAAATTGGGGTATCATAGTAAGACAACAAAATTTAAGTGAACAATTTGGAGAAATGAAATAAGATGTATGGGGAAATTACAATCCACGAAACTAAGGGGTCGAGTGTAACATCCTCAATCATTAAACATGTATGAGTGGTAGTAAATGATGCTAAAACCCTCAAAAACATCAAAATCAGTAGTTAATTGGATCAAACCTCATTTAGAATTACTATAAATTATCAAATTATATAAGTGTAAATAATAAAAATTTATTACTTTAATATTTTGTAAATCAATATATAATAATGAAAAACTAAAATCAATTTGAACATTCTAATAAAATAAATTCAAAGTAACATAAAGGACACACAAAACAAGACTTAGTGCTACATAGTAATATAAATAAAATGTGAATAGTTTGAAGAAAGGAAAGAAATTATATGATAAGGTATCATTTTGGGATACCAAAGAGATTGATCATAACATGCTCGATTAACAAATCCTAAAAAAATTGAAATATAAAATAAAACATTAATTAGGGAGAGCTTCTCCCGTCAATCTGATGATATTGTTCTGTATTGATAGGACATTATTTTGGAACTACAATAAATTATTGAAAAAAATAAACATAAAGAATAATAAATTATTATATTAATATTTAATGGACATATATTAAAGCTAAAATGAGGCATGTGGCATATGAAATTTTTATTCCAATAAGGAAATGAGTTCAAGTGTTACATCAACAACTATTAAATCGAGTACGAATCAAAATATTTGATAATATCTGTGACAACACTAGAAAAGTTTGGGAAATACAAAAATTAATTTTTAATTGGATAGATTTCATGTAGTCTAGTATGATGAAATTTCTTTCATCCTCATAAGACATCATTTAGCTTAACAATGAATTAAAAATTTAAACAAATATAAATAATAATAAATTATTTTTTTTATACTAAATAGATATATTTTAAACTTGAAATGAGATAAATCAAAGAAATATAATATAAATAAAATAAAGGTTATATAAAAGTTTAGATGATAAAAGATTTTGAGTTGCACAACAAGATAGCTTAATCGAAGTGAAGTGTAAGAAATGATATAGATGATACTAGAACATTGCATTCCAAAATATACAGAGTTCATGTACAAAATCCTTGATCATCAATTTTGTTAAGCATCAAATGTGTAAAAAAAACATACCAAAACTCAATAAAATAAAAAAAATTAATATATATATATATATATATTGATATGGTTAGAGCCCATCATTGTGGGTCCAATGATATTATTTTTTGCAAAAATAATCTCATTTGAAATTAAGAAAAATAAATAAAAAATTAGTATAAATAATAATCAATTATTATGTTAGTATTAAGTAGATATATATTAATCTTAGAATATTATAAATTAAGGCAATATAATATCACTAGATTAATAAACCTCCAATAAGAAGAGATTTAGAGTTATGTTATAATATAATCAAACATAAGCGAAAAATAATAAAACTTAAGATGAATTGTAATATAAAGATGAATTGAAAGAAACTAGGGAGATTGAGGTTATCGAGAAAAGTCCAACTACCTTTGCTTTATCTTTGGTAGACCATATTTAGGGTATCTCTAAAATACTAAATTAAATAAGAATTAATATTAATAAACTATTATATTAGAATAATTTAAATATATATTAAAGTTCAAATAATATAAATTGAAGCAATATAATTTAAAAAAACTAAAGATATGTAATGGTCATATGAGAGGACATTTGTATCACCTAGTAATTCACCAAATTGAGGAAAAAAATCGAGTTAAAGAGATAAACTGTGTGAGAATGTTGGATTCATTATTGCAGAGGAGATTGAGGGTAACATTCTTGATTGTCAAAAAAGGATACAAAAATTCCAAAAATTAAAAAAATAAAATATTAGGAAATCATATAAAAATTTATCTTTAATTGGATTGAGCTCATCAAGATTAGTCTCATGATGTTCGTTTCATGTTAAGTACATCTAAATCAGTTGCTACAAATTACCAAAGTAAATAAGTATAAATAATAACAAATTATTATTTTAGTATTATGAAAATATATAATAATCTAAGGTGATCTAAATGGTTTGTATAATATGCATTCTAATATAAAGGGAGATAGAGTGAAACTTCCTCGATCATCAAATTAGGTAAGACTCAAAACATCTCACAAAGTGTGTGACTAAACTTTAAAATATAAAATATTAAATATATATATATATATATATATATATATATATATATATATATATATATATATATATATATATATATATAAGGATATTGATTTTTGTTGCACTTTTTGAGAAGAGTCCAATGAAGTTTATTTCATTCTCATTGGCCCGCATTTGGAATTATAATGTATCAATAAAAGTATACATTATAAATAAAAACAAATTGAAAATTTTAATATTGACAAGGCATATGCTAAAGGACAAATGAAATTAATGAAAATATCATAATATAAATAAATCTTTTCAGAAAAGTCACATGAGAGGTGTTTTATAGTTACATGGTAATATAGAAAAATTATAACAACAATAGTAAAAAAATAAAAGAAATAGTATAGGGACATTGAGTTCTTTGACACGAAGGACATCTAATGTAATACCATTGATACTCAAACTAGGTACATATAAAATTATCTTGTACACCTTGGAAAATCAAACTTAACAAAATATTTTCAAATTTAAAAAATTTATATGTAAATAATTAGAGCTCAAGAAAGACTAGTCAAACAAGATTTGCCTTGTCTCGATCAGATACAATTTGTAATTTCTTTGAATTAAAAAATTTGAAAAACTTAAAAAAAATAAAATTTATAATTACAATAATAAGAAAATTTAGATTAGAGTTAAAATGATATAAATTAAAAAAATACAATGTAACAAAATCAAAGGGATGTGTATGTTATATAAGAAGATATTTGGAGTTACATAGAAATATAACTCAATCAATGCAAAAGATTTGAAATATTAAGATAAATTGTGTGAGAAAGTTATATTCCATGGTACCAAGAAGATCAAATGTGGCATTTTTTACCTTCAAATCAATTATGATTCAAAATATCTAATAAAATAAGCTAAGTTCCTAAAAAATAAAATATTCAAAAATACTAAAAAAATTATAATTTGATAATACCTCGACAAGACAAGACCAATGTAAATGTTTTCATCTTGATCGAACCTTCTTTCAAATTATTGTAAATTTCCAAAAAATTTCACAAATAGTAATAATAATTATTTTAACATTATTGAGATAAATATTAAAGCTTAAATGAAACGAATCATAGCAATACTATATAAAAATATAGAAGTGATGTAAAGGTCACATGAGATGATACTTAAATAGACATAATAATATAACTAAATGGATGCCCAAAAGTTTAAGAAATAAAATCTATTAAATGAGAAAGTTATTTTTTGTGAATCTAAGGACATTGAGTTTGGAATCATAGATCATTAAATTAAGTAGAAATAAAAATCTCTTGAAAAATTCACAAAAGAATCAAAAAATTTAAAAATATAAAAAATAATTTAATTTTAGAGAACTCATGGAGACTAGACCAATGACCTTTATTTGACTTCAATCAATCCTCGTGTAGAATTATAACCAAATAGCAATAATTATATGCATAAATAATAACATATTACTAATTTAATATCAAGAAAAATTATAATAAATTTGAGATAACTTAAATTGAAGTAATGTAATGGCACATAATAAAAAAATGTAAAGATAAGGTCAGAGAAGATTTCAAGTTGAAAAATAAATTAAAAAATGAAAACTGAACATTAAAAAAGCATTCAGAAGAAATATGTGTGAAATATTAATTCCAAGATACCTAAAACATCGAATCTAATATACATGATAACCAAATCAAGTATGAATAAAAAAATTATAAGCCCTACATAATAAAATATTTAAAAATAGAAAATTAGTATTTAACTGGATAGAGTTTGTTAAGAAGAGTCAAATGGCATTTTTTCCTCTTGATCAAACATTATTTGGTGGTTGCACAAATTAGTGAATTAAATAAAATAAATTATAATAGCATATTATTTTAATGCTACGAAGGGATATATAAAGGTTGAAATCATATAAAATGAAGCAAAGTAATTAAAAATATTAATGGAATGTAAAGGTATTATAGCCAAATGAAAGAGAAAAATTTTAAAAAAAATAGATAAATTGTATTAAAAAGTTGCATTTGAAAATATTAAAGATATCAATTCTAAAATTCTTAATTATAAATCATATAGGAATAAAACTTTCCCAAAAAATGTCAAAACTATTGAGGCTATTATTCAAAAATAAAAAAAAATATTTAATTGGGTGGACCTTTTTTACACGAGTCCTACGATGCTTATTTCATTTTTCTCAAACCTCCTTTGAAATAATTGTTAATTATCAATGTAAATAAATGTAAATAATAAAAAGTTATTATTTCGATTTTAAATATGCTGATGATAAAGCTAAAACAAGATAAATCAAAACAACGTAACAATTCAAAATTAAAGCAATAATGTCATAAGAGAGGAGAACTAACATTTCATAGTAATGTAAGCAAATCAAAGAAAAGGATTTGATGAGGTGGGAGAAATTTTATAGTTATGTTGAATCCCTTATCATAAAATCAATTATCAATATAAATCTAGCATAAAAGGAGCCAAAATAATAATTATTTAAAAATATAAACTGAATTGTTAATTAAATAGTATTCTCAGATATAAGTCCAGTAAAGTTTGTTTCATCTTCATAAAATTTTTTAAAATTAATATGAATAAAAACTTAAAAGAAATAAATATTAACAAATTATTTTATTAATATTAAATAAGTATATATTAATGATGAAATGAGATATTTTTAACCAATGTAATATGTCCAAATGAAAGCAATATAATGGTTAATTAGAAGGAGAATTAAAATTTCATGGTGATATTGTGTTGTTAATGTAATAGCTTCGAACAAATAATATAAATTTTATGAGAATACTATACTCAAGGATATTAAGGAGATATAATATAGCATCATTGATCAACCAGTTTGTTGTCCATTAAAATGTCACCTAAAGTTTGCCAAATCCATAGAAACAATGTTTAAAAATAAATAAACAATGTTTTATTGGCTAGAAATCTTTGAGACTATTTTAACTTGATTTACTTCATCTTTATCTCATTTTTAGTTACTTATTGATTCTCCATTTCAACAAAATAAACATTATTTTGATTTGATTATATTGCATTAGATTTCTTTAATTTAACTTATTTCAACATTATTATGTAAATACCTAAAATTAAAAATAATAATTTATTATTAATTTTGTTTTTCTTAATTTAGCTTTTTGTTGTAATTCAAATTTATGTCTGATATAGTCAAAACTAATAATATTGAACTCCTCTTGATGACTTATGTCAAATTGAATATTTATTTTTATATTTTTTTAATATTTTATATTATTTTTGAAGTTTTTTATGAGGTTGTTTTATTCATGCCAAATTTGATGATCAAGAATGTAAACTAGATCTCCTTATTTTCATAGGATTCAATTATTGTCATACAATTTGTCTTATTTCTGAAATGTTTTACTTCAATTTGGTTATATTATATTGTAACCCTAAACATTTTATTGTGTGAACTCTACATAATATTTATTTGGTTATATTATATTATTTTAATTTACATCATTTTAGTTGTAATTCAAATTCACTCTATGTTTATATAATAATTTATTAATGTTTATGCTTATTTAATTTTTGAAATAGTAGTAATACAAAATAAGCTATAACCAAGATGAAATTGATATTATTAGACTCAATTTGAGAAGCTCTATCTAAATAAATATTTAATTTTGAAATAAAAACTTATAACTATTTATGCTCATTTAGTAGGTTATTTATATTAATTTCGAAATAGGTCATGTTAAGATGAAATACATGTCAAAATACTTATCTTGATTAAATATTCATTTCTTTTTTTTAAAGAAATATTTTTGTGTTATGGTGAGCTTTAGGAGTCATTTTCAATTATATATGATCTGACAACTATAGATGTTACAATTGACCTTGTTAATATGTTATAATGTAGCATTTTCATATAATTTGTCTAATTTCTTCAATGTTTTCTAATTTGATCTAAATATATATTATGTTAGACTAAATCTCCTCCTATGTTCCATTTACATTACGTTGATTTGGTCATGTTATAAAGCTTCAATTTATGTTTTTTTAATTAGAACATATATTTGCTTTATATTTAAAAAATAAATTTCTATTATATTTTCTTATTAATTATGTTAATTTTTAGTAACTTGAAACGAAATTGAATCAAGACCAAAAAACATCATTTGACTAATCTTAATAAGCTCAAAATAATTAAAGGTTCATTTATATATTTTTAATATTTAATTTTCTTATGTTTTGGCATACATTATGAGACATTTTGATTCGTAACTCATTTGATGTTTAAGAATTCTACACCCCATTTCCTTAGCTTCTTGGAATTTACCATTCTTATATAATTTATTTCTTTTATTTAAAGTTTTTATTTCTATTTGGTTACACTTTTATAAACCCCTATTTTAACTTATTCGTATCCTTTGTGTATATTTGACTTGGCTATATTACATTAATTCAGTTTATATCATTTCAACTTAAATATATATTTATTTAACATTAAAGTAATAATTTTGTTATTATTTATGTTTGTTTATTTTTCAAATTCATAGTAATTCCAAATGTGTACTAATAAAGAATAAAAATCATCATTAGACTCATGTGGAAGAACTCTAATGAAATAAATAATTATTTTTAATTCTAAATTTTTTTTAGGTGTTTTAGCTTATTATATAAGATATTTTATTTACTATAAGATTTGATGGTTCATGATGTTACACTTGATCCCATTAGCATCTTAGTACATAACCTTTAAGTATAATTCATCTCAAAATTATTTATGCAATTAAATATTAATTTTTTTATTTTTTAAATATTTTTTCCAGCACTTTTACGATGTTTTATGACAAATGTTATTCATACTTTATTGACAATTAACGATGTTAACCCTAAATCTTCTTAGTATTTTGTAATGCAACTTTCTTGTATAATTCATCACATTTCTTCAAAGTTTTCTATTTTAATTAGTTCTATTGCTAGGTAACTCTAATTCTCCCATCATGTGGCCATTACATCACTTTAATTTTATTACATGTTAATTTACCTCATTTAACTTTAATATATAATTGATAACAGATATAATAAACTCTATTATTATTTATGTTCATTTACTTTTGTAATTTCAAGTAATTCCAAACATTAACAAATCAAGATGAAACAAAGTTTATTCGATTCCTATCAGGATACTCTACTCAATTAAATATTCATTTTTTACATTTTTACATATTTTATTTTCTATATTTTTTACATGCATGGTAAGATATTTTTAGTTGTACTTGATTCAAAGATTGAAAGACGTTAAACTTCACCTTTTTATTATCATGTAATTTGATTTTCATAAGAATTATTTCATTTCTTGAAATCTCACCATTTGAGTTCATTATTTTATTATCAAACTCCAATGACTCTTGTGTGATCATTATATTACATTTTTTTAAATTCTTTCATTTTTTATATTTTTAATATGTCTACTTAATATTAAATAAATCAATTGTTGTTATTTATATTTATTTAGTTTTGTAATTTATCGTATTTCCAAACAATGATCGATGAAGGCAAAATAAACATTATTAATCAATCTTCCACAAGCTCTATCGAGTCAAATATTTCCTTCATTTTTTTAAATATTTTTTTTTGAGAATTTGCCTTGCTTCATGAAACGTTTTTATTTGTGTATGATTTCATAATTGATGATGTTGCACTTAATGTCATTAATTTATCAAAATGTAATTATCTTTTATAATTTATTTTATTTTTTCAAATATTATGCTTTGATTTAGTTGTATTACTATATAAACCTAGCTCTCAACTCATGTGACCTTAAGATCACATTAATATTACATTGGTTCAATTTATCTCATTTTAAATTTAATTTATATATGCTATATGTTAACATATAATTTATTATTATTTATGATTATTCAATTTAATAATAACATATAAATTTAACTTTGATCAAATCAAGATGAAATAAATATGATTGGACTTGTATTAGTGAGCTTGGTTAAAATAATTATTCATTTCTATATTTTTAAAAAATTTATCTTTTTTTGTGTGGGCATACTTTACTAGGTATGTTGATTCATATAGGATTTTGTAATAGAAAATGTTACCCATCAACTCATTGGTATCATGGAATGTAGCCTATTTATATAATTTATCTTATTTCTTCAAACATTTTCTTTAATTTCTTAATCTTGTTGTGAAACTCTAATTCTCAAACCATGAGACCATTACAATGCCTTAACTTGCTTTTATTATGTTTGTTTAATTTATCTTATTCTAGTTTATTTGTATACTTAGTCAATATTCAAATATTAATTTGTTTTTATTTAGGATCCTTTATATTACTAATTTCAAATATTTCCATGAGAAGCCCTATTTAAATGAAATAAATATTGTTGGACTCCCCTAAACCAAGTTTAGCCTATTAAATAAATATGGTTTTTTATTTCTAAATGTTTTATTTTCAAGGATTTGGCAGTCTTTAGAGACATTACTATTCTTGCTAGATTTGATGAACAATGTTGTTTTACTTTATCTCCATAACTTCAAGGAATACAACTTTTTTTTGCAAAATTCATCTGACATCAAATATTTTGCTTTTATTTGATTATATTACTATGAAATTCTAAATATGTTATCATGTTGGTTTTACTTCATTTTTATTTTTTTTATTTTACTTTTCTACAATTTTCCAGATTCTAGCTTAAATAAATATTTTCTCACTATTAAAACAATGGTTTACTCTTATTTGCCATTATTTACATAGGAAATTGGTTGTAATTGCAAACGAGTTGATTGTGATGAAGCACACATCATTCGATTCATCTTGAGGTGCTTTATCACATTAAATAATCCCTTTTAAAAATTTTAATTATTTAATGTCTCGCAAAGTGTTATTGGAAATTTTAATTCATAATTGATTTAAAGAACAAGGATGTTGTTGTTGATGTACTTCATCTCACGAAATACAATTTTCATATTGTGATTTAAATAGTGTACTTTATCGAAGTTATTTTAACATTTACTTTTATTTTGTAATATTAATATGTACGTCTAAATCTCCTCCTTAGTTGTAATAAAATTAGTTTTAATTTGAAAAGTAAATTGCTTTTTAAGTTATCATATTTCATCTTTAATGCACATTTACTTCATTTTAAAAAAGTGTATTATCTATGCTTATTTTGTTATGTAATTCATTGAAATTCCAAACAAAGAGTATTATGACAAAATAGATGTCATTAAACTAGGACATATGAGCTCTTTCCAATTATTTATTCATTGTTATAACCTGAAATAATTTATCTTTTTAGGTATTTTGCATTCTTTTTGAGATATTTTTTTTTTGTACTTCATTTTATGATCAAGAATGCTATCCTTAATCTATTTTGTAACTTGGCATGTAAGTTTCAAAAATAATTTTTCTCTTTTCTTCAAATTGTTGCTTTAATCTAGTTGAAAAGTTATGTAACTTTAAATCTGTGGTTGTGAGAACTTCATTTTGCCTTAATTTTCTCATAATACATTACTTAACATATTTTTCGTTGATTTAATTATATTTTATATAAATCTAAATCTTCTTTCATTTAAACTTTGTATTAGTTCAGTTTAGTAAAATTGCATTCAATCAATTGACCACTTTTTAGATTTTAATATACTTATTTAATTTAAGAATATTAAATTGTATTTATTTACTTGTGTAATTCATAGTAATTCCAAACAATGTATGATCATAATGAAATAATTATTGTTGTACTCATCTTGTAAAGTTCACTCCAATAAAATATTTATTTTTTTCTATAAATATTTTAATTTAAAAAATTTTGTATGCTTTACTAAACATTAGTATTCATAACAAATTTAAGGATCCTGGATGTTTCTTTGATCTTTTGAGTATCCTAGAATGCAACTTCTTAATAAACTTTCTCATTTTCTCAAATTTGTTTTCTTTGGCTTAGTTATATTTTTATGAAGCTATAGTCCTCCTATTGTGACTTGTGTATCACATTAATATGGTTGTATTGCATACCACTTATTTATTTTAATTAAGCTTTAATATATATTTAGTTAAAATTTATATGATATTTTTTTATTATTTATGTTTTATAATTCAAATATGGCCTGATGGGGTCAAAAAAAAATTTTCAAACAAGTCTTAATAATCTCTATCAAATTAAATATTTTTTTTAATATTTTAAATATCATTTTTTAATTATTTTGTCACACTTTATGAGACATTTTTTTTCATAGTTAATTTAAAAATTGAGGATGCTATAGTTGATCTTGTTAGTATCTGGGAATGCAACATTCTCGTAGAATTTATCTTATTGTATAATATTTTCTGCTTTCAACTAGTTATATTAATGTGAAACAATAATTTGTTTCTCTTACGATATTACATTATTTCCATTTGGTTATTTTATATTGCTTCAATTTATCTTAATTTAGATTTATCATATATTTTTTAATTGGAATGTAATAGTTTTTATTACTTTCGCTTTATTAACCTAAGCAATTTGCAAGAATTTCATATAAGTTTGAATAAAGATTAAAGAAATATTAGCTTACTATTTAAAATAGGCTCAATCAGATTAAATAATTACTTTATTACTTTAAATATTTTATTTTTTTATTATTTTAGGTGCTTGATGATTCATTTAAATTCATAACTAATTTAATGATCGAGCAAATCATACTTCACATCCTTAATATCTGGAATGGAATTTTTTAGCACAATTTATTATATTTTGATAAATGTTTTTCCTTAATTTTTTTAATATTATAATGTAACTAGAAATCTCAGCACATTTGGCATTTAGCTTGCTTTCATTTGGTTATATTACATTAGTTTAAATTATCTCATTTCAACTTCAGTATGTGTTTACTTAATGTTGAAGTAATTGTTTATCATTTTTAATTATTATTTTGTTTTGTACTTTGTAACTTGTAGGCGACAATTCATAAAAAAGAAGTAAATGTTTTAAGACTCATCTCGATGAGCTCTATATCATTAAATATATATTTTTTAATATTTTTTAATATATTAATTCCTTGAGGTTTGCATCCTTTAAAAGATATTTTAATTCACATCTTATCTAACAATCGAAGATGTTACATTTGTTCTCCTTAATATCTTGGAATACAACTTTCACAAATAACTCATGTCATTTTAATTCATATACCATTTCATGATCAAGGATGTTACACCCTATTTGCTTAATATCTTGGAATGCAACTTTTTTATATAATTTATTTTGTTTTTTTAAACATTTTATTTTGATTTGGTTATATTGCTTTGAAGCTTTAGTGCCTCTCTCATATGTCTTTTACATTGTGTTGATTTTATTATGTTAGATTGCATAAATTTATCTCATTTTTAGTAATATTGTACTTTTTGTAAACATAAAAATAATAACTTATTAGTATTTACGCTTCTTTCCTATGATATTTTTTAGTAATCCCAAATATTGTTTAATGAAAATGAAACAATTGTCACTGCACGTTTCTTGTTGACCTCTATGCAATTGAATCCTTTTTTTTATAATTTTAGATATCTCATTTTCTAGAATCCCACTTTTGAGACATTTCTTTAAATGCTAAGTTTGATGAAAGAGCAATTTATGATCAGTCCATGAAGTATCTTCAAATGTTACTTTTCATTTTTAATGCCACTATACTCCTTATACTAAAATCTCAGAAACCTCTTTAGGTTTTGTGATACCCCAATTTGATTCTATCCAAAATGCTTAACCTATTATCGAAGAACAACACCAACCCCTTCAAGGACATGGATTACATGAATTAAACTTTTGACAGATGAATATAGTAAGTTTTGTTAGTATGATAATAAATACCCCATTTAATTCCATCCCAATAGCATCTAATAGTTGAACACCAACAAGATGGCAAACCACACAATAGAACCAACATCATCGAATGATGAAGTTATTAATTAACAATCTTAGGAATACTAAAAGAGTGAGAAAAAAGAGTTTCTATAGGAGAGATACCCAAACAAAACTACTTAGTAAGTGTACTATTATTAGCAAGCACATCATTAAAAATGGTTATAAATTTCTAGACAAGTGGGAGGCAAATGCCTGAAAAGCATTAACTCGATTGCTGAACATTGAGCCCCTTGGTCATGTCCAATTCATTGAGAATTTGCTAAGAGAAATTGCCAAATGATCATTCCATTTTTGGGAATTATCATATCATCAAGATTTTAAGAAAATGTTACATGTAGCACTCTATAATGTTACTAGCTAAATTTTACAAGATATCCTTATCGTAGACCTTAGTCAAGGACATTCATTTGTATAGGATGTATCAATGCAAGACTTACAATGATTATTTGTGTTTATGATAGAGTAACTTTTAGTAAAGATTATTTAAATCTAGTTGTAAAAAAAGGTAAAAGCATTATAGATATCAAATTAAGTGATTAATATTTTAGTAAATTATGACTACAATATGAGAAATAATTAATAAAAATGGAATGAATGAAAAGGTTATAAGAGTATCATAAGAGTCAATTCTAGGACAATGTTTGTCGTTAATTGTCCCAAAGAGAAATGCATGGAGTAAAAATCTAATAAAAAAATAAATTTTTTTCTATTATAATGAGATAATGATACAAGCATGCTATAGTCCTAGCATAGGTACAAAACAATTTAGAAGGAGAAAATATTATTAAAAAAACTTAGACCTCGGAGAAATTAGGTAAAAACTTTCAAAACTAAAACAACACCATAAAGAAATGCAAAGGCATTATTTTAGAAATTGGACATTTTGCTAATCAATTTTTAAATAAGAAAGTAGAAAGAGAAAGATTAGACAGGTATACAAAACATTGCATTGAGGTAGGATATGATATTGTAAGCTTATTTAGAAAAATATTTGGACTAGATAGTGATATTTGTATTTTTTTTATATTAGGAAGTTAGATTATGAGATATCGACTTTCATCTTTTAAAAATGAATAATGAAAACCATTAGAATTTATTTCATGACACTTAATACCTCTTTAAAAGTTATAATTTTAAAAATTTATAGTTACACTATTTTCATGAATTTGAATATTCTAAAATAACAAGTAAACAAAATGACAATGTAAAATACATTTAGTCACAAATTACATATCAACATGTCAAAAGTATAAACAAGACCTATAGATGTTTTACAATAAAAAATTCGGATATAATATGACACAAAAAATTTGAAGATGGTTATAAAAGCTCAGAAAAAAAATTTCAAATTAGTTCTAAAGATACAATTTGAGACCATTAGATAATTATATATTAGAATAAAACACCTAGAGTGAGAGCTATCACTATATAAGAATGAAAGAAAAACACTAATTAAAAATAATAGTTCTCTTGCCAATAGGGTGTTATTGAACTATATAAAATTTGAATTCCTTAATAGACTATATGGACAGAACGAGTTGATTAACATCTTCTACATAGTTCAATTTCAAGATGGTCAAAACAGCACATTGCATGGTGTAATTGATACTAGATCATTATGTAGTTTTGTAGAAATAGGAAGGAATCCTCTTCAATAAACTAGAACACCAGTAAACCGAGTTAAGATGTTAGACACAATAAGAAATGAAAAAAATACTTGAAAAAATTCAAACAAATTGTCAGCTTAAATTTATCTAAAAATAAAGCCTGCTCTAATGACATGGGGAAATAAAATAAATTTCAACCAACAAAAAATTATTATAGGAATGGATTTTATTAGAAATTTATGTGGGTGTATGACATTCCAACATGATAGTCTAGTAATTTTTAAAATCTTTGATCCCATATTATCGTGTCACATAGTGCAATTTGAACACATATTAAAGGAAGTAGAAGATGCTGTAAAACAATATAGCAAAAACTGGATAACATTTGTAGCAATAACAAAAAGCCAATACCTTAGACTTGAAGGAACATGAAATGTATATTAAATAATTCTTATAATTATGATTAATAAAGAAAAGTAATGGTCCTCAGCAAAATTATGCATTTGTATTTATAAAACATTTTTAAATAGTACGAGACATAATAATTATAAATGATTAATTGATAAGAATAAATATGATAGGGATATTATACTTAAAAAAGAAAAAGAACTACATAAAATGTAGATTAATAATATTTATAATAAACAGCAATTATAGTTCCTAAACAACATTGTTAATGTTCAGTTATGCCCATTGGATCAAAATATAAAGCACATATTTTTCAAAAAAAATGGCATCTTTAAGAAACATAACAAATTCATAGCACATATATCCTTATCTTTAATATGAACCTTCTCACTCATTTAACCCATTTAAAGTTTCTTTTCTAATATGTTTGGAAGGTCTTATATTATTAATAAAGAATATGGAAAAAGAAAAGTAATATATTAAATTTTAACAATTAAATATTTGAAATTGAGGAGTAAAATTACTAGATCATATATGTAAGTCTATCATAGACACGACTAATAACTTGGTAACACGAAAAGATTGTAAGAGTTTTCTCAGAAAATGTAGTTATGCATAGTTTATTATTCTTATTTTAAATAAACTTGTAGGACCATATATGTGAAAATCCAATTAAAAGTTTAATGATCCTTTAACAATCATGATATCTCATTTGTAAGAAGGATAAAATAAATTGTCAAAGAATTAGATGTTTTATAGTTTCCACATCTAGATAATTACTTAAAAAAATAATTGGATGGATGTATAAATGAATGAGGAGGTATATTAAAAAAATTTTGATGAAATCATCAGTGACGGATGAATTTATAAGTAGATATTATAAAGGAATTTATAAAAGTAAGTTAATTGCCTTTGAAGTTGAAATATTAACATGTATATATAGCTTACAAATCTTTTAAATATTCCTAAATAATTAAAGAAAAGTTTCTCTAAGGATTTATTACAAAGCAATCACAACATTTTCCATTAGCCAATAAAATTTAGCCATAAATAGGCAAGAATTATTTAGTAATTTTCTTATTATTAATAAATATTATATTGTCATCAAACATAAAATAGGAAAGATAATAATTTAACTAATCACATCAACCATATCATTCGAGAAAAGCTAAAATAATGAACCCTCAAAATAGATAACTAAAAAACAAATGGACACAAAAAGGCTTATATTAGCATTATAAACAACACATAATGCTATAAACTTGTAATATAAATAGCCACAGGAAGCCATAAACAAGAATCGTTTTAAAGATATTTTATGTAGTTACAAATTGTAACAATAACATATTTTGTATGACATGGCAAAGTCAAGCTCTCCTTTTGCCCACAAAAAAGCATTAGAGCCTGACACACTCAAAAGATTTCCATAGATTTCAAATTTGGCATATAGATCCCAACATCTAGTTAATGAGTTTCACAAGTGCTTATTCGATTATCTATTTAATATAAGAAAGAACAAAAATCTATTCTTATATTAATGGATGCTTTTGTTGGTTAATTTTCTTGCATTGAGTCTATTATTAAAATATCTTCCTCACCAAGAAAGCAACTTTTTCACCACATTAAGGACATGCAACACCAAAAAATCTTAAATTTGAAAGGAAATAATGATATTAATAATTAAATTGATCGAAAAGAGTGTAAATATATGCTTTCTTATTTAAGAACCAAATAAAGAAATGGAGATACAAGATTCTGTCAATCATCTACAACAAAGGTTATACAGTTCTTTAGAAGTATTACCCCATGAAGTCTCTCTAGTCAAATAGAAGACTTTACAATATGTTTTCAAACATGAGGTAGAGATGGTTGCCATTGTGTAAAGTCTCGTTAAATAAATTCTCTTAGAAAGTATTTCTACTATTGTGGGAATACTATTGTGTGTCTTAGCATACTAAACATGAAATATCCAAAAAGTATTGGGAGTAGATTATTTTCCTATGAAAGAGGGCTTCCGATTTGCTTCTATTTTCATAGACCTATCTCCATGGAAAAATTACATGGCTCTTATTGAAGAACTTAGTGTTTATGAACTTTTAGAAATGGGATTGGGATTGGGGTTATTATTATCACAATGCCAATGCAAGTTACAAATTTTGTTACGATATTCATGGGGATTATAACATTTTCTTTAGACTCACATAGAAAATTATTTTTCTATATAAGTCTCATTAACCTCAACATATAATCTTTGCCATAGGTAAAGAATCTATAGAAATTTGTAGAAGCATTAAGTGAGACCTTAGTCAATTCAATAAGCTTAAGAATTAGAGTATTAAATGAAGCAGATGACTTGATTATTCATTCAGAAGGCCCTGAAGTGCAAATGCAATGAAGGAGAAGTTTTGCTTTTACAATTATAGTCGATAATTCCTTATTCAAAAGAGAAAAGGATCTTTGTGAAGAAATTGGAGCCAACATTTTATTGGGTGGAATATCTTTACAAAAAAATACATTTGAGTGGCACACTTGTAGCAATCCACACATGGTTTCTCTACTTGGTTTCTACACTTAATCCTCATTTTTGTATGTAAAGAGATATTGGCCACCATAAAGTCTGTCTCTAGCTTTTTCACAAAGAAACTTGTATCTTTTAGGAATGGGACTCATATTCTTTTAAGTCTTCAGGGTTGGTTTTTAATTATTATGTTTTTTCAAATAAGGTGATACCTAATATTTCCATCACATCCTCTAGTTTTATGGTTTTGTTTTCGATGCGTGTTTAGTCTCTTTTTATCTACTTTCTAACTTTGTATTTTTTGTGAAGAAGAACTTTTTCATAGCAAATAATCATAAATAGGTCGTTATTATTTAGTTACTTTGTCATTAATAATTGATATAATGTGTTGGACTTTCTTTAAGAGCTTTTTTGTAAACAAGGCTTCATTAACTTCACCATTTCATCTATATAAGTAAGTATGAATTTGATTAAGAATTTCTATTTGTACATATAGCCTTATTATGTTAATAGTTAAGAGATTACATTGAAAATGATATGCTACAAAAAGCCTAATTGGCTTAATCGATATTGATAACAATAAACTTTGATAGGGTTTATCAAGAAGTTTAGTTGTTAACAAGAATGATTAAATATCAAAGTTTAGGTTTAATAATTTTTTACTTATTATCATCATTTGTTTTTATGCATGTTTGCCTTGGTTATTCATAGTAATGTGAGACGATGTCATGCAAATAATAAACAAATATTTGGACTCATCTCGATGAGTGATATCTATTTAAATACTTTTTTTATTATTTAAATATTTTTCTATGTCCTTTGCACAAATTAAGAGTTGTTTTGACTTGGACATGATTTGACTATCAAGTAACCCTCGATACTACAACATTTGAAATTAAATTTTTCATCCACTTTTTCTATTTGTTTCAAATATTTCATTTCCATTTTCTTATGTTCCTTATGTAACTCAAAATCTCATTTTGTTTACCATTCACAACACTTTGATCTTTTTTTGGTGCATTACTTCAATTTATCACATTAAATTTTTAATAAAAATTTACTTGACAATAAAAAATAATATTATTTATTAAGCTTATATAATTTGCTAATTTACAGTAATTCCAAAACATGTCCAATGAAGATTAAGCAAATGTTGTTTCACTCATCTTGTTGAGCTCTATGTAATTAATTTATAACTTATTTTATTTTTGTTTATTTTATTTTCTATGATTTTTAATTATGTTATTATCGATCCCCTTAATATTTTTGAATGCAAAGTTTTTGTAAACATTATGGCATTTTTATAAAATTTTTCTTTTTATGTTATATTATTATTTAACTCTTAATCTCCTCTCAAGCGATGTTTGCATCACTTTGATTTCTTAAAAATAAATTTTTTAAAATTTTTTGGGATTCTTTATGAGAGATTTTATATCATACCAATTTGATGAATGAAGATGCAATACATAGTATCCCTAGAATCTTCGAATGAAACATTCCAAAACAATTCATCTTAATTTTTAAAATGTTTCATTTGGATTTAGTTGTATCACTATGCTACTCAAAATATCCTATTGTGTGACCTTTACAACAATTTAATTTAGTAATGTTATATCACTTCAACTTATCATATTTCAACTTTAATATATATTTCACTAAAATTATAATAATAATCTATCATTTTAGTGCTCGTTCACTTTAGTAATTTGCAGAAAGACATAACTCAGTTCAAATAAGGCAAAGCAAATGTGGTTGGACTCATCTCGACAGGCTTTATTCAACTAAGTATTCATCTTTTATATTTTCTAAATATTTTAGTTTTTGGAGTTTTAGATTGTTTTATGACAAATTCTAATTTAGACATGATTTAGTGATTGAGTATGTTACACTTGATCTTCTTAGAAAAGAGGAACGCAACTATGCCATATAATTTACAACATTTCTTCAATTTTTTTTTGTTTTGTTACAATGATTTAATTTATTTAACTTTTGTTCTATTTCATAATTACCAAATATTAAAAATTGTTTTTTGTTGAGTCATATTTACTTGTCTAATTTGTGGTATATGAAACGAGGTGAGACGGAGCCCAAACAATGATGCTAGTGTTTCTTTACGTTCTCTATCTAAATAATTTTTTTATCTTACTATATTTTATTTTCTAGTATTTTGTCAATGTTTACGAGAAAATTTTTTTGTACTTCATTTGATGATTGCGGATGCTACACAAAACATCCAAAATGTCTTGAAATGTACATTCCTTTATTATTTATGTCATTTTTTAAAAAAGTTTTTCTTTCATTCAGTTATATGACTGATATTATAACTCTCAATTTTCTTGACTTCTACATTGCTTTGTTTTTTATACTAAAATCCTTTAATTAATAAAATTTCTGTTTAATATATATTTACTTAATATTAAAATGTTTTTTAATTTATTTTTGTAATTCATGGTAATTCTAATTAAGGTTTGTTCGAGTTCAAACTATTTATTTTTGAATCATCTCCATGAACTTTATCCATTTGAAAATATGTTTTTAATATATAAAAAAATTCTAAGGATTTTACTTAATTTATAAGTTAATTTGATTATTACCAAATTTGATCATCATGAAAGTTACAATTGACCTCTTTAGTATCTTGTAATGTAACTTTCTCATATAATTTATCTAATTTATTTGAGCTTTTTTCTTTTCTTATATATATTATTATGGAACTCTAACTTTCTCTCACAAGATAGCTACATAATTTTTATTTTGTTATATTAAATTGCCTCATTTTATCTCATTAAGCTTTATCATATTTTCACTTGATATTAAAAAATATTTTAATAATTTTTTTCCTTTTTCAATTTTTTTAACTATAGTAATTCCAATTGACATCTAATTTGATATGAGACCAATATTATTGGACTCTTGTCGATTGATTTTTTCCATTTAATATCTTTAAAAACTTTAAATATTTTATTTTCTGTTATTTTGACATATTTTATGAAACAATTTTGTCCATACCTTATTTCATAATTGGATCTATTACACAAAATGTTTTTAGTATCATGGACTGATACCTCCTATATAATTTGTGACATTTTTTTGAATTTCCTTTTTTATGATTTAGTTATATTATTATGTAACACTAGTTCTTCTCTCATGTGTCCTGTACATACCTTTAACCTAATTATTTTTTATTATTTCCATTAAAGCGTCTTCATCATAAACATAATCTTTATTTAATTTTAAAAATAATAATTTATTATTATTCAAAATTTTCACTTTTGTAATATGCAGCAACTCAAAACAAAGTTCAATTATGTAGAAAAAAGTGTCTTTTGAATCCCTTCAACATTGCCTACCCTATAAGATATTAATTTTAATATTTTCAAAAAGTATTTGTTCCATTATTTTTGAATTTTTTAGTAGGTTTTTTAATTTTATTTTTTTGATAATTGAGGTCTGATTAAGTTGAAACAAATGCTGTTGAACTCATCTCGATCAGTTCTTTCTAGTTATATATTTATTTCTGATTTTTTTTAATATTTTTAGTTTCCAATGTTTTGATATATTATAAGAAATATTTTGATTTGTACCTTATTTAAAAATAAAGGATGTTGTAGTTAGTTTCCATAGTATTTGGCATGTAACTACCCTCTATAGTTTTTCAATTTTTTAAAATTTTTTGCTTTGATTCGATTTTTTTGCAATGAAACTCTAATACTCCTCTTGTGCGACATTTACTTCACTTTTATTTTAATATAATGGATTGGTTTAAATTGTCTCACATCAGCATAAATATGTGCTTATATTATCTTGAAATAATAATTTATTATTACATATGGTTAACTACTTTGCTAATTCACAATAATTTCAAATTAGGTCTATGCTAATTAAACAAACATTATTTATGTTGTTTTGATGAGCTCTATTAAATTAAATATTTATTTCTATTTTTGTTAGTGTTTTTTATTTTTAGGGTTTTGGCATGTCTTATGAGTCATTTTGATTACTACCCTATTTAATGATTAACAATGCTACATTCAATCTTCTTAGTGTCGTTAAAAATTAAATTATTATACCTTTCTAATTTCTTCAAACTATTCACTTTGAATCTCATGTCACTAAAAAGGTCTAAAGCATTTTATCATGGGACTATTACATTGCATTGATATTAGCCTAAATAATTATTCATATAACATTAAAAATATAATTTATTATCGAATATACTTTTTTAATTCACAAAAATTCAAAAGAACAAATAATTAAGACAAAATGAGCTCATTCTTATTAAATATTTTTTTATATTTTTTAAATAGCATATTTTTTATTATTTTGTCATGCTCTATGAGACATTTCAATTGCTAGATGATGTGATGATATAAGATAATGCACTTGATCTCGTTAGTAAGATGGAATAAATATTTCTTCTATAATTTATTTGATTTCTTCAAAATTTCCAATTTGATTTGCTTATGTTACTATGAAATTATAATTCTATTCTCTTATGACTTTCTTATCAGTTTGATTTAGTAATATGATATCTCTTTATTTTTATCTCATTCTTGTTTACTATACATTCGCTAAAAATAAAAAATAAATTTGTTGTTCTTCATTTTAATTTTTATTTATAATTCAACGCAATTCCAAATGAGTTTTGATCAAGACTGAACAAATATTATTGCACTATTCTAACTAAACCAAATTTAATTAAATCATCCTTTTTAAAATATTAAAAAATTTATTTCTTAGATTTTGCCATACTTTATGAGAATTTGTCTTTCAAAACCACTTTCATGATTGGGGATATTACACTAATTCTGCTTAATATCTTAGAATACAACATTCATATATAATTTATGAAATTACTTTAGACTGTTTTGCTTTTATTTTCTTGCATTACTATATAACTCTAATTCTCCTTTTATGTGACATTTGCACATCTTTTATTTTGTAGAATACTATTATTTCAATTTAATTCATTTTATCTTTAAAAAACTTTTGCATAGCATTAAAATAATTACTTACTAATATTTTTGTTAATTTAATTGATATGAACAAACTGTATTAGACTCCTCTAAATGAACAATTTCCTTTTCATTTTTTTTTGCTTATTTTAAGGATCATTTTCAGTCATACCTTATTTAATGATTAAGGTTGTCGCACTCGATGTTCTTAGTATTTTGCACGCACTGTTGTCATATAATTTATCACATTTCACGAAAAGTTTTTCTTTGATTTCCTGATATTACAATAAAACTCCAATTCTCCTTTCATATGAACTTTGGAACGTTTTGATTAGGATATATTACATAACTTCAATTAATTTATTGGTTTTAATATATGTTTACTTAATATAAAAAAGGAATTTGTTATTTTTTTTGTCAAATTACCCTTGTAATTTCTAATAAGTAGCGATCTCTAAATTTTTAAATATATTTTTTTAAAATTTTAGCATGTTTTATGAGTCATTTTAAAAAGTACCTTATTTTATGGTTGAGGAAGATACACTCTATCGACATTACTTTCTATAATACTACTTACTAGTATAATCTATTTTATTTTCTTAAATTTTTTTCTTTGATTTGCTTATATTACTATGTAATACCAAATATCTCATTCAGCATTTTATTTGGCCCTAGTATGACTATATTACATTGTTTCCATCTATCTAATTTTATTTTTAAAATATATTTAGTTAATTTTATAATAATAATTCTTTTTTATTTATTATTATTTTTTCATTTTTTGTAATAACATGAAATGAGATTTAATAGAGATGAAATAAATGTCATTGTACTTGTCTTGATTAGTTTCATTCATCAAAATTTTCAATCTTTATATTTAAAACAATCTTCTTTTTAAGAAAAAGGCACAATTTATGAGATCTTTTTAATCATACATGATTTGATGATTGTGGATGTTACATTAGATGCCTTAAGTATCTTGGGATTTAAATCTCACATTATTTGCCTCATTTTGTCAATTCTTTTGTTTTGATTTTGTTATATTATGTTGCATCAATTTTTCTAATTCTTACTTTATTATAAATTTGATAAACATTAAAATAATTAAATAGTATTATTTATTTTTAATTACTATTCTAATTTGAAAAAAATTCTATGTTAGGTTTCTTAATCTTTTGACTCATTGTGATGTGCACTATCTGATGAAATAATCATTTTTATATTTTTTAAAATTTTATATTCTAGTGCTTTAGAATGCTTTATAAAGAATCTCAATTCATACATTATTTGCAAGGTCACCTTGGTACCTTTGTGTGCAACTTTACCACACAATATATCACATTTCTCAAAATCCTTCTCTTTAATTTGGTTATATAAATATGAAGTTGTAATTCTCTCCTTGTGAGAGCTTTACATCAAATTTAATTTTTCATAAAATATTTCTTAAATTTTTCCAGATGAGGTTTGACTTACAAGAAGAAAATTTCATTGGATTAATATCATAGAAATATTCAAATTATATTTTTTTAATATTTTATTTTATTTCATTATGTGACATTTAGGCATTCTTCTTCAGAATTATTAATTTGTACCATTTGATGATTGATGATCTTACAATTGGATTCCTTTCATATCTTACAGTGCAACTTCCTTGAATTATTTATCTCATTTCTTCAAACTTTCCTACTTGATTTGGGTATGTCGCTATGTCACACTAGATCTCTTATTGCATGGCCTTTAAATTGCATTTATGTGCTTATATTATTTTTCTACAATTTATTTCATTTAATATATAATTCATATTTACATCATATTAAAATTATATTTTGTACTTATTGATGAAAATTTATTTTTGTAATTTATGGTAATTTCAAACAAAGTATGATCAAAATAAATTAAACATTTTTGGACTCACTTTAATGAGCTCTTTTTAACTAGGAATTTTTTTTACATATTAGAAACATTTCTTCTAAGGTTTTGTCATGATTTACAAGGCATTTTGGAACATCAAATATTTGATTTGGTTAAATTATATTCTTTCAAATTAACTCATTTTCACTTTAACAAAAATTTATTCAACATTAAAAAACAAAGTACTATTATTTATATTTATGTAATTTGGTAAGACATAATAATTCTAAACAAGAGTCATTCAAGGCAAAAAATGTCTTCAGACTCACTTTGATGGCTTCTATTTAATCAAATTTTTTAATTTTTTATTATTTTGATCTTTGCATAATTTTATAATTGCAGCTCTCATAATTCACGCCTTTCAAACCTTAGAAAGCAAAGTTCTCTTAAAATATATCTCATTTTTTAAATTTTTTTATAACAATATTATGTAGCACTAAATGTAGTTAAATCTAACTATACATCACTTTGATTTGGATATATTATAATTTCTCAATTTAACAAATTTTAGTATTCTTATATTCTTCCTTAACAAAATTATTTCTTTTTATTCTTGTTTACCTTCGTAATTCACGATAATTTGAAATGAGGTCTAAAAAGGAAGGAAAAAAATATTGTTGGACTCATCTCAATGAGCAATATGTAATAAAATACACATTTCTTTGGTTCTTAAATATTTTTTTATTATTTTAGCACACTTTATTAGCTATTTTGATTTGTACATGATTTGATCATCAAGGAAGAAACCTTTTTCCCTATATCATCTTAGAATTTAACTTTGTCATCAAAAGTATCTCATTTCTTCAAATGTTCCACTTAAACTTTTTTATGTTGCCTTGTAACTCAAAAATCTCATTTTATATGTCCTTCACATCACTTTACTTTTAGTTGACTATGGTAGTTCAATTTATCTAAATAAAGTTTTAATAAAATCTTACTTAACATTTAAAAAATATTTATTATTTATTATTCTTATATGCATTTGTTACTCAAACTAATTCCAAATGAAATTCGATCAAGATTAAACAAATCCTATTGGACTCATCTTAGCAAGCTCTATCTAATTAAATCATAACTTTTTACTTCTATTTATTTTATTTTCTATGATTTTTGGCAGATATTACTAGACATTTTTATTGGTGCTTGGTTTGATGTTCAAAGAGTTACTATCAAATTCCTTAGTACCTTAGAATGCAAAGGTTTTGTAAACTATTTCCAAAGTTTTAAGAAATATTTCTTTTTTATATTGTTATATTACTATGTAACTCATAATCTTCCCTTGTTTGACATTTGCATCAGTTTGATTTTGTTATATCACAGTACTTCAAATTATCTCATTTCATATTTGCAATATTAAACTAATAATTCTTTATCATTTATAGTTTTATGCATTGGTATTCAAATGTAATTCCAAAGTAGTTTGAATGAGAACAAAAAAAATTGTTAGACTAGTCTTTATAAGCTATATGTAATTTAATACTCATTTCTTATATTTTTAACTATTTTATTTTGTACTATTTTGAACATATTTGTGAGCCATTTTTATTGGTGCCAAATTTGGTGATTTAGGATTTTGCATTCATTTTCCTTAGTGTATTGGAATGCTACATTTTTTTGTATAGTTCATCTCATTTCTTCAAATCCTTCTCTTTGGTTTTGTTGTTTTACAATATTACTCTAAATATCCTCTCAAGTACCTTTATATTTTCTTGATTTATTTATATTATATTACTTCAATTTATATTATTTCATCTTTACTATACATTTATTTAATATAAAAAATAATAATGTATTATTATTTATGCTTTTTTTACTTTTGTAAATTACAATAACTGTGAACAAGATTTGATACAGATGAAGTACACAACGTTAAGCTTGTCTCGATGAGCTAAATCCAAACATATATTTAAAATTATTTTTTAATATTTTATTTTTAGGATTTCAATCAATACCTATTTGATAATCAAGGATTTTAAATTTGGTCTCCTTTATATCTAGGAATGCAACACTTTTATATAACTTATCTTATTTCGTTATATTTTTCAATATCTTTTTGTTATCTTATTATAAACTCAAAATATATTACAATATGACTTTTATATCATTTTGATTTTGTTAAATAACATTGGTTCATTTTATCATATTTTATTTAATATAAATTTATTTAAAATTAAAATAACATTTTTTATTCTTTCATCTTTTGTTAATTTGTTGTAAATCCAAACATTATCTGATGATGACGAAACTAATGCAATCACACTAATCCTAAAAATTCTATCCTATCAAATATTCCTCTTTAAATTTATAAATATTTTACTTTTTTGGGTTTGTCTTGTTTTATGAAACATTTTCATTTGTATGTTACTTCATAGTCATGGATCTTACACAATATATTCTTGGAAAGGACAATTAGCATAAACTTTATCTAATTTTCTTTATAAGTTTTTGTTTATATTTTGTTATATTGCTATGTAATTATAAATCTCCTATAATGTGACCTTTACGTCTCTTTGTTTTGCCATACTACATTTCTTTAACTTATTTAATTTTTGCTTTAATATATACCAACTTAAAATTAAAATAATAACTTATTATTATTTATATTTATTTATATAAATAATTTATAATAGTTTCAAACAAGGTTAAACAATGACAGAAAAAAACGTCATTAGACTTTCATCAAAGGGCACTGTCTAATTAAATATTCATTTATATAATAGAGTATGGATTGAATTGATTATCCCAAACTCAATCATCAAATTATTTAGAAATTTAATTGGCTCATAAAGCTTACCAATGGCACAGAAAAAACATTTGAAATTTTTAAAAGACTACATTTAATTAGATAAATATCTTTTAAAAGAGTTGAATGACATCTATTTTGTTTTAATAGATCTTCATTTGGAATTACTATGAATAACAAAATAAAAAGGCTTAAGTAATAATAAAATGTTATTTTATTGTTAGGAAAATACATACTAAAACTAAAATGAGTTAAATTGAAGGAATATAGTACAAGTAAATTGATGTGATGTAAAGGTCAAATATAATGAGCAATAGTGTTTCATTGCAATATTACATAATTAAAGTCAAAAATATGAACAAATGTGATAAATTACGTAAGAAATTCCATTCAAAGATAACAATAGATTGGTTCCAACATCCTTTATCATTAAATTAGGTATGAGTTAAAAAAACTCATTATCCACTTGAAAAATTTAGAAAATAAATTAATTAAAAATATAGAAATGAATGCATAACTGGATAAAGCTCATCGAGACAAGTCCAACTACATTTGCTTCATCTTGATTTAACCTGGTTTGGCAGTTAAAATTTCTAAAATAAATAAATAATAATAAGTAATGGTAAATAATAATAAGTAATGGTAAATAATAATAAATAATAATAAATATATCTTATTTTAAATAAAAATATAACAAACATAAAATATGATAAAAACAAGAAATACAATATAATCAAATCACAGAGGTATGAAGATGAGATGAGATGAGATAAGAATTAGAATTTTATTATAACATAAAAAAATCTAAGTAATAAAAATTAAAATATTTTAGAATTTAAAAATAAATATTTAATTGGATATAGATCATTGAGACAAGTCTAACAATATTTGTTTCACCTTGCTTAGACAATACTGTGATTTATTGTGAAATAACAATGTAAATAGGCATAAATAAAAATAAATTAATATCTTTATCGTTTATTAAGTATGCATTAAAGCATAGAATCAGCTAAACTAGTGTAATGGAATATATCAAAATAAAAGTAATTGTAGCTGACATCACATAAGATTTATACTTACATAGAATTATAACCAAATAAAATAATTCAAGCAATTTAGACAATTAAAATGAGAAAATTTCATTCTGAGATACTAAGGTGATTAAGTACAACATCCTTAATTATCAAATATGATATGAATCAAAAGGACTTAAGAAGCATGTCAAAGAATTACAAAATAAAGAATCTAAAAACAAAAAAACATTTATTTATTTGGATAGTGCTTATTAATATGAGTTCAACAACATTTTCCATCCTAATTGGGCACATTTAGAATTATTGAAAATGAGAAATAAACAAACATCAATAATAAAGAGTTATGATTTAGTATTAAAAAATTATATATTAAAACTAAAGAGAGATAAATTAAAACAACGTAATACAAAAAATTTAGAGTGGTGTAAAGGGCACACTTTAATAGATTTAGAGTTTAATAGGAATATAAAAAATTAAAGGAAAAATGTGAACAAATGATATAAATGGGTAATGAAAGTTGCATTCTAGGATACAAAGGGGATCGACTATAATATCCTGGATTATCATATGAGATATGAATCCAGTTGACTTGTAAATCTTGCCTTACCATAGAAAATAAATATCCAAAAACATAAGGAAAAATGTATATGTAACTAGATAGAGCACAATGAGTCAAGCACAACAGCAATTCATTTTACATGATTAGATCATGATTTTAATTACTATGAATTTAAAAAAAACAAGCATTAAAAAATTCATGAACATTAAATAAATATATGTCAAAGCAAAAATGTGATCAATGAATGTAATATAATTAACCATAATCAAGGCAATATATTGGTCATATCAGAGAAGCAATAAAGTCCAATGATAATAAAGCTAAAACAAAGTAAAAAACATTTAGGAAATGACACAAATTATTTATGAAAATTACATTCTGATATACAAATGACATTAAATGTAACATCCTTCATAGTCAAATCAACTTGAAATGAAAATTTCTCATAAAATGTGCCAAATGCATTAAAAAGTTATGCAAATAAAGAAATGAATACTTAATTGAATAGTGCTCATTTAGATTACTGAAATGACATTCATCGCATCATAATTAGGACTTATTTCAAATTACTATGAATTACCATTGTAAATATGCATAAATTGTAATAAATTATTATTTTAACATTAAAAAAATTTGATATCAATTTTTACATCAGATAAATAGAATCAATAAAATATAATTAATAAAAGTAATACATAGGCCACATAAACGTAGAATTTTACTTTCACTATAATATAGCAAAAATAAAAAAATTAAGAGAAAATTGAAAAATTACATGAGAAAGTCGCGTTCAAAGATACCAATGAGATTGAGGTGGTTACACTCAATATTCTTAGATCCTTGGAATGAAGCATTTTTCCATAATTTACAAAATTTCTTCAATTGTTTTTTTTTAATTTGGATGTATTACTACTAAATTATAGTTCGTTTCATGCGTTACCTTTACATTACTTTGATTTCATAAAATTTTAGTGCATTAATTTGTGTTATTTTAAATATATGTTTCAAACCTCATTTGATAATCTAGGAGGATACACATGATGTGCTTCATATTTTGTAATGCGAAGTATTTTAACTATTTAACTCATTTCTTTAGTGTTTTGCTTTTCTCTAGCTACATAATAACGAAACTCTAATTCTCTTCTCATGTGATCTTTACATCACATTTATTTCATCATACAAGATTACTTCAATTTATCTTAATTCCACTTTAACATATATTTGATTAAAAATAAAATAACAATTTATTATATTTATGGCTTTTTAGTTATTTAGTTTGTAGTTATTCTAAACGAGGTCTGATTATGATGAAACAAATATTGTTAGAATCATTTTGATGAACTTTCCATAACTAAACATTCAAGTTTTGATTAAAGTATTTTTAAAAATTTTTTAATTCTTCAGCAATTGTTTTGACTTGTATGTAATTTTACAATTGAGGATGTTATACTTGATCTTCTTCGTATCTTGGAACACTTCTTACGATTTCCATTTATTATTTTTTATCAAAAAGTTTTCTATAATTTAGTTATATTTGTTTGTAACTCTAATTTCTTTTCAAGTGATTTTTATATTGCTATGATTTTGGTATATATCATTACTCTAATTTATACAATTTTATTTTTTATATTTAAAATCTTTAAATAAGTTTATTATCTTGTTTTAATTCATGCTAATTTACTTTGTTAATTTTCTCTAATTTTAAAAGAGTACTAATCAAGATAAAATAAATATTATTGGACACTTCTCATTAAGCTTTAAGTAATTAAATATTTTTTTATATTTTTAACTCAATGATTTTTGTAGGCTATGTGAATCATTATAAATTGTGCCTAATTTGGTGATAGAGATTTGCTCAATTTGATGCTCTTAATACTCTAGTATGCAACTTTTTTATGCAATTTATCTCATTTCTTATCTTTTTTCTTTTAATAGTATAATTGTTATGAAACTCTAATCCTCAAAATCTATCACATTTATATTACTTTGATGTGGTTGTTTTGCATTGCTTCAACATATCTCATTTCAAATTTAACATATATTTACATCATATTAAAAATGTAATTTTGTTAATTATATTTAATAACTTTGGTAATTCCTAATAGATCCAAATGTGGTGTGATAAAGATGAAACAAATGTTGTTAAACTCATTTAAAATAGCTCCATTAAATTAAATATTTCCTTTTAACATTTTTAAATATTATTATCTAGGTTTTTGGCATTCTTCATAAGACATTTTGGTTCTTGTTTTGTTTTATGGTAGAGCATGTTATATAAAATCTCTTCAATATGTTGGAATGCAACTATCCTCTATAATTTATTTTATTTTTTTAAAAATTTTGCTGGGTTATGTCATACTACAGTGAAGCTCAAAATGTCCTCCTTTGTGACCTTTGCATTGCTCCAATTTGTATATAATTCTATTCTATTTACCTTATTTTAAGTTTATCTTAAATCTACTAAGTATTAAAATAATGGTTTAGTATTATCTTCGATTATTTTGGTATTTTATAGTAATTACAAATAACATCTAGCTGAGATGAAACAAATGTTGTTAGAATTACCTCGATGAGCTCTAACTAATTTTAAATATTTAATTAGATATTTTTAAATTTTTTATGCTTTAAAGTTTTGGCATACATTTTAAAACATCTCAATTTATACTTTATTTGGTAATCATGGAAATTGTAATCGATCTCATTAACATATTCAAAACAAAAATTTTACATAAACTTCAATGTCATTTCTTCATAGTTTTCTCTTCGAATGGTTGTATTGCCACAAGACTTTTATTCTCCTCTTGTCTGATGCTTACATTATTTTAATTTATTTATATTAAAAAGCTTCAATTTATCTCATTTCCAATTCAATATACATTTAATTAGTATTAAAATTATTATTTCATATTATTTTTAATTATTTTCTTTGGCTTTTTTTAATTATTGTAATCAAGGTTCAATCAAAATGACATAAACTTCGTTAGAATCATATCGATCGATTCTATCTAATAAACTATTCATATTTATATTTTAAAAATTTAATTTTCACAGAGTTTTCTTGATTTATGAAACATTTTGAATCATACATGACAAGTTGATAGATTATGTTACACTCAGTCTCCATAATATCTTTGAATATAATTTTTCTATATAAGTTATCTCATGTTTTCCAATGTTACACATGGCATTAGATATATTCCTTTTATGTAGAATAATTATATTTCTTAAATTTGACTTAATTTACAATTTAAATAAAAATGCTTATGTTCAAATAATAATTTACTAATGATTATGTTTATTTATTATGATAATTTTTATTCATTTTAAAAATAGCCTATTCAAAATAAGGTAAATGTCATTGGAATCATTTTGCACGCTTTGACTGAACATCAAGTATCTAATTATTATCAACTAATTAATATCTTTAGTACCTTCATTAGAATTAAAGATCAACTATGTAAGATTATTATAAATTGCGTTAAAAGTAGCAATGCAATAATACAAAATATTACCAAAAGAATAGATTTAACATGTACAGACTATCCCCACCCATACATCGTATCTTGAATTGACAAAACATCAATTTCCATGAAGCAAAGGACTTGTGCTCCTTTATTTCTTAGTAAATATCTTGAAAAATGATGGTGTGATGTTATCCAAATGCAATTAGGTAGCCTATTATTAAGAAAATACTAGTTATACGATCGAGATACCATCTTCAATGAAAGAGCCAATATGTGTACTTTCGTATATAATAGAAAGGAGATCACATCATAGCCTTTACCTCCTTCAAAGAAAATTTCTATCCTAAACAATACTAAAGAAAGTGATAAAGAAAAAGTACAATTACTTTGTGTTATTTCACTAGTTAAGATTCATAAGGAGAAAGCCAATGATAGAGTTATTTAGTTTACGACAAATAGGAAATCCCTTAATAGTAGACTTAAACCACTATCAATAATCTATCCCTTATTAAATAAATTAATGAAAAAATTTCATTATAATGAGACAGACATGCTGTTACCTTTAAAATAATATTTTATTATTATTTGTGCAGTTCTTTCAAGGTAATTAACTAAAATTTCAAATTATGTCTAACAAAAATAGACAAGTCTTTGTTTGACCATCTCTATTGATTTTATCCAATTAGAATTTTATTTTTGTACTTCAAAATTTTTTATTTCATATGATTTTAAGGCATTTTAATTCATTCCTGATTGTATGATCGAGGTCACATTAGATCGCTTTATTATGTAGAAATGCAACTTTTGAATACAATTTATCTCTTATCCTCAACTTTTTTTCTTTGATTTATTTGTATTACTATTTTACTAAAAATCTATTCATGTGTGACCTTTAAATTTCCATGATTTTGTTATTTTATATTATTCCAATTTATCTTATTTTAGCTTTAATTTATATTTAGTTCAAATAAAAAAATTACAAATATTTATACTTATTTACGCTATTAATTTTAAATAATTCCAAATGAAAGTTAGATCAAAATGAAACAAAGATCTTGAACCTTCCATTAATGAGTGTTGTCTAATTAAATATTTATTTTTATAATTCTGAATATTTTCATTTCTAAGATTTTACCATGTCTTATAAGTAATTTTATTGGCACATAATTTTTTGCCCTGAATGTCCCACTCAGTTTCTATAGTATGTGTGAGTGCCTCCTTATCATATCACTAGTCAAATTTCTTTAATAGTTTAGCTTTTATTTAGTTACACTACTATGTAACTCAAAATCTTATCTCGTATTATGTTTGCATCATTTAGATTTTGTTGCATTACATTGCTTCAATTAGTCTCATCCTACTACAACCTTATATTTATTTCATATAAAATTAATAAATTGTTACTATTAGCATTTAATTATCCAGGTAAATTGTAGCAAATCTAATTGACATTTGGTTAAGACAAAACAAATGTTGTTGGAATTTTCTTGGCAAGTGTTATCTAATTAAATATTTATTTAAACATTTTTAAATATCTTATTTTAAAGGTTTATGCTTGTTTAATGAGGAAATTTGATTTATAGCTAATTTAATGATAGATAATGTTATACTTGATTTGCTTAGTTTCATTGAATACAAATTTTATGCATAATTTACTTTATTTCCTAAAAATTTGTTCTTTGATTTAGTTGCATTAATAGGAAACTCTAATTCTTCTATCTTATTACCTTTACATCTCCTTGATTTTGTTATACGACATTACTTTAATTAATATCATTTTATCAATAATATAGATTTACTTAATATTAATGAAATGAATAATTTTTATTTATAAATAATTTTTTAATTTATAGTAATTCAAAATTAGTTCTGATCAAGATAAAATAATTAGCTTTTTAGAATCATCTTGATATACTATATCCAATAAAATATTTTTTTACATTGTTAATTTTTTAATGGTTTTGTTATTCTTTATAAGATATTTTAATTTATATCTTTTTTATCTTTGATGATGTTTCACTCAATTTTTTTCTATGATAGAATAAAAATTTTAACACAATCTATCACATTTCTACAAATTTTTTTGGTTAGGCTATATTGTTATGAACTTTAATTCTCCTCTCATATAACTTTTACATCTTTCTTATTTTGTTATATTGTTATACTTTAAATAATCTAATTTTGGCTTTAATATTTATATTTACCTAATATTAATATGTAATAATTCAAAACAAGTTCTTATTGAGATGAAAGTAACAACATTAAACTTATCTTAATAAGTAATATCCACTTAAATAATAATTTTGTTTTTAAATATTTTATTTTCTATGATTTTTTTAATAGTTTATGATACATTTTAATTGATATCTAATTTAATTACTAAGGTTGATGCACCTAATCTCCTTAATATCCTAAAATTTAAATATCCTATATAATTTATATCATTTCTTTACCTTTTTTTGCCATAATTTTGTTGCATTTTTATATATCAGTAAATCTCTTCTCATGTGACCTTTATATCTTCTTCAATTCCTTATATTACATTTTCCAAATTTATTTCTTTTAAACTTTAATAAATATTTAAGAAATATTAAAACAATTAATTTTATTAGTTATGATTAATTACTTTGTTAATTTACAATAATTCCAAAGGTGATCTAATAAGAACAAAATGCATATGAATTAACTTGTCTTGATGAGCTCTATCCATTTAAATAGTTATCTCATTATTTTTGGATATTTTAAATTTTTATGAATTTTGCAAGCATTTTTTGCCATTTTCATTCATATCATTTTTGGTGATCAAGAATGTTATAGTGTATCTTATTAGTATTTTTTGTTATAACTCTACCATATAATTTATCTGTTTTATTTAAATGTTTTACTTTTATTTGGATATATTATTTTGTAACCCTAAACTTCTTTTCAACTGACCTTTACATCCCCCTTATTTTTTTATATTATGTTACCTGAATTTGTCTCATTGAGTTCTAATATTTACTTAATAACTAATTTTGTTTGTTTATTTACTTTGATAATTTGCAATAGTTTTAATAGAGCTCTGATTGAGTTGATATAAATATAGTTGGACTTCAATTGATGAGCTCTACCCAATTAAACGTTCGTTTCTATTTTTAGTCAACACTTTTCTTTTCAATGCACTTGCCAAACATTATGTGACATTTTGATTCATGTGGAATTTGACAAATAATGGTAGTACACTCTATCTCCTTAGTTTTATGCAATGCAACTTCCCTATAGAGTTATCCCATTTATTCAAATTTTTTCTTTTTATTTAGTTTTAGTATTGTCTAACTCTAAATCCTCTCTCATTTGATGTTTACAAAACTTTGAATTGTTAAAATTATAGTCTTGCAATTCATTTTTTAACTTCAATGTGTATAACATAATAATGAAATAAGAATTTATTTTGATTTATGTTATTTAATTTTAGCTATTCATAGCAACTCAAAATGTCATCTGATTGAGTCGAAACAAATGTCATTGGTGTTCTCTCAATGAGCTAATTAATTAAACATTCACTTCAACATTTTTAAATATTTTAGTTTTTAGGGTTTTGGAATTTTTTACAAGAGATTGGAATCTCAATGAATTGGAATGCCTCATAGAGTTTATTTGCCAAAGTTTAGCTTTTATTTGATTAACTTCTTTGTTACTTTAAATTTCTTCTAATTTGACATTTATGCCTCCTTGATCTAGTTATATTTCATTGGTAAAATTTATCTTTTTTAATCTTAATGAATACTTATGTAATACTAAAATAATAATTTTTATTATTTATGCATATTTACTTTAATAATTTTCTCTAATTCTAACTCCTGCTTGATCGAGATGAAAACAAGCATCATTCGACTTTTCCTAATGAGCTCTATCAATTTAAATAATTGTTTCTTTATTTTTAAAAAAAGATTTAGTTAAACATTTGAGGTAATTTGATTCATACCTAATTTCTTTATTTAAAGTGTTACACTTGATCTTCTTAATGTTTTGGAATTCAATTTTCCCATAAATTTTACCTCATTACTTAATATTTTCACTTTAATAAAGAAACATTTTTATTTAATATTTTTTTAATATAAAAATAATAGTTTGTTGTTATTTGTTCTTACTAACATTGGTAATTTCTTATAATTCTAATCAACAACTCATTAAAATGATATAAATGTCATTTCACTCATCTAAATCAACTATAACTAATTAAATTTTCATTTCAAAAGTTTTAGATATTTTAATTTTAATAATTTTTGCACGTTTTACGAGTTATTTGGAATTTTACCTGATAAGATGATTGAGGACTTTACACTCAATCCTTACTACGATGGAATGCATTTTTCAAGCACCATTTCTCTAATTTTGTCAAATATTTTCCTTTAACATATTTTCATTGCTATGTGACTTTAGTTTCATGTCATGTCCCCTTTAAATCCCTTTGATTTTTCTTACAACTTTACTTCGATTATTTTGATCTTAGGTTTAATATCAATCTACTTACTATTTAATTAAATATTTTATTTTTATTTATACTTGTTTATTTTGGAAATTTATTGTAATTTCAAAAAAGGACTAGTCAAGATAAAATAAGCATCACTAGATATTTTCCTTGATGAGCTAATCCAAATTAATTATTTTTTTAATTTTTATTTTTATTTTCAAATTTTTTACATGTTTTATTAGACATTTTTAATCATACATTATTTTATGATCATGGATTTTACAATCACTCTTTTTAGTATGATCAAATGACCATTTTGAGTACAATTTATCTTATTTTGATAAATGTTTTACTTTTATTTGCTTATTATTAGGAAAGGATATTTCTCCTATTTTATTATCTTTATTTAGTTTTCTTTTATTACATTACATCAACTAATTTTATTTTTGTTTTAATATATATTGACTTATTATTAAAGTAGGAATTTATTATTATTTATGCTTATTCAACTGTTGTTGTTCACAGTAATTCCAAACGATGTCCTATCATGATGAAATAAACATAATTAGACATGTCTTGATGAACTATAACAAAAGATATTCATTTCTTATTAATAAACAATTTTAGTTTCAAAGCTTTTAGCATGCTTTATGTCTTGTTTTAATTTGTACCTAATTTGATGATTGAGAATGTTTTAATCGATGTCCTCAGTATTTTAGAATGTAATTTTGCAAATAATTTGCCTCATTTTTTAAAGCATTTTTCTTTGTTTTCCCAATATTTTTTGTAATACTAAATCGCCTCTTATGTGACATTTACATCACCTTTATTTGGTTGTATTACATTACTCAAATTTCTTGCTTTTCTACTTTCATATATACTTACAAAAAGTTAGAATAATAACTATTTATATTTGCGTTTATCTGCTATGGTAATTTATAATAATACTAAATAAGATCAAATCAAGACGAAGCAACTTCTTTTATCTCACTCAATGAGCTATATTGTTTTTAAATAATCATTTTAATATTGTTAGTATTTTATTATTTCTGTTTTTAGCAAACTTTAGATGCCATTTTGATTTGTGCCTGATTTGAAGATAGAGAATATTGCACTTGACCTTAATAGTGCCTTGTAATGCAACATCCCACTACAATTTAGGTTATTTATTGAAATTTTTTAATTTAATTTATTTGTATTACCTTACAATTGTAATCCTTCTCACTTGTGACCATTAAACAATTTGATTTTATAAAATTAGATACTTTCAATTTATTTTTTTTTATCTATAATGTGTATTACATAATGTTAAAATAAAAATTTATTTATAATTATGCTCATTTATTTTTGTAATTCATAGTATTTGGAAACAATGTCCTATTAAGATGAAATGACTATTGTTTGACTCATCTCGATAAACTTTGTTTAATTAAATATTTACTTTTACTTATTTTATGTATTTTAGTTTATAGGGACTTGTACAACATATGAAAAATTTTGACTCATACTTGATTATATAATCAAGGACGTTGCATGTTATCTCCCCTATATCTTCTAATGCAAACACATTTTTTAAAGCTTTTCAAAATTATTTCATTTTATTGCTACGTAACTATGAATATCGTTATATACAAACTTTACTTTTTTTATATATTATATTGCTTCAATTTAACTTATTTTAGCTTAAAAATATAATCAATATAAAATAAATACCATTGTATAAATTGCCATGTTCTTTAGTTTACTTTGATGTAGTTTTAAATGTGGTTGATTCAAGATGAAACAAAAGGTCACATAACTTATTTTCATGATCTTTTTTAGGCATTTTGATTCATACTTGATTTGATGTTGATGTATATTATATTTGATCTCCTAAGTATCTTGGAACATAACTTCTTAATACAATTGATCTTATTGCTTCAAATTTTCTGTGTTGATTTTGTTATATTACACATATTCAATTTATCTATTTTGAACTTCAATATATGTTTCATTAACTTTAAAATTCTACTTTATTATTATTTATACATATTAGTTTTCTAATTAATGGAACTTTCAAATTATGTGCAATCATGACAAACCAAATGTCATTAAAATCATCTCAACAGGCTGCATTGAATTCAATATTCATATCTATTTTTTCAAAATATGTTTCAATATTTTTAGAATATTTCTCATTTGTGATGTAACTTTCTCTTAAAAAAGACCTCATTTTTTGAAGCTTTTGCTTTAATTTGATTATATTATTATGTTACTCTAAAGCTCAACTCATGTAACTTTTATACCACTTTGAATTAGTTATATTTCATTATTTTAATTTATCTCATTTTATCATTAATATATTTTTACATAATATAAAGAAATAATTTATGATTCTTTAGGGTTATGTAATTTAGTAACTCCTATTAATTTTAGCGAAGATTTGATAGAGAAGAAAAAGTTTTTGTTGGATTCATTTCAATAAGCTCTCTCCATTTAAACATTCAATTTTATATATTCAAAAATTTTCTTTTGAAGAGTTGTGGCACGTAAATAATGCATCTTTATTTGCACCTGATATGATGATCATTTCCCTTCCACTCAATCTCCTTCATATTTATAATGCAACGTTCCTTTATAATTTTTATCTTATCTATAGTTTTTCACTTTAAATTTGTTGTATTACTTTGTAATTGAAATCTCCTGTTGTGTGGCATTTACATCACTTCAAATTGGTTGTATTTTCTTACTTAAAGTTATCTGAATTCTGCTTTCATATTTGTATACCTTATATTAAAAATACTATTTATTATTCTTTATGCATATCTCTTTTACAATTCTCAGGAATTGAAAAAGATGTGTAGTAGAAGAACTACATCCGATTCAACATTTATTTTTTATTTATTTTATATATTTTATTTTCCAAGGTTTCTATAGCTTTTAGGAGACAATTTGATATGTACCAAATTCGACAATTGCGTATGATACACCTTACCTCCTTATTATATTGGAATTCCATTTTCACTTATAAAATATCTCATTTCTTTAATGTTTTTTGTTTGGTTATATAGCTATGTAACTCTATATCTTTTCTCAAGTGACCTCAAGATTGTCGTTAATATGGAATATTGAATTTCTTTAATTTTTTTCATTTAAACTTTTATTTTTAGTAACATAATATTAAAAATTCATTTATTATTATTTTTTTGATAAATAATTTTTACTCAAAATGAGGTTCTACAAAAACAATAAAAAAGCATCGTGAAGTCACCTTGACAAGCTCTATATAATTAAATATTTATTTTTATTTTCTGATATTATATCTTTTATGTATTTTTAATAATTCACTTGATATTTTGATTCAAAGCTGATTTGATGATTGGGAATGTTGAACTTGATCTCCTTCGTAACTTTGAATGTAACTTTCTCATATAGTTTTCCTTATTTCTTCGAATGCTTAGCTTTCATTCACTTTCATTCTTATGCAACCCCAAATGTCATCACATGTGACAGTTTCAACTTCATAATTTTGTAGTAATTTATTGCTTCAATCTTTCAAATTTAGTAATAATGAATTTTTGTTTGATATAAAAATAATAATTTATTTTTATTCGTGGCTATTTAATTTTGTAATACACAGTAATTCCCAACGATGTTGATCAATAAGTTATATCAAATAAAATATTCATTTATATGTTTTTCAATATTTTATTTTCAAGTGTATTGGCATGTTTTATGAGTCATTTCAATTCTTAATTTAGTGATCGAGTTTTTTACACTCAATCTCTTTATATTATCTTGGAATGTAACTTTTTGTTACAATTTATGACATTGCGATAATCGTTTTGCTTTGGTTTGGTTATCTTACAAGGAAGCTCTAATTTGCTTCTCATGTTGTCTTCAAATCACATATTTTGGTAATATTATATTGATACAATTAATATTATTTTAGATTTATTATTTTAGATTTATTATTTTTTTTATTTAATTTCAAAATATCAATTTATTTTCATTTATGCTTTTTATGTTAGTAAATTCTTGGTAAGCATGAATGACATCAATTAGGATAAATAAATATTGTTTGACTCATCTTGACAAGCTTATCTAATTAAATAGTTTTTAAAAATATATTATTTTATGAATGTTTTACATTCTTTATGAAATATTTTTATTCATACTTGATTTAATGATTGAGGATGCTACATTCAATTTCTTATTAGAGTATAATTTTCTTATATAATTTATCTCATTACTTCAAATTTTTTATTTATTTTTTTATATTTCTCTATAACTCTAAATCACTTCTTATGTGACATTTAAATTATCTTGATTTTGTTACATTGAATTGCTCTAAATGTCTTATTAGGTTTAACATATATTGTTTTGATATTCAAAAAAAAAAATTTTTTGGTGCATATTTACTTTGGTAGTTAGTAATAATTCAAAATGAGACGCCACCATGATGAAATTAATGTTGTTTAATTTCTCTCAATAAGCTATATCTACTTAAAAAACATTCTATTTGTTTTTAAATATTTATTATTTTGTATTTTTTGTAATCTTTAGGAGGCATTTTGGCTTGTACCTAATTTGACAATTAATATAGCTACACTCAAGCTCTCAAGTATGAAAGAATAAAATATTCCAATGTAATTTATCTCTTTTCTTCAAGTTTTTTCTTTCATTTATTTATATTATAATGTAACTCTTAATCTTCTCTTGTCTAATATTTGTATCTTTTTTATCCCATTCAAATTTAATATATACTTTTTATTTAATATAAGAATAATAATTTATTTCTATTGTGCTTATCCACTTTAGTAATTGGTAATAATTATAATTGAGGAATGATAGAGATGAACCAAATGTTATTGGGATCATATGAGGAATCCCTATTCAATTAAATATTAATTTTTATATTTCTAAAATATTTTCTCCAAGGTTTTTACAAATTTGATAAGTTATATAGTTTAATATCTCATTTAGCAATCACACATGCATACACCCTATCTCCTTATTAACTCACAATTGATTTTATCATATATTTTATCATATTCTTTTCAATTTTTGCTTTGGTTTGGCTACATTGTAATGATCCAACTTATCTCATTAAAGCTTTTGTATATATATTTTTTTAATATTAAAAAATATATATATATTATTATTATGTTTATTTTCATTTTTAATAAGCATTAATTCCAAATAAGGTCTAACCAAAACCAAAACAAATTCCATTGAAATTATCCAAAGTAGTTCTATGCAACAAAATATTTATGTATTTATTTTAGAATTATTTTTAAGGGCTCTAGCATGTTTATTTACACTTGATCTGCTTAGGAACTTGGAATGCAACTTTTCGTACAATATATCTCATTTTTCAAATGTTTTGCTTTTATTTTGTAACATTACTATGGCATAATAACTTTTCCCTCATGTGACATTTAAAGCACATTAATCGTATTATATTATATTGCTTCATTTTTATCTCATTTCACCTATAATATATATTAAAAAAATATTAAAATTATAATTTATTATTATTTATTACTACATTATTTTTAATTAATGCAATGTCAAAATGACATCTAATTAAGATAAGACAAACATCTTCATGCTCATGACCATGAGCTCCACAAAATTAAATATTCATCTCAACTATTATATTTTGTGAAGCTTTTCCATGATTCACAACACATTATGATTCCTATCTAACTTGATGACTAAAGTTGGTGAATTTGATATCATTTGTATGCTGAAATTAAAAACCCTATGCAATTGTTACCATTTTTTAAAAAAAATTCTTTGATTTGTTCATTTTATTATGTACCTTGAAGCTTTTGCATCACCTTGAATTTGTGATATTATATTGCTTTTATTTATGCTATTTTGGCTCAAAAATATATTTTCTAGATATTAAAGAAGTAATTTTATTTTTAATTTTGTTTATTCACTTTTTAAATTACAATAATTCTAAAGGTGGACCATTGAGAAAAAAAAATGCCATAAAACTAATCTTGATAAGCTCTATGTAATTAAATATTCATTTTTATGTTTTAACAATTTTATTTTATTGTGATTTTTGCATTCCATACAAGGCATTTCGATTAATACAAGATTTATTGATAGAAGATGTTTTACTTGATCTTCATACCATTTAAAAATTCTTATTTTCTATACAATTTATCCTACCTCTTAAATTTTTTCATATGATTTTGTTATATTGTTGTGAAACTATAATTCTCCTCTTGTATAACCTTTACAATATTTTGATTTTATTATCTTCCATCATTCATGTTGTCTATTTTTGGGCAAAATATATACTGAAATAAAGGTAAAAAATATTTTTTTATTATTTAAAATGTCTTATTATCCTCATATGGAAAAGATCTATCAAATTAAATATTTACTTTAATTATTTATATTGTTTTCTATTATTGTTGCACTATTTATGAGGAATTTTATTTTACAGTTTTTTTGATGATCTAAGATGTTACTGTCAACCTTTTTAGTATCTTGGAATGCAAGTTGCCCATAAAATTTATCTCATTTTGAAATGTTTCATTATGATTTGGTTATATAGCTATGTGATTTAAAATTTGCTACCATTTGACCTTTGCATCATTTTGATTTGGATATATTATATTGCTTTGATTTATCTCATTTCTTTTATAGTATATATTTACTTAATTTAAAAATAATAACTTCTTATTTTTACTTATTTTTTTTCCATAATAACTTAAAATGAGGTGCAATCAGGACGAAAAAATAATCGATGGACTCTTCTCAATGCTCTATATCCAATTAAATGTTTATTTTTATATTTTTAAAAAAGTTGTTTTTTAAAATTTTAGCATAATTTATGAGATATTATGATTAATACCATATCTTAGGTTTGAGGATGCTACAAAAGATCTCCTTACTACCTTGGAATGCAACTTTCTTGTAAATTTATCTCATTTTCTAAAGTTTTTATTTTATTTGGTTGTATTGTTATTCAAATAAAATTCTCCTTTTTATAACCTTTATCTCATTTTACTTGGTAATATTATATTGTTCCAATTTATCTTATTTTATCTATAATATAAATTCACTTAAAATTATAATAACAATCTATTATTATTTAAGCTTATTTACCTTGGTAATTCATAGTAATTCCAAATGAGGACCAATAAAAATGAAGGAAAACATTATTAAACTCAACTCAATGAGGCCACCAAAATAAATATTAATTTTTACATTTTTAAATATTTTATTTGATAAAATTTTGGTACATATTACAAGTAGTTTTCATTGATAGATGATTTAATGGTTAACAATGTTACACTTGATCTTCTTAGAGTCTTGGAATTAAACATTCTCTAATAATTCATCTCATTCATTCAATATTTTTGCTTCATTTAGTTTTGCTACAGTGAAACACTAATTCTACTCCCTTATAACCATTTCTTTGATTTGATTTTGATATAATATATTATTTTAATTTATCTCATTTTAACTTTATCAATTTTTAAATTATTGTTAAAACAATAACATATTTTTCTTATTCGTGATTTAATTTTAGTAATTCTTCATAATTGTAAACAAGCTATATTTGAGGCAAAACAAACGTCATTAAATAAGCCTCAATGAGCCCTATCTAACCAAATATATATTTAAATATTATTTTAAGGATAGTTTAGCTTTTTCTCTTATTTTATTAAATATTTATTTTTGTAAATGTTGTGATCATTGAGAATGTTGCCCTTGATCTATTTATTAATTTGAAATGCAACTTTTTCTTAAGATTTGCCTACCTTCAAATTGTTTTCTTTGTTTCTATAATATTGTTAGGTAATTACAAATCTCCTCTCATGACATTATCATTACCTTTATTTGGTCATATTGCATGCTTCAATTTGTATATTTATTTCTTTAATTTCAATTTTCATAATAAAGAATTTTTTATTATTATTGTTTTTATTTGCTTTTCTTTATTAATTCGTAGCTCAGGGTCTTATTTTATAGCTATAAACATCTTCTTGTTAAACCATTACACTACTTTGATTTTGTTGATTATGTTGTTTCAATTTAATAATTTTCAAATTTAATACATATTTAATTAAAACAAAAATAATAATTTATTATTATTTAGGCTTTTCAGTTTCATAATATGCAATAATTCAACCCTAAAGGAAAAACATATTATTGTCTTCTTGAAAAGCTCTATCTCATTAAATATTCATTTTAAAAATGTTAAAGTTTATATTTATTAGTTTTTTAAAATGCCTATCAAGTCATTTCTTTTTGTAACATTTTTTATGTGCAGATCTTACTCCAGATCTCCTTAATTTATTATTTAAAAGTTTTTTCTTTAATTTAGTTATATAAATGCATGACTCTAAATTGTATCTTCTATTACCTTCATGTCACTTTTATTTAGCCCTATTAAATTCCTTCAATTTATATCATTTCAACTTTATACATATTTACCTAGTGTTAAAATAATAATTTATAATTATTTATCCTTTTTTACTTTTTAAATTCTTGATAATATGAAATGAGGTATGATCAAGAATAAATAATCATTGTTAGACTCATTACAACTAGCTATATCCTTTTTGTTATTCATTTAATATTTTTCTACTGTTTTGGTATGCTTAAAGAATTATTTAGACTTGTACCCACTTTGAAATCGGTGATGTTACACTCAGTCTCCTATGTATATTGGAGTACAACTTTTGTGCACAATTAATGTGATCCACTTAATCTTTTTTCTTTAATTTTGTTATAATATAAAAAATATGAGATAAATTACAAAAAATATTACATTCAAAGATAGAAAGGAGATTTAGTTCAACTTACATGATCATCAAATAAATTATATATATCAAAATGCCATAAAAAGTATCCCAAAATCTTAGGAAGTAAAATATTTAAAATAGTGAAATCGATTTGACTAACTCTTTTATTTTTGTTAGACCTCATTTGGAATTATTTTTTATTACAAAGGTAAGGATAAATAATATTTAATTATTATGTGAACACAAGTAAATATTTATTAAATATGAATTAAGAAAAATTCGAAGTAATTTAATATAATGAAATACATGTGATGTAATGGCTACATGATAGGTGAATTAGACTTTTATAGTAATATAACCAAATTAAATTGAAAATTTGAACAAATGAGATAAATTAATATGAAAGATGCTTCCTAAAAAACCAAGGAATTGAGTGCAATATCCTAAATCATCAAACAACATACAAATCAAAATATCTCATAAAGTATGTCAAAAATATAGAAAATAAGGTATAAAAAAATATTAATGTTTGTATTTAATTGGATAGACGCTATCAAGATAGGTCTAATAATGTTTCTTATATCTTGATCTGATCTCATTTCGAATTTCAATAAATTACCAAAGTAAATATCCATAAATAATAATATTTTAGACCCAAATCAAAGTGGTTAAAGGTCACACAAAAGGAGTTTTCGAGGTATATTATAATTTAACCTAAAATAGGAAAAAAGGATGAAGAAGTGAGATAAGTTTATGAAAAAGTTATATTATAAGATAATAAGTAGATTGAAGATAATTTGCTCAACAAACAAATCTAGTACAGATAAAATTATTTTAAAAATGTGCATTAATCTTAAAAAATAAAATATTGAAAAATATATAATAAATATTTTTTTTGGTTGACCTCACTAAGATGTGTATTACATCATTTATTTCTTCTCTGATTGGAAGTCATTTTGTATTAGTCAAAATTACCAAAATAAATAATCATAAATATAATAAAATATCACTTTAATACGAGGTAAATTTATCTATAAGATAAAAGTACATAAGTTGAAATAATGTTATATAACCAAATCAAGGAATTATAATGGTCACAAGAGAGGAGATTTGGAGTTTCATTGAAACATAAATAAATTAGAACAAAGATTTTAAGGAAATGAGATAAATTATATGAGAAAGCTAAATTTGGAGATACTAGAGAAGGAATCAATAACATCTTCAATCATTAAATTAGAATAAATTAAAATGTCTCATAAAAATTATTAAAATCATAAAAAAAATAATTAAAAATTGAAAAATAATTTCTTAATTACATCGAGTTTATCTAAAAGAGTCCAACAACAATAGTACACCAAAAAAAAATTTAGGTCATCGAGATAAGTCCAACAATGAATATTTCATCTCTATCAGACGTCATTAAGAACTATTGTGAAATACTAATATAATCAAACATAAATAATAATAAATTACTAATTTATTAATAAGAAAAAAATTATTAAATCATAAAAGAGATATAATGAAGTAATGTAATGTAAACAAATTAGAAGAGACAAAATTAAAGTCTTATATTAGTATAACTATGTCAAAGAAATCAATTTGAAAAAGTGATATATATAATAGACAAAAGTTTCACACTAAGATACTAAGAACATTGTTTGTAACTTCCCTAAAATTAAAGTTAGTTATGAATTGAAATGTACAGTAAAGCTTGCACAAACCCTAGAAAATAAAAATATTTTAAAATTTAAAATGAATAATTAATTGTGTAATACTCATTGAAGTAAGCCCAAATATGTTCCGTTCATCTCCATTGAATCGATTATGGAATTTTTTTTTAATTTTGTAAGTAAATAAGAATAAGTAAAAATTAATTGATATTCCAATGTTTTCTAAATATCAAATAAGGCAAAAATAAGATAAATTATTGCAATGCAACTTTACCCAATAAAATTGATTTAAAGATCTAAAGAGGATAGTTATAATAACATAGTAATATAACTAAGTGAAACAAAAACATTCAAAAAAATAAATCATAGGAGAAAATTGTATTCAAAGATAGTAAAGAGAATGAGCGTAACATCAACAATCATAAGTTAGGTTTGAACTAAAATGTCTAACAAAACTTGCCAAAACCTTTTAAAATAAAATATTTGAATTTATAAAAAAGATCTTAAATAGGATATAGCTCACTAAGATGAGTCCAACATCATTTGTTATGTCATCATTAGACATCATTCAAAACTAAAAAAATTACTAAAATAAAAAAAAACATTGATAATAATTAATTATTAAATAAATATATATTAAATTTTGAATGGGATAAATTCGTGTTATATAATATAAGAAAATCAAAGTGATGTAAATGTCACACGAGTGAAGATTTAGAGTAATGTAGTGATGTTCCCAAATCAATGCAAAGCAGTTGATGAAATTAGATAAAATTTATTGACAAGTTACATACCTAGTTACCAAGGTGATTGAGCTTAAGTTAATTGATCATCAATTCTTGTATGAATTAAAATATCTCAAAATCACATCAAACACAAAAAAATAAAATTATGTAGAAATAAAAAAATGAATATTTAATTTATTAGAGTTCATTGAAACAAATATAGTGACATTTGTTTTTCTCTTATAGAACCTAATTCAAAATTGTTGTGAATTGCCAAACAAATTAAATGTGAATAATAATAATTAATTATTTTAATGTTAAATAAATATCTATTTATATTATCTCAATAAGACCTCATTTGGAATCACTAATAATTACAAAATCAAATTAGAATAAAAAATAAAAAATTATTATCTTATTATAAAGTAAATACTAGAAATTCATAAATGAGATTAATTAAAGAAATATAATGTAACTTAATCAAAGTAATGTAAATATGAGATGATAGGAGAATTAGCATTACATTGTAGTACAACCATATGAAAGAAAAAATTATTAAAAATGAGGTAAATCTAGTGGAAAGGTTGCATTCAAAATTGCTAAGGAGATTAATTCCAATGTCCTATATTATCGATTATAATATGAATCACACTGTCTCAAAAAACTAGACAAGAACATAGAAAAGAAAACATTTTATAAAAATAAAAAATTAATGTCTAATTGGATAGACCTCATCAAGACCTATCTAATTGCATTTATTTTGTCATGATCGAAACCCTACCATGAGTTAATGTAGATAACCAAAGTAAATAAGAAAAATGATAATAACTTATTTTTTAACAATTGAGTATATATATATATTGATACTTAAAAAGATAAAGGGAAGTAATGTTAACAACTCAAAGTGATGTGAATGTCACATAAAAAGAGAATTAGAGTTTTATACACAATATAAGTAAGCCAAATAGAAAAATTTAAAGAGATAAGATAAATTATAAGGTAATGTTACATTTAAAGATATTAAAAAATGGGTGAAATTATCAATTATCAAATTAAGTATAAAATAAAATTTGTCATAAACCAAGAATCATACAAAATAAAAAATTTAAAAATATAAAATGAATATTTTGTTAGACAAACCATTATGAGATGAGTCTAATAAAGTTTATTTCAGCTTGAGTAGACTATGTTTGGAACTACTATAAATTATTGAAGTAAATAAGAAAAATTAATACTAATTTTTGTTAATTTTAAGTAAATTTATATTAATGCAAAAATGAGATTAGTTGAAGTAATGTAATATAAAGTAATAATAGTCACATGATAAGATACTAAAAGTTATATAATAAAATAATCAAATCAAAGTGAAACAATTTTAAATTATAATAATTGTATAAAAGATTATCATTCCAAAATATTATGGAGATCAATAGTAATATTATCGATTACTAAATAAACTAAGAATTGAAATGACTCATAAAGCATGCTATAACCTATGAAAGTAAAATTGCATTTGTTGGATAGACCTCACATAGATGTGTCTAATTATATCTGTATAGTCTTAGTAGGATCTTGTTTGAACTACAACTTACTTAAATAAATAACATAGATAATAATCAATTTTTTTATTTTATATATATGTTATAGTTCAAATTGGATAAATTAAAGTCATGTAATACAAAGAATTGAAGTCATATAAATGTTATATGAGTAGAGTTTTAAAGTTAGGATTATTATTACAAAATGAAGAAAACATTCAAATAGGTGAGATAACTTATACGATAAAATTGCATTAAAAAATACTAAAATGATTAGTTATAGTATTCTCAATTGTCAAATTAGATCTAAATTAAAATATGACAAAGATCTATCAAAATCCTTAAAAAAAAATATATATACAAATATAAAATGAATATTTAGTTGCATTATGCTCACCATGTCAAGTCCGATGACTATTGTTTTAACTTGACCAGAACTTGTTTAAACTTATTGAAAATTATAAAATTAGGTAAGGATAAATAAAAATAAATTGATATTTTTAATATTATATAAACATGAATTAAAGTTGAAGCAAATAAATTTAGGTAATGTGTTATAACAAAATAAAAGAAATGTATGAGTGACATGAGAGAAGAACCATAGTTTCATACAAATATAAGGAAATAAAAGAGAAAATTTTGAGGGAAAGAGATTAATTGTATTACAAAGTGACATTCCAAGACACTAAGGAGTTTGACTTTACCATTATTAAAAGTCAAATAAGGAATGAATTGAAAAGCCCATCATATTATCTCAGCCTAAGAAAATAAAGTATTAAAAAATAAAAATTCATAACTAGTTGGATAGAGCTTGTCGATTTAAGTGTAATGGTATTTGTTTTATCTCAATAAAAGATTGTTAGGAATTGTTTGGAATTATAATAGTAAATAATTATAAATAATAATAAATTATGATTTTTATAGTGTTTAAATGTAAGTTAAAGCTAAGATGAGATAAAGTTATATAATGTAATATAACCTAATCGTGGCGATATTAAGGTCATACAAGAGAAGATTTGGAATTAGATAATATATAACAAAATAATTGAAAAACATATCAATAAATAGGACAAATATTATTGAAAAGTAGCTTACCAAAGAGCTAAGGAGAGTAAGAGTGATATCCTCATTCATCAAAACTTGTATAAACTAAAATGCCTTAAAAAGAAAGACTAAACCAGAAATAAATAAGAGATTTAGAAAAAGAGAAAATATTATTTAAATAGAGATAGATCACTAAGATAGCTCTAGTAATTTTTGTTCTGTCTCAACCGATCTTTGTTAAGAATTACTATGAATTACAAAAATAAATATGCAAAAAAATATAAATTAATATTTTAATATTAAACAAAAAATATTAAAATTGAAATAAGATAAACAAAGGAAATGAAAAATAACAAAATTAAAATGATGTAAAGGTCATTCTAGAAGAAATTTACATTTTCATTATAATATAACCAAATCAATACAAAACATTTTAAACAATGAGATAAATGTTACAAAATTGTCATACTTTTAGTTAGGCGATCGTTTTATAACATTCTTAATAAACAAATAATGTAGGAATTGAATTGCCTTGTAAAGCATGTCAAAATCCTAAAAAATAAGATTTTAGAAAAAAATTAATATATAATTTTATAAAACACTCTAAGATGATGCTAATAAATTTTATTTTATTCTGATTAGACTTCTCTTGAACTTATCAAGAATTACAAAACTAAAATTTTATATAACAATTTATTAATATTTTAATATAAAGTAAATATATAATAAAAAATTACTAAGATAAATTAAACTTACATAATATAACAAAATAAAAGGGACATAAAGGTCACATGAGAGTAGAATTAGAGTTTGATAATAACTACGCTTATCAAAGGAAAAATCTAGAATAAATGAGATATGGTTGAAGAAAGTTTTTTTTAAAGATACAAAATGGATCACGTGAAATATTCTCAATTTTCAAATTAGATATGAATCAAAAAATATTTTAACATATATCAAAACCAAAAAGAAAATAAAATATTTATAAACCATTTATTGTATAGTTCGATAAAGCTTCTTAAGACGACTTCAATTTGCAATAGTAAAGAACATTAAATAAAAACTTAATATAACAAAATCATAATGATGTGGTCTAAAATATTTAAATGAATTAGATAAATTGTATGAAAAGGCTTCATTCCATGTTACTTAGTAGATATAGGTCATCAAATATGTTATGAATTGAAATGAGTTGCAAAGTGTGCATAATTCTTAGAAAATAACAATTTTAAAACATAAAATGTTTGCTTAGTTGGATAAACCATATTTTGAACTATTATTAATTACCAAAGAAAATAAAAAAATATAATAATAAATTATAACTTTAATATTAATTAAACATATATTAAATCTGAAGCAAGATAAATTAAAGTAATGTATTGTAAGAAAATAAAAGTGATCTCTAGCTCACAAAACAAGAGATTTAGGGTTATATTGCTAGCAATATAACTAACCCAAAGAAAAGGATAAAATGTATGAAAAAGTTATAATCCAAAATTGGATTTATATTTAGTGTAACAATTCATTCATCAAATCACGAACAAAGTAAAAATTCTAAAAAACTATGTTAAATTTTTAGAAAATAAAATATTTAGAAATATGAAAATAAATATTTAATCAGGTATACATCATCAAGAGTAGTCCAGCATCATTTGATTCATTTTGATTAGACTTTAAGTGATTCTATTTTCTTTTACAAAGTAAACAACCATAAATTACCATTTTACTGCAAAGTAGATCTATATTGGATGTTAGAAAAAAGATAACAAGAAGGAATGTAGATTAATAGAATCTAACTGATCTAATGATCTCATAAGATGGAATTTAGGATTACATTGTAGTTTAATCAAATAAAAAGATTCATGAAATAAGACAAATTTTATGGGAAAGTTAAGTTCCATGTTGTAAAGGAGATTGAGAGTAAAACACTCGTTTGTTAAATTACGTATGAATCAAAATGTCTTATAAATTATCTAAAAATATTGGAAACTATAATATTTAATAATATAAAATTTAATATTTAATTTAAAAAATCTCATCTACATGAGTTTAACAATATTTATTATAGATTCGTTCAGACCACATTTGAAATTATTATAAACTAATAAAATATATTGGCATAATTAATAATGAATTCTAAATTCAATTTTAAGAAAATATATATTATATCATGAATAAAATAAATTGAAGAAATGTTGTATTACCAAATGAAAATGATTTAAAGATATACGAAAGGAGATTTGTGTTTAATAGCAATAAAACCAAATCAGAGTAAAAACTTTTAATAAATGAGATAAATTATGTTGAACAGTTCCAATCAAAGATATGAAATAGATCATCTGCAACATCCTCGATCATCAAATATTATACGAATTGAAAATTCTTGTAGAATATGTAAAATTCCTTGAAAGTAAATATTTTAAAAATATAAAAAACAATATTGAATGGCATAATGCTTATAGGGACTAGTAAGATGATGTTTGTTTTGATTTGATAGGACATTGTCTGGAATTACTACAAATTACTAAATAAAATTTGCATAAATAATAATGTGTTATATACAAATCAAAGCTATTTAATAGCCTAACAAGATGAGATTTAGAGCTATGTTACAATGTAACCAAATCAAGATAAATAACTTTAAGACATTAGATGGCTCGTATGAGAAAGTTGCATTCTAAGATTCTCAGGAGATCAAGGGTATCATCCTATATCATCAGTTATTATATTTATCAAAATATCTTGTAAGGCTATGTCAAAAAAATAGAAAATAAAAACATAAAAAAAGAATAGTTAATTGTAAAGTGCTCGCATGATGAGTCAAATGAAGTTTTTTTCATTTCAATAGAACTTCATTCATAATTAATATGAATTATGAAAATAACTATACATGAATGATAAGAAAATATTATTTTAATCTTAAGTATAGATTTATTAAAGTTATGATAATATAAATTGACAATTTGTAATACAATAAATTAAAAGTGCTCTTATATTTAGACAAGATGAAAGACAGAGATTTTCAAAGTAAAAAAACAAAGCAAAGAAAAAACTTTAAAAAATAAGATAAATTTTGTGGCAAAGTTACATTCCAACATACCAAGGAGAACCAATGTGACATTGTTGTTTATAAAATTAGATAAAAATCATAATTTCTCAAAAACCATGCATAACCCAAAGAAAATAAAATATTTAAATAATATAAAACGAATATTTAATTGGACATTATTCACTAAAATGAGTTAAATGACATTGATTTCGTCTTGATTGGATTTTTTTGGAGTTGCTACAAAGTACCAAATTAAATAAGCAAAAGATAAAAATAAATTGTTATTTTATTTTCACTATATATATTTATATATATACATATATTGAAGTTAAAAAAAAGATAAATTTTGTTATTGTAATATAACTACAATAATGTGATATAGTTTTTGCATATGAGGAGACTCAAAGTCATAGAGTAATATAAATAATTAAAAACAATGGACTTAAAGAAATGAGATAAATTTTGTTTGAAAGCTGCATTCCAAGATACAAATGTTTTCGAGCATAACATTATGAATAGTAAATAATATTTTAGTTTAAATTGCTTGTAAAAAGTGAGTAATCCCAAGAAAATGAAATATTTAAAAATATAAAGTGAATGCTTAGTTAGCTAAAGATAACAAAGATGAGTCCAATTACATTATTTTTGTATAAGTCAAACATCTATTTGAAATACTACAAATTCAAAAATAAATAAGCGTATATAGTAATAAGTTATTATTTAATATTAATTAAATGTATTTTAAAATAAAAATGAGATAAATTTAAGAAATGTAATATGACTTAATCAAAATAACAAAAAAGTCACATAAGAGAATATTTAGAGTTTTGTAATAATATAACCTAATTAAATCAAAATATTTAAAGAAATGAGAAATTTGTACAAAAATTTACAATAAAAAATATTGAAGTTATCAAAATGTTCCATAAAGAATGCCAAAACCATAGAAAATAAAATATTTAAAGATATAAGAATGACTGTTTAATTAGATATAGCTCATAGTCATGAGTCAAATGACATTACTTTCCCTATTATCAAACATGGTTGGAGTTCTTGTGAATTATCATAGTAAATAAGTATAATAACACGAAACTATTGCAAAAGACTAGTGAGAAAGGATTTAGTCTTACATTGTAATATAAAAAACTCAAAGTGATTTAAAAGTCACATAAATGAAAAAGTAGTGCTTTATATTAATATAAACAAATCAAGGTGAAATAATTGAAAAAAATGAATTAAATTCTATTAAAAAAATAACATTTTAATATACAAAGATGATTGTGTCTATTGTATTGGATTAAAAAATATAAGAATCAAAATACCTCATAACGTATATATAAATCTTAGAAATTTAAATATTTAAAAATTGGAAATTGATATTAGTTGGATAAAGTGCAACAAGTCAAGTTCCATGACAATTGTTCACCTCAATTGAGCGTCATTTGGAATTATTACAGATTACTAAATTAAATAAGCAAAAAAAACAAAAAATTATTGTTTTGGTATTAAGCAAATATGTATTAAACTTGAGATAGGACAAGTTAATGTAGTATAATATATCCAAACCCAAGTGATGTATATGTCATGTTAAAGGATATCTAGAGTTAAACTATAATACAACAAAATTAAATTAAAAATCTTAACAAATAAGATATGTTATACCAAAAAATTTACTTTAAAAATTACAAAGGAGATGTAGTATTTTGTCGACAATTATTGAATTAGGTACGAAATAAAATGTCAATAAAATATGCATAAAAAATAAAACATTAAATATTTAAAATAATAATAAAATATAATAAATACAAATGCTAATAAGCATAATAATAAAATGTTATTATTTTATTGCTAATTAAATTTAATTAATGTTAAATTGAGTTTAATTAAAGTAATATAATATAAAAAAATTAAAGAAATTGGAACATCACATAAGAGAAGATTTAGAGTTGCATTGCAATATTACCCAATTGAAACAAAAAAATTAAAATGAGACAAATTATATGGTTAAATTACATTAAAATATACTAGGGAGATTAATTGCCATTTTATAGCCAAATAATCCCTTCTGAAAAATAATGTTAGCATTATTAATATGTTAATGTCTATTTTCTTATCCATTCTAAAGTGACATACCTCTTCATATGCTTTTATTCCTTGTATTTTTCTAGTGGACCTCAATCACTTCTATACACTTTAAAAATATTCCTTTAAGCATTATTTTCCATAACATATTCAAAAATATATAAATTTTAAATTCTATACTTGAAATGAATTAAAAATCCAAAATTAAAACTTTAATTTTCCAATTTAAAATTTTAATATTTTTATAAAAATATAGTATACTAATATAAAATAAGAATACATGGGGTGTATCCTTACACCACTAGCTATGATATACTACAGGGTTGGATGTAGATCTTTGTTTTGACAAAACCATCTAAAATCTTCTCGTGTTACAATATGGCTCTCACTTATTTAAAATTGTTGCAACTTATCATATCAACTTGCTTAATGATTTAAAAAACTAAACAATATTTTTGAAAGGGCATTGATTGTTTGCTAACAATTTTTCGAACACAACCATCCATGTTGTTTTTTGAACATGCATTTAGTATCCATTAGTCATATAATATCTACATTGGATAGGACAAAGAATCATAAATAGAGACTTGCAAATGCAAGCGTGGATAAATTTCATAGTTTCTCTCCATAATACATGGCCTAAAATAGCATCAAGAGTGACCACATAACAAAATGGGGAAGCTAGCAACCGATGCATTTTCTAAACTTTTTATATAAAGAAAAAGAGATAAACTAGAATCCTTTCCTATAAGATCATTTGAGTTTTGATTCTATTTTAGTTTTCTAATTTTGAATTATTTATCTCTTATTCTATAATGTTTATTAATTTATATTTTATTATTTTTCATATTAAATGTTCTAGTATCTTATATATGACTACTATCAAAACTTCACTTCTCACCTCACATAAAGGTATAATGTCATATATTGGAATCTTATATCCCATCTCATGATATCATTTTCAAAATATTGGCATTTTTGTTGTTAGTTTCATGACAGCAAAATAACCTTTTTACAAATACAAAGCTTTTCTACTAAGGGTTTTTTGTTATGTCCCTTGGGCTAAATTACTAAAAGTATTATGTATTACAAATTTTATTACATGTTGTTCGAAGAATGGGGGTGGTGTTCAACAAACTTAACACTTTAAAAAACCGAAACATCAGTAATTTACTAATAAAATTCTTTTACAAATCTTATTGGCTTTTATAGGCACGTTTTAAAAATTATTTAATACTTTTAAAACGTATTGTTTGGGAGGCAAAAATGTAAAGAACACAAAAATTTTTAGATGCTTCTATCCAAACTTAGGTGTACATCAACCCTTAGACAAAAGGCTTTGCAAAATCAATTCCTTTTAATGGAAAACTAAGTTGTGAATCTTTAAGATGTTTCACATTGATGTATATTAGCCCAATTCATACTTAGTATTATGCTAAATTTGGTTTTCATACTTTTCATTAGTCTTCATCATCATTGTTATTTTGGGGACAGTTATTGTCGACCTAATATATTAGCATTTTTTTAATTTTTTTAGTTCATCAATCTATTTGCATCTATATTTTGTTGGCTTTTTTGAACCTTATTTGGTATCTATTTGGATATGTTTTAGCTTAAAATCTAATCCAAGCATTCCTTGTAGCATGTTGGTTATTTTGTTGGTAAAACTTTTTGTTCATTTTAACATAAAATTTAGCATTTTGAGTTACTTTTATAATCAATGTGATCATTAAATCACTTTATTTTTGTTGTATTAATTTGATTCACTTAATATTATTTTTTCTTTAATTTATATTAACTTAATATTGAAGAAAATATATAATTTTTTATGCTACTTTATTTTCTTAATTCTTTGTAATTCTAAAGGATATCAAAAAAAGTCAAAAAAAATTACTACATACATCTTGAATAGATCTACTCAATTATATTTTATTTATATATTTGGATATATTTACTTGTGGTTGTTTGACATGTTTTAATAAATATTTTGATTTGTATTAGATTGGATGATTGAGGATATTAGTCTTAATCTTCTATGTATCTTGAAATGCTATTATTTTTAACGATTTTTCTTATTTTCTCAAAATTTGTAAATTGGTTTGGCTATATTATTTCTTCAATCTATGTCTTCATGTATCTTGAAATGCTACTATTTTTTACAATTTTTCTTATTTTCTCAAATTTTGTAAACTGGTTTGGCTACATTATTACTTCAATCTAAGTCTCTTCTCATTTGACTTTTACGTTACTTCAATTTGGTTGTTTTACATTTCTTTAATTTATTACTTCTCAACATTAATATCTATTTAATTAATACTTAAATAAAATATTACCAATATTTATGCTTATTTAATTTAGTAATTTGTAGTAATTCTAATGAAGGTGACATTGTTAAAAAAATGATTATTGATATCCTTATTCTTATGAGTTCTATGTAATTAAATTTTGATTTTTTATATTTTTTCTATATGATTTATCTCATTTCTCCAAAGTTTTTCCTTTGATTTTGTTATATTACTATGAAATAATAATTCTGCTCTAGTCTGGCAATTACATGTTTTGAATTGCTTATACTGCAATTCATCATTCTATCTCATTTTGTCTTTATTACATATTTACTTAATATTGAAAAAAAATATTTTTTATTGGTATTTTGTTAATTTGTAGTAATTCTTAATAGTTTTTTTATCAAGATGAAAATAATGTTGTTCTCTTCATGATGAGTACTATAAAATTAAATATTCATTTTTATATTTTTAAATATTTAAGTTTTTAATATTTTGGGTTACTTTATGAATAATTTTGACACCTACTTATTTTGATAATTGAAGATGTTCGTATTGATCTTTAAAGTATCTTGGAATTGAGATTCATCGTATAACTTATCTCTTTTTCTCAAATTATTCTTTTTGATTTTATTATATTGCTGTAAAATTTTAGTTCTTCTCACATGTGACCTTTACATTGTTTTATTTCATTATATTTTATTTCTTCTATTTACACTATTTTATCTTTAATATTTTTTGCTAAATATTAATATATTAATTGATTGCTAGTAATGTTTATTTAATTTAGTAATTTGTAAAAATTCTCGATGTCGTTTCATAAAGATGAAACGACTATGCTTGGACTCATCATGATAAGCACTAAAAGAAATAAATATTCACTTTTATATTTTTTGAATGTTTTTTATACCTAATAATCAAATTTACAAATCCTAGGTTCACTTGGTCAAGCTTATAATTTGTGCATGTCAGGTCTAAGCCATTTTTTTATGAGCGATATTATTACCCTTCATAATTTCTTACTATTCTTCAACAAAATCAAAAGCTTATCACTACACTTAATCAATGCTTAATCATCCTTTAGCCATCATCCATGTCAAATTTAAACTCCTCTGGGCTTCTTATAAGGAAATATAAGAGCTCACTTGCTTTGGAAGCCATCTAGTCTCCTTTTATTGGTTATTTCTAGTATAACATCACCTTGTCCAAGCCATATACTAAACTTTAGTGGAAAACTAGAGCCATTTAGTCCTAATTTTGTTAAAAAATTTATTCCAAGGTCTGTCATTGGAAAGATCTTTTGCTTTGATCTAAAAGTGTATTATGGCACAGCTTTAAATAAAATCCTTAGTAAGTTATAATATTATAATTACCTCAAATATTTCTTGCGATTGATCTCAAGGTTTGCTTCATGTAAAACCTTATTTTTTAGGAACTTCATTTAAATAATTCTTGTGCTATTGTTGACCTCACGAAATGTCTTTTCATGTCCTAACTTACTCTAAAATTTATTTAGGGTTCCTAGCTTACCAACCCATATAGAGGTTCAAATTTCAAATCATATGTATTTAAAATTTAAATTCTATATATTTTAATATTAAATTTAAGATATTCTAATTTCAAATTTAAGACCACTAAATTTCAAAATCTCTAATAATGAAATATATAAATCTAGGATCCCTTGATGGACATTTATTTTTCATAATTCTAGGCTAAGCAAATTATGTTTGTTAGCTAAATTCAAACCCTTCCTAATTTTGTACACTTCTCAACAAAAATAAAAATCCATGTGCTATGCTTAATCAATTCGTAAACCTCCTTTAGCTATCTCCATGCCTAATTCAAGCTCCTTGCTACTCCCTATAAGAAAACATGAGAGCTCGCTTGCCATGGAAGCCATCTAGCTCCTTTTATTGGTCTTGTCTTACATTATATGTCAACGATAGGTTCATAGGCACAATCTCAAAGAAAAACTAGAGTTGTTCAATGCCAATTTGATTGAAAATTTAGTCCTAGGTTTGGGTTTGAAGAAGTTCTTACTTGTGATTCAAAAGTCTATTCTATCATTGCTTTGAATAAATCATCCTTATGTTGTCTTACTAAAATTGCCTTAAATATTCTTGGTTCTTTTAAGCTAAAGTTTGCACAAAAATTTATGGTAAATGTCCATTCTTCCATGAAATGTTATTTACAAACTTATATCAATGTTCGAAATGTTAATGTCAATAATGTATGTGAATGTAAGCAAGATGTTACATTACTTCTTGTGTGTTCAAGCTATTGTTGATCATTTTCATAAGGTTTGTTTGGAAATTTCATAAAATATGTCCTCATAATAAACAACATTTTTCATCACAGTTTTGCAAGCCAAAACTTAGTTACTTTTAAAAAACTAGTCTTAGTGCCTAATAAAGGATCTCAATGTGATATCTTGCTACAAATCATACCAACTATACTTTACATGATTATCATTTTTTATATATTTTTATTCTCACCAATCCTTTAAACTTTACAACTACATGATTTTAGCACCAAATTAAAATTTTTATGCATTCACAATTTTCACAATTTCAACTTGGACGTGATTCGATCTATTTACCTGGCACAATAGATTGAGTCATCATTGGAAAGTAAACATAAACTAATGCATAATCATGTTAGCAAATTTATTTCCTTATATAACTTAAACATTAATTAGGAGCAATCCATGAAATTTTAATCAAAATAATACAAATGCCATCAAACTTTTCTTCAACCTGAGACACATAACATCGAAACCATTTCATATTCTTTATGTGCATGGCCACCCAAGAATATAAGATGCACTTTTATAGAAAAATATTTTGTTAAAATACATAATATGCTTCTACTTTTATATGTAAAGCATGAGGCTTCTTGCTTCTTCAATTAAGTAGACCACTAAACCACTTTAGTTCTACCAATTTTCATTGTTTAGCATGTAACCTCTCCTTCAAGCTCTTGTTAGCTCTTCACTGGGCTTCCTTAATCTCCTCAATTGGTTCCACTTAATGTTAACTCTAGTCAGGGTACAAGAAAACTATTTGACTATTACATATTGTGCCCTTCTATAACCAAATAATACCTTCCATGAAATCATGTTAGGATTATAAGATTATTAATATTTATTTTTTTATCCATGCTAATGCTCCATATCCACTAGATATCTTTTTATTTCTAGTATATTCCAAATGATCCTCAATCATTTCCATAATAGGTAACTTCAAAAGTATTACTTTAAGCATTATTTTGCATAAGACATTCAAGTGATAAATATAAATTTTAAATCTTAATAAACTTAAAAGAAATTAAAAATCTAAACTTCGAAATTTAAATTTCTATTTTAAAATTTAAATATTTCTTTAATGAGATAATATACTAATTAAAAGTAACAATACATGGGGTATAACTTTACCCCACCTAGTTGTGACATACATAGGTCGATATTAACGACCACATAACTACTTTTTTAACGTAGGACGTGGATCTTGTTTTGGAGCAAACCACCCAAAATCTCCTTGTGTTACATAATGTGCTCTCACTCATTTATAATTGCTGCTACTTATCTCATAAACTTACGCAATGATTTTAAAAATATAAATAATAATTTTTAAAAGGGCAATAATCATTGGCCACCCATTTTTTGTAAATCACCACCTCAAATGTTTCTTTAACATGTCTTTCGTAGACATCATTCATATAATTTCTACATTAGATAGGGTAAGGAATCATCCATAGAGATTAGCAAATGTAAGAGTGTATCAGTTTCATAGTTTTTCTCCATAAAACATGGCTTAACATAGCATCAAGGGTGGCCACATGCCAAAAAGGTGTTGCCAAATACGTAGGCCTTTTTTGAAAATTTTCGGTGAAAACCATCAAGGTAAACTACAGACCGCAACTACAAGGTTATTGGAGCTATTTGAACTAGACTAGGAAATGACTGGGAATTAAATTTTAATAAAATTATTTTGTTGCAAAATAAATTCAAGTTTTGATGTTAGCATTATTTTCTAATTTCCATTATTCATTTTTTATTCTACAATATTTATCTATTAATATATTATCACTTTTCATATTAACATTCTTATTTCTACATATGATTGTCGTCCAAACTACACTATATCTCACATCACATAATTTCATAATATCATATATGAGCATCTTAGATCCCATCTCATCATATCATTGCCAAAACATTGGCTTTTGTTTGGCCAGTTTCATGATAACAAAATAATCTTATCTCTAATACGAAGTTTTTATTCTAAGGGTTTTTGGTTGTCTCTTAAGCTAAATTTGTAAAAGTATTATGGATTTAGAATTTTATTACAAGTTGCCATGAAGAATTGTAAGAGGATTCTATTAGTAAATTACTTGTGTTTTCATTTTTTTATTGCACATTTAAGAATACTTCCCCCCACCAAACTTATTGTCTGTTAGAAAATAAAGTAAAGATCAACCCTTTCTAGGTGCTTCAATTCAAAGTTAGATCTACATGCACCTCGAGACAAATGGCTTAGCAAAAACACTAAATTCCTTTCTAATGCAATAGCATGTTGTTAATCTTTGAGTGGTTCAACTTAGATGTATATTAGTTCTATTTAGACTTAGTACTATGCAAAAATTTGTTTCCATACCTCTCACTAATCTCAATGGCATTGTTATTGTAGTATCAATTGCCATAAGCCCTTATATATTAGCATATTAAAATTTTTGCTTTTCATTCATCGATATATTTGCATCTAAATTTTGTTGAGTTGTTTGAAGCTTATTTTACAGCTTCTTTGATATTGTTAGCTTAACCTCTAATTCAAGCATACATCGTAGTATGCTAATTATTCTACTGGTACAAAGTTTTGTTCATTTAACTTAAAATTAAACTTTCTCGGTTGTTTCTACAATCCTTGTGACCCTTAATTAAGCTTCATTTCATTTTATTGCTTCAAATCACTTTATCTCATTTCAACATAAATCTATATTTACTTAATGTTTAAGTAGTAATATATTATTTTATGCTTATTTAATTTTTTAAAATTATAGTCATTAGAAAGATGATCAAATAGAGACAAAAGAACATTAGTAATAGCATCTTGTCTAGATCTACACAATTATGTCTTCATTTCGATATTTTCATACATTTTATTTCTAGTGTTTGTCATGTTGTAAGAGATATTTTTATTTGCAGTAGATTTGATGATTGAGGATATTAGTCTCAATCATGTAAGTATCTTGAATGCAACTTTCCTTTACAATTAATCTTTATTTTTCAAAATTTTTTATTTGAGTTGCTTATATTACTATTTTAATCTAAATTTCTTATCGTGTTACTTTTAATTTGCACCAATTTGTTTGTGCTACATTATTTCAATTTATCATTATTAAATAGTAATATTTTTAAATCAGTATTTAAATTAAATTTTATTTTTATTTACTTTTATTTAATTTGGTAATTTGCAAAAATTCCAAATAAGGTGTTATTGTGACAAACTTAATGTTGCCGACCTCATCCCATTGAGTTCTATGCAATTAAATATATTTTTGATAATTTTAAATAATACATTTTTTAAGGTATTTGCATGGATTATGAGATAGTTCTATTTGTAGTTAATTTCTCAATCGAAGATGTTATGTTTCATCTTAGTATCTTGTAATTTTTTTTCTATACAATTTATCTCATTTCTCCTCTTGTGTGACAATTACATGTTTTGACTTCGTTATATTACATTAAATTATTTTATCTCATTTCAACATTAATAAATATTTATTTAATATTTAAATCATATATTTATTTAATTTATGTTTGTTTTGGTAACTCACAGTAGTTGCTGACCTTTTTTGACCAAGATAAATTAAACATTAATGATCTCTTTATGATGATCACTAAAAATTTAAATTTTCAATTTCATAAAGTAAAATATTTAAGTTTTTAGTGTTTTATCTTACTTTATGAATCATTTTGACTCATAATTATTTTCATAATTGAGTATTTTAGTCTTGATCTTCTAGGTGTCATGGAATAGAGCTTTATCGTATACTTTATCTCATTTTTTCTAGTTACTCTCTTTGATTTTCTTATATTACTATGAACAATTGAATTCTCTTCACATGTGAGTTTTACATCATTTTTATTTCATGGTACTTTATTTCTTCAATTTATATTATTTTACCTTTAATATTTTTTACTTAACATGAACATATTATTTGATATGGTTTATGTTTATTTAATTTAGTAAGTTGCAAAAGTTACATATGAGGTTTAATAAGGGTGAAACAATTGTTGTTTGACTCATCCCGAGAAGCTCTTATCAAATAAATATCCATTTTAAAATTTTTAAATTTCATTTGTACCAAATTTTGAGATCATGAATGTTACACTCCATCTCTTTAATAAATTGGAATGCAGATTTATTATAAAATTATCACATATATTTAACAATTTTTCTTTTCTTTTGTTGCACTACTAAGAACACTAGTTGTGCTCTTCTGTGAATTTCACTTGTTTTTTATTTTGCTATATTATATTGATTAAATTTACCTCATTTTAATTTTAATATATATTTACTTAAAATAAAATAATGGTTTACTATTAATTTTACTAGTTGTGTTTTCTAATTCATAGTAATTCGAAATTTCATTGGACTTTTCTTAACTAGTTGTATGCAATTAAATATTTATTTTTCAATCTCTTCCATTTTAGAATTCTTAAGGTGCTATTTTTGTGTGCCTAACATTGTAATCAAATATGTTATATTATATCTCAGTATCTGTGAATGCAAGTTTCTCGTACTATATATATCTCATTTTCTTGAAGTTTTCAATTTAGTTTTCTTATGTTCCTATGAAATCATATTTCTCTACCCATCTCTTCATTACATAACTTTGATTTTTTTTACTACACTACTTTAATTTATTTTATTTAAACATTATTATATATTTAACTATTATTAAAACAATAATTTTTTTTATTTCTGATTATTAACTTTGGAAATTCTTATTATTCTAAACAATAATCAATTAGGATGAGACAAAATTTCTATGTTGTTTTAACGAGTACCCATAAATTAAATATTTAATTTTGTATATTGAAAACATTACCTTTACAAGTTATTTTAATTCATGCATAATTTAATTATAATTTTTTTTGCATTAAATCTCCTTATTATCTTTGAATGTAGATTTTTTCTTTATAATTTTTATTATTTATTCAAATAATTCTATTAGATTTTTTTACTAAACAATATTTGGAATACTATGGATAACAAAAAATAATGAAACATTATTTTATTATAAAGAAAATATACATTAATGTCTAATATTAGATAAATTGAAATAAAATATCTCAACCTAATCAAAGTGATGGAATTGTCATGTAAGAGTAGAATAAATGTCTCATTGTAATATAACAAAATAAAATAAAAATCTAAAGAAAAGAGTCAAATTATATGAGAAAGTTGCACTGTAAAGATACTTTGGAGATGGACTATAATAATCTTAATCATCAAAAAAGGTACTTATCAAAATATCTCTTAAAGATTGCAAAACCTATAGTATGATAAATTGAAGTAATGTAACAAAACTGAATGAAAGTGATGTGAAGGCCACACGACAAGACATTCGAGTTACATAGTAATAAATAAAATTAAAGAAAAATTTGTGAAGAAATTTGATAGCTTATTTAGGGAATAAGAATTCTAACGTACTATGTGGAGCTCAAGAAATATCGTCAAAAGTGCAATCTAGAGCTTTTCAAGTTGAGTCCAACAATGATTGTTGACTTGAGTGCACTATGCTTGGAATTATGATGCATTACCAAAGTAAACAAGCATAAATAAAAATATATGATAATTTTAACACAAAGTGAATATATAAAAAGACGTAACATAGATATTTATTTAATTTTTTCCCTAACTTTTACCCTTAAATAACTGAGGATGACATGAAGAAAATCATTCCCTTAAATTTAATAATTGTTGACTATAAGTAAAGTCATCCCTATTTTATTTGATAAGATATCCACATTTACAAAATCAAGTAATTTGATTATAAACTAAAAACAACAATGTTAAAATCTATATTACTAAAAAATTAGAAAATAATTATGATTATTTGCACAACTAATTTGCATAAACAAAAAATGGATTATTATAATGATTTTTGAATCACTATTTATAGGGAACCTATTGTGATTACAATTGAAGTGAAAATGAGTGTACAAAAATAAGAAATGCACTTGTTATTCAAAAATTCTTTATAAAACAATTTTATATTTGAAAAATGGTTTGATTCAAAAACCATAAAAAATAAAACAATTATGAATATAAAAATTATTATTTTATTTCATACAACTTATTGAGATGAGACCAATGACATTTGATTAGTGTTGATTGAACAACATTAAGAATTATCACTAATTAATAGAGCAAATAAGCATAAATAATAGTAAAGTATTTTTTAATATTAAGTAATTTTTATTAGAATTGAAGTCATTTTGTTAAAAAAATCAATGCAAAGTAATGGACACAAGAAATGAGATTTTGTGTTGCTTAAAGACATAACAATATTCAAAGTGAAACATTTGACAAAAAAATGATACAAATTACATGAGAAAGTTCACTTCCAATATACAATGGACATCAAAGATAAAATCCTTTGTCATCAAATGATGTATGGATCAAAGTGGATCGAAAAATCCTGGAAATAAATATTTTAAAAATATTAAAATTATTATTTAATTAGATATATCTCTTAAATAAGAGTTCAATGATGTTTGGTTTTTCTCTGTCAGAACCAGTTTAGAATTATTACAAATTACAAATGTAAAGATCTAAAAAATTAAATAATGATATTAAATAAAAATATATTAAAATGTAAATTAAATAAATGGAAGAAATATAATTTAATAAAATCAAACTAATTTATAAGTCAAACAACATGAAGTTCAACGATACATAATACTATAACAAACATAAAAAAGAAAATTTTGACAAAATGATATAATTTTATAGCAAAGTTTTTTTTTCAAACTTAATAAAGATATCAATTATAACATCCTCATTCATCAAATCTTTTAAATAAAAATGTTTCATAAAGCATGCTAAAACAATAGAAATAAAATATTTCAAAATATAGAAGCGAAAAATGATTTTGATAGAGACAATGGAAGCGAGTTCAATGAATACTTTTTTCAATAGGATATCATTTGGAATTACTATAAATTACTACTATAAATAAGCATAAATAATAATATTTTTATTATTTTAATGTTAATTAAATTTATACTAAAGCTTAAATGAATTAAATGTAAATAATAGAATTAAACCAAATCAAAGACATATAAATGTCATAAGTGAGGAGAATTAAAGTTGCATAATAATGTAACCAACAAAAGCAAAAAAATTAATAAGTGGGATAAATTCTATAGGAATATAAGTTTTCAAGGAACTTAGTAGATTGAGTGTAACATTATTTATTATCAAATTAGCTATAAAACAAAATATATCATTAAGAATGACAAAATCCTAAGAACTTAAAAAATTAAAAATATTAAAAAGGGCATATTATTTTGACAGAGCTTATTGAGACAAGTTCAATAGTATTTATTTTATCTCAATGTGAACCTTTTTAGAATTACTATGAATTTATAATTTGAGGAAACAAAAATTGAAATAAGTTATCATTTTTATAAAAATAATAATCCATATCAGTCTAAATGGCATTTATTTTTCCTTGATCATGTCTCCTAATGATTTAAAAAATATTATGTAATTAAATAAGAATAAATAATAACAATATTTTATTTTAATACATCGAAAATTTATAACAAAATTAAATATTATAAATTTAAATAATATATTATTACAAAATGAATGTGATGAAAACTTTTACTATAAATGACTTCGGCATACAAAAAAAATTGACAAAATGAAAGTAAAAATATGAAGAAATAAGAAATTATAAAAGAACATTACATTCCAAGATACAACGGATGTTGACCATAATATTATTGTTGTTAATAAGGTACCAATTAAAAGCCTCATAAAGTCTGTCAAACCCGTAAAAAATATTTAAAAAAATAAAATTGTATAATTAATTTATTGTATCTCATTAAGATTAGCCTAATAATATTTGTTTTATCTCAATCATAACTTGTTTGAAATTATAACAAATTATTATTTTAATATTAACTAAATATGTACTACATTAAAAGTGAAATAATTGAAGCAATATAATATAACCAAATTATTTGCGGCGGGTATGCCAAGTGTTTTGCTCTCGAAGGATTGAAGGATTGAAGGTGCTGGTGCTAGTGCTGATGCGGCGGAGCGGGTGACGCGGGTAAAGTGGAGGCTGGCGACAGAGGCGGGGACTGTCGACGACTGGGCTGTGATTGGGGACGTGTTGAAGGTGCTAGTGCCGATGCTGGTGATGGTGCTGGTGTGAGCGTTGACGAGCGGTTGGTGATTGGTGGAGGTGATGGTGCTGGGGCTAGTGCCAACGCTAATGCGGCGGAGCGGGTGATGCGGGTAAAGTGGAGGCCGACGACGGAGGAGGGGACTATTGACGACAGGGCTGTGTTTGGGGACGTGGAGATTAGTGATAGGTGGTAGAGACAGGCATTGGTGCGGGTGGGCTAGCTGAACAGTGGTGCGGTTGGCACCGGCAAACAAAGTGGAGACGGAGGGTCAGTGGCGGTGACTGGTAAGATAGCAGTGCTCCGTTAGTAACCACGGTAAGGGGAGAGATGGCAAGCATGTGAAGGGATAGTGTTGCAGGAGCGGGTAACGGGAAGCGGATCGTGCGTGCTTACTGTTTTGGATAGGTGCGGGCGCCCTATTTTGCTGTGGAAGTCAACCTGGAAGTCCGGGAATTCAAATTTTAATTCCGAGGTAGCAAGCTAGTAGCGTGGATAGCTGGAACATGATTAAAGTGTAAGTGTCGCTACATGGTAAATTATCGACTCAGCTTCCTGCATGGTTTTGGGGCGCCTACAGCCCTAACGACGTTGAATCAATATGGAGGGATCTAAGGGAAGGAGGAGCCACCAGAAAACCATGATGTCTACGAGCAAATCGCCGGAGAGAGAAAGTTACGTAAGCGCCACAGAGGAAATGGGTGTGGGCACTGGGAAGACAATTGTTCGTGCTTCTGGAGCCCAGGTTGACATAGAGGAGTTTGGATTTCTTAGGCAGGCGGCGAAGACATCGCCTGACTGTACTGATTCATCGTGGAGTCCCATGGTAGTGGTAGACTCTGTGGCTGAGCAAGAGTCCTCACCCAAAGGGAAAGCAGCGCTGATGCAGACCTCTGATCACAGTATGCAGGGGGGTGGTGCTTTGGCAGAGCTGGGAGATGAGGAGAGGAAGGCCCAAGAGCACGCGGGACACACGTGGATGGAGGAGATTCAATGCTCTGATCAGGATGGTGCCGGGGGGAGGCGAGTAGCTCTCAATTGCGGGCTAAGAACCAGAGGCCCAACCGAACAGAATGAGCTTCCGGGAGGCCTTAGTCTCCAAAATCAGTGCTCCCAGCAGATGTGTAACATCCTTTGTCCGGCCGGCCACCATCGACATTAAGGAAAAAGCGGCGGGCATGCTTGACAAGGCAGATAATGAAGATGTGGTAATGTCATCTGAAGCGTGCTATAGACTTATTGAATTCCATAAATTCAACTCGGTCGGCCGCGTTTATGGAAACTCTCTCCTGTTATTCGTTATTGCATGGATCTTAAAGAAGCGATGGTGTGACTGCTGAAATTTCAAGATCCTGGACTTGTCCTTCAGTTGCTTCGTCTTACATTTTGACTGCATGCAAGATAGGAACGAGGCGTGGTTGGGCAGGCCGTAGCGGGTTGCCGGCGAAGCCATGGGGTTGGACGTGTGGATGCACGAATTTCGCCCAAACGACATGACGGCAATGCTTGCACCAGTGTGGGTGTGCTTCCCCTGCCTCCCTTTAATATATCGTGATATGGAGAACATCCTTAGAATTGCCAAAGTGATTGGGGAGCCTTTCCTGCTTCACGGTTGGATGGCTGACATGTAAAAGTCTGCTTTTGCTAGAGTTTGCATTCGTATGGATCTCTCAAAACGTTTAAAACCCGGCACATTGCTAAGATGGGAATTTGGCAGAGTGTATCAGCCATTCGAATATGAGGGGCTACCTCGGGTTTGCTTCAGTTGTGGGCGTGTGGGGCACCTTGCGGGGTATTGCAATATGCACAAGACACAGGAGGCTACGCATGTGTACACACCTGGGAAGAATGCAGAGTGGCGGGGACAAGGCAACCACAGGAATTGCAGCAACAACAGCAACTACAACTACAACAACAACGAAGACGAAAGAGGCGGTTGTCTATGGAAGTCAGGAGCCTGCTTGTAAGCAGACAATGGCTGTGGCAAATATCTCATGTCACGTACCTGACACTGAAGCGGAGTGCTACAGGACTCAAAGTGAGCCGGAACGACATGCGCGCAGTTTGGAGGAAAACACAAAGCTGGGTGCCTCGGTCCATTGATGTTAGTTCTTCTTCGATGCAGGAGGCAGGGAGCAATTGCGTACAGAAATGCACCTAGGATGTCCTAGTACCCAAGCAGAATTTAAAGGGAAGGAACAACTACTTGGGCGAGGAGTCTATCCATGGCCAGAGGAAGGGACATGTTAAGGGCGGCTTGATTCTCAAAGGCAGGAGCAAATAAGGGGATGAAGTCAAGGCTGGAGGAGGACTATGCAATGTAGGATGCCATACACAGAGATGATTATTACAACAGTACGTAGTAGGAGGGGAGCTCCTGGGCTGCACTTCGTGGGGCGCAGGTCATGGGGTTGGACGCTGGCAGCAGGTATCTAACTCATCATGGGAGGCTGTGAATTGGCATGGTGGCATGAAGTTATGCGCACGAATGTGGGTGTTATGGCAGTCTCGCTGTGATGGGGGCAATATTGTGGCAACCTTATAGACTAATTGATAACGATAAGAGTTGTGATTTGGAATATCAGGGGAGTCTGGGACAAGAAATCAAAGTGTTACTTACGAAGACTCATTCGCTAAAACAGTGTTGCGATGGTGGCTCTTGTCGAGACGAGGGCTCAATATTTTCTGAGGAAGGATGCAGACTGGCTTCTTAGGAGGGAATGGAGCTTCGTAGTGCAACCTTCAGTAGAGATGTCAGCAAGAATCATACTACTGTGGAAGAGCTGAGTGGATATCTCGATCATCGTGCCTTCACTCCATGTTGTAGCACTTGAGATCAGGCTTAGCAGTACGAAAAAACTATGTTGCTGCGTGGTGTATGGCCCGGAGGATCATTTTAAGCGGCATGAGGTTTGGTACGTAGTGAGGAGCATGGCATCCGGTGATGATCTTCTCATGGTGGCGGGTGACTTTAACATCGTAATGACGTAGGAAGAAAAACGGGGTGAAAGGAAATTTATCTATGGCAAAGAGCAGCAAGAGCTTGCAGACCTCATGTAGGAGTTGCAACTAGTGGATGTGGGCTTCTCTGGCAACATCTTCACATGGTGTAAGGGGAAACAGGGTGGTGCATAGATCTTAGAGAGGCTTGACAGGGTGCTGCTAAACAATGTGGGGCTGCAAGAGTTTCATACGTCCACTGTCTCGCATCTTAGCCGCCTTGGCACTGATCACTGCCCTTTGCTGGTCAAGTTGGGCAGCATCCAGCCGTGGGGTCACGTGGCAAGGCTACAATTTGACAGTGTCTGGCTGGATTTCCCGTAGTCAATAGGGGTGGTGCACCATGCATGGAGCAGGCGTGTGGGCGGAGATCATTTGGAGGAGTTAATGACAAAATTGCACTGCGCTCTAGTTGCACTGCGAAGGTGGAGCAGAGCCGAGGCAGGGAACCTTGTTGAAAACAATGTGGAGCTGGAAAGATGGATCAATGAATTATAGACGAAGGAGTTGAAGGAGGGGCTGGACGACGAGGAGAGCTCGTGTCTTGGTCATATGATTTCGGCATTTCATTGTGGGTGTGCTCTCGAGGAGAAGTGGTGGTGGCAGCGTGTGAAGCTCCATTGGGCCCAGCTAGGGGACCGTAATTCCAGGTTCTTCCATGCGGCCGCGTCCGCCCGTCTGCGCAAGAATCTCATTGCCCAGCTCAAGGATGAGGAGGGTAGGGTGGCGAATACGCCCAAGAGCATTACTGCCATCATCTTGGCCTTCTTTTAGGCGAAGTGGCATTGTGTAGGTCGTGAGCTTCTGTCGCTGAACGTTACACTGCATGGCATCGTGAGCAGTGACATGACAGAGCAGCTGAGCCATCGGGTCTCTGAATTGGAGGTCATAGCGGCCATCCATGGTATCAAAAGAAACAAAGCTCCGGGCAATGATGGGATTACTGCTAAGTTCATTCACGGTTTCTAGGAGATCACTTACAGAGACATCATTCGAGCAGTGCTTACCTTTTTGGATGTGAAGCAGATGTCGAAGGAGTGGAAGGACATGTTAGTGGTTCATATCTCTAAGCGGCAGGGTGCCTGCATGACGGAGCATTTCCGCCCCATTAGCCTCTGCAACACTATATACAAGGTGGTGGCACGCATCCTTGTGGAGAGACTGAAACCCTTGATGCCTCTCCTCAAATCGCGTGAACAGGGTGCCTTCATCCCTGGATGCAGCATCTCCGATAATATCTTTATCCCGTAGAAGATGGCCTCTCGTATGCATTCCTGCTCTTCCAAATCAGAGCTCATGGCGGTCAAGCTGGATATGGCACAGGATTACGACTGTGTGAGATGGGATTTTTTGTTCAGGATGATGAAGTGCATTGGGTTCCCTCCATTATGGTACAAATGGATTGAAGCTTGCATCCTATCTTCGAGATTTGGGGTTCTCATCAATGGCATTCGTCTTCCATGGGTGGAGGCACAGAGGGCGCTCCTACAGGGCTGCCCACTCTCGCCTTACTTGTACCTCATTGTGATCGAATAACTCTCAGTAATGGTTCATGAATATGAGACAAAACAGCTGCTTAGATTTAGGCCAGGGCAGCACGCGCTGCCGATCTCGCACCTGCTCTACGCGGATGATGTCCTCTTGTATGTCGATGCTACACGCAGAGCCACCCATGCGGTGTGCAGAGTCATGAAGAGCTTCAGCAATGGCACAGGCTTACAAGTGAATCTCTCTAAGTCCAGGTTTTTTTCAGCAGAAGGAGCAGCAGGAAGAAGGCTAACCTAGTGGCGGAGAAGCTTAGCATGGTGCAGGGTTCTACACTTACGTACCTGGGGTGCCAATGGCGGCGAGACGGCTCAAGAAAAAGTACTTCAACTTCCTAATTCAAAAGTTGGAGGCCTGCATTGCTAGTTAGCAGATTCACCCTCTATCGCTTGCTGGTAGAGCTAACCTGGCCTCCTCGATCCTCAATGCCATCCCAAGCTATATACTCAGCCACTACGTCATGCCCATGGTAATTATTGACGAGATCAAAAGGAGGATCAGGAGCTTCTTGTGGTGCGAGGTGAGCAACACGTAGTCGATGCACTATGCATCCTGGCAAAAAGTCACACTACCGAAGGAGGCTGGAGGCCTTGGGCTATGGGACCTCCACATTTGGCAGTGTGTCCTGCTTATGAAGCAATGCAACCATTGAGTAGTGAGGACAGCGCCTGGGTGGACATCATGAGGCAGAAGTATAGCGTGACGCATAACGCCTTGAGGATTCCTTGGAACACTTCCCATGCATGAAAGGTTGTACTGGAGGCAATGCTGACCACGGTAGTTAGCTTTGCATGGAGAATTGGCGAAGGAAAGAGGGCAAAGTTTGAGGAAGACAATTAGCTCGATTTCCTCCTTATCTGCAGCTGGCCTACGTTCATCAATATGGCATCGGCGTAGCCAGCGACTGTGGCTGAATGTATCACTGTGGCTGGGGACTGGGACGTTGATAGATTCGCGAGTGAATGGGTGTGCATCTGCTTGATAGGGTGCTGCATTTGCCCAGGGCCTGATCGTCTACACGTGATATTCTGTTTTAACTGCATATTAAGATGGAGGGGGTTGACAATGGAAGGATTTACCAGGACTTGAAGTCCAATGCCGACGACGTCCTCAGGCGAAATAACAGGCGGGACTTGGACCAGATAAGGGGCCTCTAGAAGCTCATGACGCTGTCGAGGGTACATATGTTCCTGCGGAGCTTGGTCAGGGATCACCTCCCTACGGTGGCCTGGCTAGCTCGGAGGGGAATGGCTGGAAATAGCTGCTACACATAGGGCTGCGCGGTAGAGGAATCCACGCAGCATGTGTTTTGGGACTGCCCGTAGGCTCAGGCATTCTGGATGGACAGGCATGCACGGGAGGCTGTTTCTATGCTGCAGTCGTCTCGGGGTGCACACATCGAGTTGACATTTCTTCACCGGGTCATGGAGCTTGTCGCCTCATCTGCGGCGAGGCGTGGGGCTGGCACTAACCATGCTGCTACATTGGCTACCACAATTTATTACATTTGGGAGAGACGAAATATGAAGCAGCACAACGATCACATCGACAACCCCTGTACTATTTGCGCAACATGAGGATGGAGATCAGTGCAGCAACGAGCAATGTAGCATTTACCCATTCATGTCCAGTGGGAACCCTTGCACTTCTTCAGAAGTGTTGGTAACCCATACTTGGGTCCCCCCCCCACTGGATGGATAAAAGTGAACCACTTCTTTTGAAGAGGGCTCCATTGGACTTGGGCTGGTGGTGCTGGGCTTCTTGGGAAGGCCAATATTGGTGATGGGTAGGAGGGTTGTCTCGTGAGCATGCGAGGCCTTACAGGTTTAGGCAATATTGGAGGCTCTCGAGCTGTTGAAAGACTCCCTGGTCCAGTACCGCGCTATGGAGATTCAGACGGATTCTATGTTGGTGTTGCTGGAGGTCCGTAAGATTATTTCCAACTTGCTTGTGGCTGGCCCCTTTGCTGAAGCCATCGCGCATGCAAGGTGCCTGGATGCTGTCTAACTTACTCACATTTACAGGGAGGGAAATGAGCCTACTTACTTGGTGGCACGTGGTGCGTGCTGTAACGAGTTTGTTTGGAATAGAGGGGTGTCCCTTCCTAAGCCACTCCTTAATCTGATGTTGCTCGATTTCCTTTTTGATCCCCTTTGAGGGCCTCAAATGTGTATCCTTTTATAAGGCTTATGCCTCTTTTGAATAAAAAAAAAAGACACATGAGGGGAGACTTAAATTTACACTATTTTACAAAACGATAAAAAAATTTAAAAATTGAGATAAATTACATAAGAAAATTGCATTCCATGGTACTAAATAGATTGAGCTTATAATTCTTGTTCTTCAAAGTAGATTTAAACCAAAATGTCTCACAAAGAATACCAAAACCTTAAAAAATACTTAAAATATTAAAGCAAAATATTTGATCAAATAAATCTTATTAAGATGGGATCAATGATGTTTGGTAATTTTTTATTAAACACCATTTGGAATTACTATGAATTACGAATGAAAATAAGCATAAATGATAAAAAGTTATTTAATATTTAGTAAAAATATTTCAAAACTAAGATGAAAAAAATTGAAGCACTCTAATATAACTAAATCAAATTGATGTAATGGTCACACAGAAAGAGATTTAGAGTTACATAAAAATATAATCAAATCAAAGAAAAATATTCCAAGAAAATGAGACAAATTATACTCAAAATTTATATTCAAAGGCACAAGTTTGATCTAGGGTAACATCCCTAATCGTCAAATCATGTACGGATTAAAATGTTTTGTAATGTGTCAAAATCATCAAAAATAAAATAATAAAGAAAATATAAACATAAATTTTTAATTCGATTCTACTAATCAAGAGTCCAATGATATTTTTCATCTCCATTAGATTTTATTTTCAAATTATTATAAATTATTATAGTAAATAAGTATAAATAATAATAAAATATTATTTTTATATTAAAAAATATATTTAATTTGTAATAAGATAAGTTGAAGTAATATAATATAATAAAAAAAAGTGATGTAAAAGTTATATAAGATGAAATTTTGAGTTACATAGTCAAAAAATTGAAATAAAAAATTTGAAAAAATAAGATAAAGTTTATACGATTGTTGATTTCCAAGAATAATAAGATTGATGGTGAAATCCTCAATCATCAAATAACGTAAGAATCAAAATTTCTCCTAAAGCACAAAAAAAATTATAGAAAATAAGTTTTAAAAGATTTTAAAAATGAATGTTTAGTTTATTATAATTGTCGATAAGAGCCTAACAATGTCTGTTTCATTTCTATTGGATCTCAATTTAAATTACCATCAATTAATGAAATAAATAGGTATAAATAATAATAATAATAACAATAATAATAGTATTTAGTAAATTTTTATGAATAGTAAAGTTAGAATGATTGAAGCAATGTATATAACCACATTTGAAAGTGAGATATATAGCTTGAGAAAGTTACTTTTAATGGTACTTAGCATACCAAGTGTAACATTCTTGATGATCATATTTGGTATGAATCATAATGTTTTATATTGCACGTCAAAAATTTATAGAATAAAATATTTAGAAATATAAAATTGATCACTTTTTTTATAGATTTCATCAATATGTGCCTAATGAGATTATGTCATCTTGATTTGATGTTGTTTAGAATTGTTATAATTTATAAAATTAAATAAGAACAAATAATAATAAAATATTCTTTTAAAGTTAAAAAACTTATGTTAAAGTTAAAATAAGTTTAACATAAGCAATATAATATAACTAAATCAAAAGCATGCAAAAGTTACCAGAGAGGAGAATTAGAATCACATAATAATATAACCAAAGTAATGCAAAAAAATTTTTGAAGAAATTCAACAAATTGTGTGAGAAAATTACATTCCTAGATACTAAAAAAATCACACAAAATGCATGACAAAACACTAAGAAATAACAAACTTAACAAAATTAAAATAGTATTTAGTTAGATAAAGCTTATCGAGACAAGGCGAGTGGCGATTGTTTACCTTTATTAGAGATCATTTTAAATTATTGTTAGTAACCAAAACAAATTAGCATAAATAATAATAAATTACTTTCTGGGTATTTAGTGAATATATAATAAATAAAAAGATAAATTAAGGTAATATAATGCAAGTAAGTGAAACCAATATTAAGAACACAAGTGTGGAGAGTTAGAGTTCTAAAATTATTAGCCAAATCAAAATAAAAAATCTAAGGAAAAATTTAATTACATAAGAAAACTACACACACGTATCACTTTTGTAGTTGAAATATCACGTTGTCCTCTTCAATGTAATCCCTTAACTATGATCAAAATCATACCTATATAAATGAACATGTACAAATCCTTCGTCATATTCATAGCTACTTAAATAGTTTATATGTTGATGTTATTGAATCCTTTTTAGAATACATGATAGAGACATGGGCATTCTCCTTATTTGGAAAAAAAATGAAACAACCAATTGCCAACCATAAAGTTTAAAAAGAATATGAATTCCATCTCTTAAGGATAAAAGGTTTATTTTGAAGAAACTCGAGACAAAATTTATTGGGACCAAAATCTCTATACATACCAAAATGATGAACAAGTATGGAAAATAAGAGCAGACCACTAAGTAGCAATTGTGGATTGCTACTAGTAAGTACAGCTTTTTATAACTAGCATTTCTCCAAAACAAGCAGTCCTAACACATGAAAGATAATACCAGTAAACACACAAGTTCACATGTTACATATGTGAAATTTATAACTCATATAACTTTATTTTATTCCAACTAAAACCATTTTTTCGTCTAATGCAACTTGTTTGGATCAGTTCAAGCATTTGCTCCAGTGCTCCCTCCAATCTATTTTTCATAATATGAAATTTTAGGGAACCTGCAGCATCTTCAGGATCTATAAAATGTGAGGAATAATGCAAAAGATAGTGGTCACCATTTTATTGATCCCCAAAATGTTTTTCATAATCTTCATCTTAGATTATTTCCAAATTGATATTTTGCTAAGGAAAAAGCTCAGAAACATTAGTAGTGTCATCTATATTCCCTATGAAAGGAACATAAATGCATTTTGAAAACATATTCATTCCTATAAATTTTGGCAGTAGCTTCTTCATCAAAAATTTTTTCTGATTTGAAAAAAAGAATTGTCACTTGTAATAGCAGAAGCATAAGTTCTCTTTGATCGTATTTGTTCTTTTAATTCTTCTAGACACTTAATCATCTCATCTACTACATTGAATACTATTATTGTTAGGCTTATTATAGTTGCTAAGCTCTCATTTCTTACTTCTTCAGGATTCCATAGATTGATGATCATGGGGAAAGATTGTATGCCAAGGTTAATGAAGCCTTTTTTGATAAAAGTAATTCCCAAAGAAAGTTCAAGGAACATGTGCTAGTCTCCATGAATGTGGCAAAAACATTTATTAACTTGCATTATCTTTATGTTAATACTTCTTAAAATGAATCACTTTCATAAAAGTTTAAGAACATTAAGTTCTTTAGTCAGAACCTTGTAGTCTTTCCCTGATGATAAGTCTAATCTACTAGAATCTCTTCATAAGGGCATGATCAAACCCTAATATTTTCAAGATGTCCTTATTTTTGGTATGTTAAGAAACCTATTAGTATTTCTTCAGTAGTTGAAATATTTTCTAAAAGAATTTGTTTAAACAAACTTGCAGTTTATGGACTTTTTTACAATATGTTTGAGTAAATATTGTAAAATCTTCTATTTGATTAGAGATATTTCATGGGGTTGGACTTCCAAGGAATTTTATAACCTTTGTTGTTCATGATTGACAAAATCTTTTATCCCCATTTTCACTTTTAGTTTGCCTAAGGGCAAGCCTACAATCTACCTCTCCTAAAATAGTTCAACCATTAGCATCTTTATTTTCCTTTATAATTTAACCTTTTACAATGTTTTTTCTCTTTGATGTGGGCAAAACGTTTTCTTAATGGTGAGGAAGATGTTTCATAAATAGACTAAGTGTAAGAAAAACTATCAATAAGAACATCCATGATTTATTACAATACATTCTAGTTCTTTCTAGTATTCCACATATGATCCAATAAGCACTTATGGAACTCAATAACCAATTGTTGAGATCTATATTGTGAATTTGAATTTCAAAGAAATCTTTGAGTGTATCAAGCACAAAAGTGATTTGGATGGCAAAAAGGGAGTTAGAGTAGTTTATTTTCTATAAATTATGTTATTGTAATATTTTATAACACCATAAATTATCTTTATACATGCTAAAACCTTCAACATATATGGCAATTCATTTTCTTTTATAAATTCTATTACAATATCCACTTATAAGTATATTCTTTGTGGATGTTTTCTTACATTTTTTCTATTTCAATATATTACAATTTTTTCACAACCTTCCAATCATAATCTTTTTCTACTATTAAGTAACTATCTCAGTGAGGAAATTGTAAAGGAACAAATTCTTTGGTTACATGTTTTATCCTTCTCGCCTACTAGATATGTTGAACACTGTCGCTTTGTTTTCCTTTCAACCTGATTTTGGCATGTGAGGCTCTTACAAGCTTAGCTAAATTATGAATGAAAAGTGTGAATAATTAAGTTTTCCATGAAAACTCTTGATATCGATTAGTGTTGGAACATTGCTAGTCATGTCTATGATAGAATTATTATATGACCTTGTAAATTTACTTTTCCATCATAAAATGTAATATATCATTTCTCTATTTTCATCTTCTTTTTTTGATAATATAATAAATTTTTTCAAGTATATTTGAAAAATGTTATAAATGGGTTAAATAGGTAAGAGGATCTAGACAGAAGCTATGCATGCCATCTATGTAAGTAGTTATGAACTATGTTGTGGTTTTAAAAGATCTCCATTTTTCATTGAAATATAGATGGTGAATATTTTTATCCAAAGGGCATAACTAATCATTCATTATTCCCTTCAAGGATTTTAAATGTTGTCCATAGCATATTTCTTTGTCCTATGCAACTAGTAATAATTCTGATTTTGGGTTGAATTTACTATAAATATTGCTATTATGAATTTTATGTAGTAGATTTTCTTTCTTAGTTATAATATACCCATCATCTATAGTATTATCATTTAATCATTTATTATTAAATAGAACTTTTTTGTATCTCATACTATTTCAAAATGTTTTGTAACTATAAATGTTTTAGTTATTGAGGACTATTACTTTCCCTTATTAATCCTAATTTTAATAATTTTTTGGTATGCATTTCATAATTCCCAATGTCTTTAAGGTTGGCATCTAGTTGTTTCATTTTAAAGATTAAATTGAGCATGTTTATTTCTAGTTTACATGTTATCTACATTTTCCTCCAATTTTCAAAGGATTTTTTATGTATAATTTGAAATTATATTAATTATTTTATCTTTTGTCTAACTTTTTTAATATTTTTATAAAATCATTATAGTTTACATAAATAGTTAAAACAAATTCTTTTTCCTAAGTCTTCTTCAAAACAAAAATTCTCTAGTTGTTCTAATATGTGTTCACCCTCCACTGAGAACTATATAATATGGAGTTAACTCTTTTGGAAAGCGATAGTCTATCACCTTGGAATGTTATATGCCATCTTAAAGTATTGATAAAATTCATCCCAATTACAATTTCTACTTGGTTGGAATTTATTTTATTTATGCATGTTATTTTCATTGGATACTTCTGTTGGTTATATTTTGTATGTCAATTGGATAGAGTTTTTTCAACTATTTTTTACTTTCTTATTATGTCTAATATTCTATGTTTGTATGCAAGTGTTCTAGTATATTAAGGAATCTTTCTTATTTCTACATGAGTAAATGATGTTCAAATATCTGTTATACCATCTAATGTGATTCTATGACCAATGAAGTGTGTAAATGATGTTATTGAACTTATTACATCTACATTATGTATCAAGGAATTCAAATTCTATATAGTTCAATTACTGTTGTATTTCTAAGCAATTAATATTTTTAATTGGTGCTTTTGTTTTATTCTTATGTTGTGATAGCTCTAACTCTAGCAAATTTTTTGTAATATGTAATTGTCTAATCATTCCAAGTCGTATCTTGATCTTTAATTTCAAATTATTTTAAAATCTATTATAATATTCTTCAAATTTTGTGCCGTTATATGTACTATGTTTTCGGCATAAACCCTCCATAAGTCTTGACTAATATTCTTACATGTTTTTTGATTCGTGATTAAATATTTTTGACATTTATTAGAATTTTGTTAGCAGTTATTTTAGATTCTTTAAACTCATCATCACGCTCTACTATTAAGTTCTTAATATTATAAGTTTTAAAGAGATATTGGGTGTATTTATTTAAATTTCATGGGTTTTTAATAATCATATTTAAAAGCTCTAGGTCTATATCTTCTACTTTGACTTCCTCATTAAAACAACTACGGATAACACTATCTCATTATGATATATTTTTCACAAAGCTTACCATATCACATCCTTCCTCAATGTGTAATTTTTTGTGCAAGTTTAATTTTTTTTTATTTTTTCTTATTTCAACATTTATTTACAAAATGACTTTTTTCTTCACATGTAAAGCACTAGTATTTTTTGGTCAGTGGTTTATGAGTTTTGAACCTTTGTACATGATTTCTCCTAGCTCTACCTTTCATATAGTATTCACCCCTACTTAATTTTTCCCAACTTGGTCTAGTGCTATAGTATGCAGGTATCACAAATAAAAACATCACCATAAAATGAATTCCTATAATACTTTATAACATATAGACTCATTTTACTTTTCAATTATTATTTTTCATTGAGGATGAGGTAATTTATTGAAATATTTATCCCTTAATGTGGAATTCATAAAACTTCGACCGTTTTTGTAGCAAGAGTAAAACTTCAACCGTTTTTATTGGTATTTGTCAACTATACGCTATTGAGAAGGAAGAACTTGTGGTATCTATTATCATACAACAATAACTTGTTATATTCATCTCAAAGAAGTGTAATTCATCCAATCCATGTCTCACAAAAGATTAAAGTTAGCCTTCAAAAAGGGGTTGAGGTGGTGGGCGAGAAGCAATGACTAGTACCATTAAGCTTTTCGAAATTTTGGTATTATAAGATAGGTAGTATAGTGGCATTGAATAAAAAATTCAACATCTTCAACTTATTTGTAGGTATTCTAGTCATGTTGCCAATCATAAGTAACAAATATAACATATAAATCTGCTTCTAATTCCTATAATTTTATTATATTAAAAAATTACATGTGATAAGGGCTAAACTCTTCTAAGTCTTAAAAATTAATCATCATCAACTCGATCTTCTCCAAGTAAAGCTACATGTTGATTGGAAAATCTATAGCTAAGTCTCCCATGCATATCCATATAATAGCTTGCCTAGTTTCGAACATATGTATGGAATGGTTGTACTACATAGATATCACATTCTATCCTAAATGTTATTCACTAGATATAACTTTTTACTTGATAATTTTAATGCTACATCATGTTAAAAATTTAATAAAAAGTTCTTCATCCATGTTATATATGATCCTTATTTAGTTTGAGAATTTAGCAATAAAAGTTTTGCAAACAAAGAGATTGCTTTGGTTTGTATCATATCCTCTTGTTTTTATGACTATTCTTATACCTTTACAAAGCATTTAGCTTGAATTATATAATTCTATGTTCAATAACTTGTTTCTCTTTAATCATTCAAGCCTACTTTTAAACTTCTAATACACCCTATCTAAGATTATTATTATCAATATCTAGTAAGACTAATAATACTTTTGTACGTACCCTTTTTCTATGCAATCCTATAATTGCTATCATCACAAGGAATTTATGAAAAAAAATGCAAACCTTTTATCTATGAATTATTAGTGTGTCATAGGTTTTTTTTTAATTCTAGATGAATTTTCTTATTGTCATGTTTTTTGGGAACTACTAGTTAGCTATAATGCTCAAACAATTGTTTACTTCTGCTCATTTTTCCTTTGCTAACAAATATTTCTCTAGGACTTAAATTTATAATTTTATTTTTAAAGTTATATACATTTTCCCAGCTTCTATTAACACTTCAAGGCCTATATTATTTTTTCTATATGGTTATTTTGCCATTTATTTAGACTAGCATATTTTCTAATATTATTGTTTTCTTTACTTCTTATTTTCTTTGAGTAGGATATGCTCACCAAGTCACAAATTTACTCTTTGTTTCTTTAATATTTGTTTTAATATTATAGAAGTTTTCCTACCATAATTATTAAAATGTTTTATAATTTCTTATGAGTTATTACTAATAATAAGATTACATTCCTCAATTGTGTAATAATTATCTTATCCTATAGTAATGCTCAAGTATTGAATTTTTTAGTAAGTTTCTTTTTCATTAAGTGAGTACAACGTTTCAATGAAATAAATATTTTTGTTTTCATTTAGGAAACTTTTTCTATTAAACTTTGTAAAGTTTTTGCATGCCATGTTACCTAAAGATTCTCTTGAAATCTTTGTGTGTACCAATTTAAGCTAAGATGAAAGTTGTTTTAGGTCATTGATCAATGTAAATGAGAGGCTTATAGGTTTAGATCAGCCTCATACCAACGAAGGGCAAATAGGGGCAAACATAAGTCATAAAATCAGGTACAAATCAAAATATTTCAAAAAGTGTGCCAAAACTATATAAAATAGAAAAAATTAAACAATAAAAGTCAATAATTAAATGGACAAAGGTAATCGATACTAGTACAACATAACCTATTCTCCATCAAACCTCATTTGTAAATACTATGATAAGAATAACAAATTATTATTTTAATATTAAGGTGTTATATATTAAAGTTGAAATAACATAAATTTAATTAATATAATATAACCAAATAAACTAATGTAAAGGTCACACAACAAGATATTTTTTTAGTTTCGTTATGATCTAATCAAATCAAAGAAAAATATTTGAAGAAATTTCATAAATTTTGCAGTTATAATACGCTACAAGATATTTAGGAGATCTAGTCTTACATTTTCAATCTCCAAATTATGCACCAATAGAAATGGCTCACACTAAATTGCAAAACCATTAAAAAATTTAAAATAAAAATAAATTATTTAATTAGGTAATGCCTGTTGACACATGTCTTGAAACATTTATTTCTTCTTAATCATACCTCGTTTGAAATTACCATTAATTTCCAAAAAAAATTATTAAACATCAAAAATAATAAATTATTATTTAGATACTAATTAATATAAATTAAAGTTAAAATGATATAAATTAGGGAGTGTAATATAACAAAATAAATGTGATTTAAAGGTCAATTGATAGAAGAATTAGAGTTTCATAGTAATATAACAAAATAAAATAAAAAACTTTGAAGAAATGAGATAAGTAACATGAGAAAGTTGCATTCCAAGATACTAAAGAGATTATGTAACATTCTTGATACGAGTCAAAAATATTTCATAAATAATGCAAAAGACCTAAAACATTAAATATTAAAACATATAATGTTAATATTTAATTATAAAGGGATCATTAACACTTATCTAACGATGTTTATTTCATCTCAGTAAGTCCTCATTTTGGAATTGCTATGAATTACTAAAAAGTAGCATAAAAAATAATAAACACATATTTTGAAATTAAAGTAAATATATATTAAATCAAAAACTAGTTAAATTAAAATATAACCAAATCAAGGTGATGTAAAGTTCACATGAAATGAGAATTAGAGTTTGAATGTAAATGCAAATAATTTAAAGAAAATAAGATAATTTATGAGAGAAGTTTTCAATCAAAGATTGTTAGATCTAGTATAATTCAAAAGATCACATAAACTATCAAACAATCATAGAAAATAAAAGAACTAATACTATAAAAATGAATATTTATTTGAATAGAGATCATTGAGACACGTTCAATGCTATTTGTTTCATCTCAATCATACTCAGTTCAGCATTGCTACAAATTACACAAAAAGTGGGAATAAATAACAATAAGAATAATAATATAGAGTATAAATTGAAACTAAAATGTGATAAATAGAAAAGAAAATATATTAAAAAATCAAATCAATGAAAATTTTGTACAAGAACATTGTTAGTGTTTCATTGTAATGTAATCAAAATGAACAAAAGGAGTTCAAAAATGAGAGAATTGGTTAGAGAAAGTTGCATTTTAGATTGCTATAAATTCCAAAAATAAATAAACTTAAATAATAATAAATTATTATTTTTAGATCTAGTATAATTCAAAAAATGCATAAAATATCAAAAAAGCATAAAAAATAAAATAACTAATACTATAAAAATAAATATTTACTTGAATAGAGATCGTTGAGACACTTTCAATGCTATTTGTTTCGTCTCAATCATACTCAGTTCAAAATTGCTACAAATTACACAAAAAGTGGGAATAAATAACAATAACAATAACAATAAAAATATAAAGTATAAATTGAAACTAAAATGCAATAAATCGAAGGAAAATATAATAACAAACCAAATCAATGCAAATTTTGTACAAGAGTAGGGCTAGTGTTTCATTGTAATGTAATCAAAATGAACAAAAGGAGTTAAAAAATGAGAGAATTGGTTACAAAAAGTTGCATTTTAGATGGCTATAAATTCAAAAAATAAATAAACTAAAACAATAATAAATTATTATTATTGTATTAAGTGGTTATATATTAATTCTAAAATAACATAAATTGATAATATGTCCAAATCAAAGAAAAAATTAGAAAAAATATGGTAAATGATTGTGATAAAGTCTTTGCAAAGATACTTTGGCCAACAAAATCTATATTCTCAATTATCAAATCAAGTAAAAATTAAATACTTTATACACATTGCCAAAGCTAGGAAACAAATATATATATATATTGAAATATAAAATCAAATATTTAGTTGAATAGAGCTTGTTAATATGAGTTTGATGACATTTGTTTCATCTTAATCAGACTTTGCTTATAATTATAATGAAATACCAAAGTAAATAATAGTAAATTATTACTTTAAAATTATGTAAATAAATTTAAGGCTTAATTGAGTTACATTAAAAAAATTAATAAAGACAAATCAAAGATCTGTAATGATCACTATGTAGTTCAATTAGGGTTATATAATGAATTTACAAAATCGAAGATAAAAAATTAAAAGAGTGAAAGAAATTATATGAGAATCCTGCACTGCAGGATAGTAAAACAAAGTATTAAAAACTTGATTATCAAATGAAGTATGAATAAAAAAGACTCACAAGTGTGCTAAGAACCCCAAAAAATCAAATAATTAAAAATATAAAATACTATACAAATGGTTAGAGCTCATTGAGATGAGTCTAATGATGTTTGTTTTGTTTGGAAAGGAGCTAGTAAAGGATTACAATAAAATACAAATATAAATAAGAATAAATAATTATAAATTATTTTTATTTTTATTAAATATAAAGCATGGTTCAAATAAAATAAATTTAAACAATGGAAAACAATAAAATCTATGAAGATCACACAAGAGAAGAATTCTATTTTAATAATGACATAATAAAAGCAAATAAAAAATTTTGAGAAAATGAAATCAAGCATGAATCAAAATATCTCAAAAAAGTATACAAAAACCCTAGAAATTAAAAATATTTAAAAAAGTAAAAATGCAAATTTAATATATGGAGCTGATTGAATACTTGAATGGGAAAGTTACATTCCTTGGTATTAAAAAGATTGAGTATAACAGAATTGATCATTAAATCATGTACAATTTAAATGATGTTTGTTTTGTCTTGATGGGATGATATTTGGAATTACTATAAAACAAAAAATTAAATAATCATAAGCATGATAAATTGACTTAATTAAATGTAACTCAATAAAAGTACACCTGAGAGGAGAATTATATCATCAATGAAATGAAAGAAAATATAAATAAAAAGTTTAAGGAAATGAAGTAAAATGTATAAGAATTGTGAATTTCATGATATTCTTAGAACGTCAAATTTGATGCAAAAGAAATCCCTGGTACATTTCTCAAAACCATAGAAAAAAGTATTCTAAAATATTAAAAATAAATATTAAATTAAGTAAAGCTCATTGAGATAAGTCTGATGACAGTTATTTCATCACACAAGTGTAGAAATAGAGTTTGACAATAATATAGCCAAATTAAAACAAATAATTTAAAGAATTAAGATAAATTATATGAGAAAAAACATTCAAAGATACTGAAGACATCAAATATAATATTTTTATTTATCAAATTAGATTTCAATTAAAATATCTCATAAAATGAGTCAATATAAATTAAAAACAAATTAATTTAAAATTTAAAAGATAAATATTTAATTGAATTGAACTCATATATACAGGTCTAACGATATTTGTTTTATCTTGATTTTTACGATGTTTGGATTTATTATGAATTATTAAATTTGTTAAAGCAAAAATAAGATTAATAAAAGCATTGTAATAATTCTAAATCAAAGTGATGTAAAGGTCATAAGAGAAGAGATTTAGAGTTTTATAACATTTTACAACCAAATCAAAGTGATAAATTTGAAAAAAGGTGATAACTTTTTCTATAAAGCTATGTTCTCAAATAATAAGAAGATAAAGTATAATAACCTCAATCATCTAATTAGGTATGAATAAAAATATTTTATAAAGAGTGCTCAAACTTAGCTAACAAAATATTTAAAAATACAAGTACAAATATCTAGTTGTGCCAAGCTTGTAGAAACATGTCCAATAACATTTGATTCATGTCAATCATAACTACTTTTGAATAACTATAAATTATTAAAGTTAATTAGCAAAAAAGTAATAATAAGTAAATATTTATTAAAATTAAAAAAAAAGATAAATTGAAATAATGTAACTTAAAGTAATTAAATTGATCTAAAGGTAATGTAAGAAAGGAATTAGGTTTTCAATCTAATATAACCAAATCAAAATGAAAACTTTAAGTAAATTAGATAAATTGCAAAAGAAAGTTGTATTTAAATATGTTAAATCTAAATTGGGATAAATTAAATTAATATGATATTTCTGAATGAAAGATACTTGAAGGTCACACTAAAAAAATTTGAGTTGCATGATAATATAATAAAATCATAGCAAACAAATTGAGGAAAAGAAATAAATTGTTTGGAAAAGATATAATTGTCGATAGTTAGGGTATCAAGTGAAAAATCCTCTATCATTGAACCTAATATGAATCTAAATGTATTCAAACTTTGACAAACCTCTGGGAAATATGATTTTAGAAATATAAGAATAAGAATTCAATTAGATAGAGGTCATCAAGCAAAGTTTAATGATGATTGTCTCGTCATGATTGGGACTCACTTGGAATTACTAAGAAATAAAAAATTAAATAAGAAAAAATGATAATAAATTAGTGTTTTTTAATAGTTAGTAAATGTGTAATAAAAAAAATGTGACATAAATAATGGCATTATAATATAAGAAAATCAAAGTGATGTAAACATCACATGAGAGGAGAATTAGAGTTTCAAAGTAATATAACCAAATAAAAATAAAACTTTTGAAGAAATTAAATAAATTGTATATGAAAGGTAGATTTCAAGACATTAAGCAGATTAAGCATAACATCATTTCTCAACAAATCATGTATAAATAAAAATATCTTGCAAAGAACTTCAAAACCTTAAAAAATAAAAATATTTCAAAATATATAAATTAAAATTTAATAGAAAACAGGTCATTGAAGTAAGCACAATCACATTTGTTTCTTCTTCATTAAAGCTCATTTTTAGTTACTATAAATTTTAAAAAATAAATAAGCACAAATAATAAAAATTTTTATTATAAAATTAAGAAGATTTTTAAATAAAGATAAATGATAAAAAATTATTATTTTAATATTGATAAAAAATTATTATAACTAAAAATTATTAAAATAAGCAAGGTAATATAATTGAAAATATTCATTATAAAAGTCATACGATATAAGCTTTAAAATTAATAATAAAATGAAAGCAAAATAAAAAAATTTGAAAAATGAGATAAGTGTTTAGGAAAGTTGTATTATAGGATCTTAAGGAGAGCAAATGTGACATAATTTATCAACAAATAAGTTAATAATTCAAATGACTTGTAAAGAGTATAAAAACCCTAAGGAATAAAATATTTAAAAATATATAAAAATATATTTAATATTATAGAACTCATCGAGAGTAGTCAAAAATGTTTATCCTATCTCAATCAGACATCATTTGGATACTTTATCTTAGCACATAAAATATGCATAAATGATAAAAAAATTATTACTTCAATGTTAAATAAATATATATTATCACTAAAATGAGTTAAGTTGATCCAAATTAATATAAAAATAAAAATAAGATTAAGGTCACATAAGAATAGACTTAGAATTACATAATAATATAAAAAATTTAAAGCGAAAAAAATTTAAAGAAAAGAAAAAAAAATTTTACTACAATGTTACATTCTAAGATACTAAGCAGGTCAAGTGTAACTTGCTTTATAATCAAGTTAGTAGAGAATCAAAATAAATCATCATGCAAGAGAAAATAATAAAAATAGAATATTTAAAAAATATAAAATGAGCATCTATTAGATAAAACTAATTGAGATGAGTCCAAAAATATTTGTTTGATCATTATTGGAAATCATTTTGAATTTCCAAAAATTACCAAATTAAATAAATATAAATAATAACAATTTTTATTGTCATATTCAGTAAACATATTTTAAGACTAAATTAAGATAAGTTGAAGTAGTGAAATATAACCAAGTAAAAATAATTGAAGTGTTACATGAGAAGAATTTTAGTTTCATAATAATATATCCATTTCATAGTAAAACAATTTGAGAAAATAAGATAAATTTTATAAAAATGTTGCATCTTGAGATACTAGAAAGGTTTACTATAACTTTCTTGATTTCTAAATTAGCTACAAATAAAAATATCTCATAAAGTGTGATTAAATTTTTTAAAATTAAATAATCTAAAAATTTATGTATGAATAGTTAATTTAATAGAGCTCATCAACATGAGCGAATGACATTCATTCAACTACATCAAATGTCATTTAGCATTGCTATGATTAGAAAAGCTAATAAAGAGGAGAATAAGGGTTTTGTAGTAATAAGCCAAATAAAAGAAAAACTTTTGAAAATATGAGATATAGTTTCTAAGAAAGTGACATTCTAAGACAATGAGAAGTTCGAGTGTAACATCTAACATTATAAAACAATGTAGAATAAAACTTTCTCAAAAAAGATTTAGTGAAAGAAAAATTTTGAAATATAAAAATAAATAAAGTGAGTATAATGGCATTTACTTCATCTCATTATAAAATTGTTTTTAACCATCAAGAATTATCAAATTAAGTGAGCATAAATAATAACAAATTATTTTGAGTATTAAATTAATATATATTAAAGTTACAGAGTACAACTTAAAACACTATAATATAACAAAAAAAAAGAATTATAAAGGTGACATGATAAGAGAATTAGATATACATAATAACATACATAAAAAATAAAATTATTGAATTAACATAAACAATTCAAGAAAATTGCATTACAATATTATAAGAATATTGAGTGTAACATAACCAATCTTGAAATGAGGTAAAAACAAAAATTTCACTTAAAAAATTCCAAAAACCAAGATAAAATATTTAAAAATAATTAAAAAAATAAATAGCTAATTCGATCATGTTAATCAAGATGAGTTTAGTAATGTTTGAATCATGTTTGTAGAACAACTTTTAGAATTATTATGAACAATAAGAGTAAACAAACATAAGTAACAAAAAATTATTAATTCAAAATAATTTAAACATATAATAAAGTTGAAATGAGATAAATTCAAGTATTATAATATAAAAAAAATTAAAGTAATGTGAATGGCACACTATAAGAGGATTAAGCCTCCATATTAATATAATTGAATCAAAGAAAAAATAATTTTAAGAAAAGTGATCACTTGTACAGAAAGTTGTGTTCCATTATACTAAGGAAATCAAGTTAACTTTCACAATCATCACATCAGGTACAAATTAAAATATCTCATAAAACATACTAAAATGATAAAAAATAACAAATTTAAAGATATAAAAAAATATCGAAATCGAAAGAGCTCTTTAAGAAGAGGCCAACAATAATTGTTTCGACTGGATAGGACCTGATTTAGAACCACTATAGATTATATAAGTAAATAAACAGAAAGTTGTGTGTGAAACCTACATTTGAAGATTCAATTCGGATCAAAGGGAGCATCCTCGATCTTCAAATTAATTAAAAGAAGGAATTTTTCAAGAAACATACTAAATACATACGAAACTAAATATTAAAAAATATTAAAATTATTAATTAATTGAATAAAGGTTATTGGAAGGAGTCTAAAAATGTTGTCACTACTATACTTTTTTTAAAATTTCTTTGAATTGCAAAACTAAATAATCGTAAGAAATAATAAATTATTGTATTAATATTAAGTAAATATATATTAAAGATGAACAAGATAAATTTAGGTAATTAAAATTTCAAATTAATGTTAATGTATAAGTGATAATGGAGGAGTTTTGGTTTATATACTAGTACAAAATGAAGGAAAATATTTTAATAAAAAGGAAAAAATGTACTAAGAAAATTATATTCCAAGAAGATAAGGAGATTTATTATATCATCGTTGATAATTAAATCTATCATGAATTAAAAAGTCTCATATCACATGTCAAAACACTAGAAAATTCGGAATTTTAAAGATTAAAAGTATAATTTAATATAGTAGGGCTCGTCAAACGAGTCTAATTTTGCTTGTTCCATCTTAATCAGATTATTTGGAATTACTCCAAATTCCCAATGTAAATAGGCACAAAAAATTATAAGTAATAAATTTAATATTAAGTAATTATACATTTAAGCAAAAATATGATAAATTGAAGAAACATAATACAACAAATCAATATGGTGTAAAGCAAACATGATAGTAGATTTAGCATTACAAAGAAACATAATCAAATCAAAGTGAAAACTCTAAGGAAGTAAGAAAAACTATAATTAAAAATTATATTCCATGTCATTAAGAAGATCAAGTGTGACATCATCAATTGTTAAATCGAGCTGAAATCAAAATGTCTTGTAAAGAGTACCAAATTCATAGACAACAAATCCTTATATATATATATATATATATATATATATATATATATGTGTGTGTGTGTGTGCGTGTGTGTTATATGTTTAACAAGATAAGACTCATTAAAGAGAGTTCAATCACATTTGTTTCAATTCAATCAAGGCTATTTTGGAAATATTTTTAATTAACAAAGTAAATAAACAAAAATAATAAAAAATAACATTTGAATATTAACTAGATATACATTAAAGCTAAAATATGACAAATTAAACAAATGTAGTATAACTACATCATGGCAATGTAACAATCACAGGAGAGGAGAGTTAGAGATCCATAATAACATTACCAAATCAAAGTAAAAGGATTGGAAAAATAAGATAAGTTGTATAAGAAAGATAAATTCAAAGATACAAAAGAGATCATGTGTAACATCATCGACTGTCAAATAAGGTATGTGTTGGGGTGTTTGGTAAAGCAAGCTAAAACCATAAAAAATAAAATATTTAAATTATTAAATTAATATTTAATTAATAAAGCTACTTGATATAGGTCTGATGATATGTGTTTTATCTCAATAAAATTTAGCTTGAAATTACTTTAAATTACAAAAAAAATAGCCATAAAGAATATTACATTATATAATAATATTAAATTCCAACAATGTAATATGATCAAATTAATGTGATATAATGGTCACATAAGGGGAAATTTAGAGTTACATAGTAATATAACAAAATTAAAGTGAAATATTTGAATAAAAAAGATAAATAGCATAGGAAGCTTATATTCCAAGATGATAAGTAGATTGAGTGTATCATCAACAAATGCCAAATCAGGTTTAAAATCAAATGGCTCATGAAGCATGATGAAATAATGAAAAACCAAGTATTGAAGAAAAATATTTAATTGGATTGAACTTGTTGAAGCAAGTCAACAACATTTATTTTTGCTCCATCAAATACCATTTGAAATACTAGAAATTATCAAAAAAAAAACAAAAATAACATTAACTTATTATTTTAATATTAAATAGATATATATAAATGCTAACATAAGATAAATTGAAAAAAATGTAATGTAATAAAACAGAAGGAATATAATGGTCGGATAAGAAGGGAAAGCTTTACTCCATGTTAGTAAGAAGATCCATAGTAATATCTTAGGTCAACAAATAAGATATGAATAAAAAGGCCTAGTTAGCGATGCAAAAACTATATAAAACAAATTATTTTGAAAATATAGAAATAAATATTATTTTAATAGAGCTCATTGATATGAGTCCAAAACATTTGTTTCGTCTAGATTAGACATAGTTTATTTGTTTTGAAATTAAAAAAAGTAAATAATTATAAATAATAATATATTATAACATAATATTAATGAATTATATATTAAAACTAAAATTAAATAAATTGAATCGATTTAAAAAACCTAATTTAAAGTGATGTAATGGACAGAATACAAAAGAATTAGATATACATAGTAATATAACCAAATAAAAACAAAACATTTAAAGAAATGAGGTAAATTGTATAAAAAAGTGGCATTACATGATATCAACATGATTGGGTATGATAACCGCTATCATTAAATAAGGTATAAATCATAATGTTTCATAAAATAAAATAAAATTAAAAAATAAAGATATATTAAAATATATATTTAAATGGCTAAAGGTCATTAAGATGAGTTTAGTGATGCTTTTTTTGTGTTAATAGAATCTAGATTAGAATTATTACAAATTACAAAATTAATAAGCCTAAAACTAATAAGTTATTATTATAATGTTAAACAAAATCAATGTGATGAAAGGTCACATGAGAGGAGATTTAAAGTTAGATACCAATAAATCAATTAAAACCCCAAAAATTGAAGAAATTACATAAATTATAATTTGATGGTTGCATTCGAAAATAATAAAAAGGATAGTTTAGTATCTTCAATCATCAAATATAGGAATAATTAAAATACCTCAAAAAGTAGGCCAAAACTAATGGAAAAATATTTAAGGACATAAAAATAAGTGTTTAATTTGATAGAGTTCATCATGATGAGTCCAATGATTTTCTTTCTTGATCAATACTTGTCCGGAATTACCTCGAGGTACCAAAGTAATCAAACACAAATAATAACAAAACATAATTTTATTATTAAGTAAATATATATTGATACTGAAATTATGTTAATTGAAATAATATAATATAACCAAGTCAAGAGGATGCAAATGTCACATGATAGTAGAACTAAGGATTCATAGAAGATGGAGATTAACATTGTTAATCGTTAAATAAGATATGATTCAAAATATCTCATAAACCATGTCAAAACCTTTCAAAATGAAATATTTTAAAAATATATAAAAAAAATTTATATTTAATTTGATTGACCTCATCGTGACTAGTACAATAAAATTTGTTTCATCTAGATTAGACCTTGTTTGAAATTATTTAGAATTATAAACAATAAAAATAAAAATAATAACAAACCATTTTTAAAATATTAAAATATTACATGAATAGGAAGAAAAGCTTAGAATGAAATGTTATAATGTGAAAATCTCAAAGTGATGTATAATTCATAGGAGTGGAGATTTTGTGTAAGATAATATATAACATGATCAAACTGAAATGTTTTATCAAATAAGATTAATTGATTTAGCATGTTGCATTACAAGGACTAATGAGATCAAGTTTAAGTTATTATTATTTTAATATTAAGTAAAAATATAATAAAGCTTAAATAAGATAAATTAAAGCAATGTAACATCATCAAATTTAAACAATATAAACATCACACTATAGGAGTAGTATAGTTTCATGATAATATAACCAAATCAAAGTAAAAATTTTCAATGAATGAGATAAATTGTATGAGAAAGTTGTAATCCAAAATACTAAGATAATCAAGTGTAAAATACTTGATCGTTAAATTATTTGACAAAGAAAATAACTTGCTAAGAATACTAAATCCATAAAAATTATTATTTAAAGACAAAAAAAATAATATTTTATTTCATAGAGCTCATTGAGGTGATTCCAATGATGAATATTTCACCTCCATCAAACCTCGTTTAGAATTTCTATGAATAAAAAAATTAAATAACATAAATAATTATGAATTTTTATTTTATTATTAAGTAAACATGTAATAAAGCTAAAACAAAATAAATTAAAAATTTTTAATGCAGCAAAATGAAAGTTATGTTAAGGGCAAATGAAAGGAGAAGTTAGGATTTATTTAATATATACAAAACAAAGTAAACATTTTGCAAAAAATGAGAAAAATTGTTAAGAAAAGTTGTCTTCCATGACACTAAGGAGAAAAAGTGTAACATGTCAAAGGCCAAATTAGGCATGAATCAAAATTTTTTTGTATTGTGCACCAAAGGATAAGGGAAAATATTAAATAAGTATTTAATTTGACAAATGCATCAAGATAAGTCTAACAAAGTTTGGTTCATCTTAATAGGACCTCATTCAGAATTTCTAAGAATTATCAATGTAATTAAGATTAAATAATAATACATTATGATATTAATATTCATTAAATATATATATTAAAGTAAATTTAGATAAAGTGAAAAAAGTTTAATTTGACCAAATCAAAGCAACATAGAGCTCACATGAGAAGAGATTTAGAGTTACATTGTAATATAACAAAATGAAAACAAAAATTATTCAAAAAGAGTAGAATTATATGAGAAAGTTTCATTTCATGATACTAAGGTGGTACTGTGTATTATCATTAATCATCTAATCATATACAAATAAACATCCCATGTAAAGCTTACTAAAACCTTAGAAAATATATTTAAGAATAGATGAAAGAATATTTAATCGGATTGTATTCATCTAAATTAGTTCAATCATATTTGTTTGATTAAGATGAAACATCGTTTGGAATAACATATATTTACCAAAGTGGATAAACATATAAAATAATAAATAAAGATTTTTAATATTATGAAAATATATATTAAAGATTAAATAAGATAAACAAAAACAATATAATTTAAGCAAACCAATGCATGTAACAGTGTCACTAGAGTTCATTTAGATTTACTACCTTGATCATTAACTCATATATTAATAAAAATGCCTTTTTAAGTATCCAAAAGAATAGAAAACATAATATTTAATGATGTAAAAATAAATTATTAATTAGTTAGAGTATGTCAAGATAAGTTATCCAACATTTGTTTCATCTCGATCATATGACAATTCAAAATTTTACAAATTATCGAAGTAAATAATAAAATATTAAATTGCTATTTTAATATTACGAAAAAAATATACCAGAGCTGAGTATGATAAATTGAAGTAATGTCAAATAACAAAATCAAAGTGAAGTAAAAGTCATGCAATAAGAGAATTAAAGTTTTGAAAAAATGAGATAAATTACACAAAAAAGTTTCATTCGAAGATACTAAGGAAATCAAGTGAGACTTTCCCAACAAAAAAATCAGGTTCAAATCAGAATTCCATGTAAAGCATGGAAAAATGTTAAAGAATGAAATAAAAAAATATAAGGATGAACATGGAGTTGGATTAAGCTCATTATGATGAGTCCAATAGCATTTATTTTATTTCGATTAGAATTCATTTGAAATTACTAATAATTAACAAAATTAAATAATAAAAAATAATAATATATTATTTTAATATTAAGAAAATATGTTTTAAAATAAAAAAATATATAAATTAAAGCAATCTAACATAACCAAATCAATGTGATGTGTAGGTCACATAAGAGAAGATTTAATATAAAATAATATATAACCAAATAAAATTAAGAAGTTTGAGGAAAAGAAATAAATTTACAAAAAAAAGTCGAGAATTGAAATGTCTAATAAAACATACCAAATTATTAGAAAATAAGAGAAGATTTAATGCATAACACCCTTTGTCATCATGTTTGGTGAGAATTGAAATGTCTTATAAAACATATCAAATCACTAGAAAAAAATAATTTAAAAATATAAAGAAATATTTAATTAGATATAACACATCGAGGTGAATCCAAAAATATTTTCTTTATGTCTATTAAACCTCATTTAAAATTACAAAAAATTAGTAAATAATTTAATCATAAAAATAAAAAAATTATTCAAGCATTAAGTGAATATTTATTAAAGCTAAACTTAGTTTAGCCGATGTAGTACGACTAAATCAAAGCAAAGTAATGTTGATACGAGAGGAGAATTAGTGTTTCATAATTCTATATCTAAATAAAGCAAAAGAAATCTAATAAATTAAATAATCTATAGAGAAAAGTTATATTCCATAATATTTGGGAGATCAAGTACAGTGTTGTTAATCATAAGAAATTGTGAATCATAATGCATCATAAAGTGAGAAGGAACTCTAGAAAATAAAATATTTAAAAACATAAAAATAAATATATAATGTGATAGAGCTCATCAAGAATAGTCCAATTATGTTTGGTTGTCTTCTTCGAACCTCAATTTGAATTACTTTGAATCAAACATGTTAATAATCAAAAATATTAAAAAAATATAATTTTAATATTATGTAACTATATATATTGAATTTTAAATAAGATAAATTGAAGGAATGTAACTTAAACAAATGAGAGTGAAACTTATGGAGAAACATGATAAATTGTATGATAAAGTTAATTTCCGTCATACTAAAAAGATCGTGTTTGACATTCTCAATCGTCAAATCTGGAAGCAATCAAAATGCCTTATAAATTATCAAAGAACCTAAAAATATATTAAAGAAAATAAAAAATGAATATTTTATTTAATAGTGCTCTTTAAGATGTGGCATCCTATATTTGTTTTAACTCTATTGCTCCTCTTTTGTAATAACTATGAATTAATAAAATAAATAAGAATAAAAATTAAAAATAATCGTTTTAATATTAAAAATATATATATATATTAAATCTAAAATTAGATAATTTAAAGCAAGCATGAGAAAGAGATAAAAATTTTAAAAAAGGACAAATCATGTGGGAAAGTCACAATCCATGGTACTAAAAAGATCAAATGTGCATCCTCCGTCATCAAAGCATGTACTAATCAAAATGTCTCATAAATCATGACAAAATAATTCAAATAAAATATTTTAAACAAATTGTAAAATTACTATCTAATTCTTTAAAACTCATCAAGATGAGTCTAATGACGATTTTCTCTTCTTTTACAAACTTTATTTAGACTTACTGCTAATTAACAAAGTCAAAAGGCATAAATAGAAATAAATTTTTATTTAGATATAAAGTAAATAATATTAAAACTTAAATAACATAAAAGTAAGTATTATAATATAACAAAATCATAGCATTATAAAGATCATTAGACAGGAGAATTTGTGTTTGAAAATAATATCATTAAATCAAAGAAAACCATTCGAAGAAACGAGTTAAATTTTATGAGAATGTTGTTCTCTAACAAACTAATGAGATTAATTGTGATACAATTGATCATACTATTAGGTGCAAAACAAGTTGTCTCAAAAGATGTGCCAAGATCTTAGATTATAAAATATTTGAAATACAAAAAAACTAATTTTTAATTGAATAAATAACATTGATGACAAAATGTGATAAAATGTATAAGAAAGTAGTAATCCACATACTAAAAAGACTGAATGTGACCTCCTCGATCATTAAATTGGTTAAAAACTAAAAAATATCAAAAACTATCGAAAAATCAAAGAAAATAAATTTTTCAAAGAATAGAAATTAATATTTTAAACGTTAATAACATGAGTCCAACAACATTTATTTCATCTCAATCAAACCTTGTTTTTATGTTGCAAGTTAACAATGTAAAAAATCATAAATAATAATTAATTGTTATCTTAATGTTAAGTGAATATATATAAAAGTTGAAATGAGATAAATTTAAGAAATACAATATAAAAAAATCAAGATGTTGTGAATGTCACATGAGATGAGACTTAGAATTACATTGTAGTAAAATGAAATCAAAATAAAAAATTTTACTTAAAGAGATCAATATAAAGCAATATGATATTTGATGATACTCAAGAGAAAATGTAACATTCTAATTCATCAAAACCCATGGAAAAAAACTAAAAAAATGTAAAAATCAATATTTATTTAATAGAGGTCCTCACAATGATTGTAATGACATTTGTTTTTTCACTATCAAAACCTCCTTTAGAATTACAACAATTTACAAAAAGTAAATTAGTATAAAAAATAACTTTTTATTTTAATATTAATTAAATATATATCAAGGTTGAAATGAGATAAATTGAAGTAATAAAATATAACCAAGTCAACGTAATGTAAATGTTATATCATAAAAGAATTATAATTTCATTGTGATTTACCAAAACTGGAGGAAAAACTTCAAGGAAATAACATTAACTATACGAGATAGTTGACTTGTATGATGCTAAATAAATCGAGTATAATATTCTAAACCATCAAAATAGATATGATTGAAATATCTCGTAAAGCATGCCAAAAAAATAGAAAATAAAATATTTAAAATTAAAAAACATTAATTTTACTTAACAAAGCTCATTAGAGTTGTCCAATGAAGTTTGTTTTTTTTCATCGAATCTAGTTTGTAATTATTATTAATTACCTAGGAAAATAATTATAGATAATAAAGCATTACTTTATAATATGAATTAAATATATGTTAATTTTGAAATGTGAAGAGTTAAGGAAAACATCTAAGCAAAACATTATAGTTTCGTAATGATATAAAAATATCTAAGCAAAACATTTAAAATATGATGTAATAATATAAGAAGTGTGCATTCTAATACACTAAGGTAATATAACATTCATGATAGTTAATTAGGTATGAATCTAAACTTTTTGCAAATCATTCAAAAAATTCTAGAAAATAAAAAAATATAACAATATAAACTAGAATATATAGCTGTTTAGAGCTCATTGAGACTTGTCAGAACACATTCTTTGTCTCCATTGATCCTCATTTGGAATTACTCTAAATAAACAAATTAAATAGGCATTAATATTAATAAATTATTATCTTAATTTTTAGTAAATATATGTTACAGTACATATGAGACAAACTGATGCAACATTATATATCCAATTCAAAGAAAGTAATTTGTAATAATCTTATAAATTTTACAAGAATATTAAATTAAAAGATAATAAAAATATTGATTGTAACATGCTCATTTGTCAAATTAAGTACAAATAAAAATATCTCATAAATTAAACAAAACCTTAGAAAATTAAATAATTAAAAAATATAACAATAATTTTTTAATTGATTTGAGCTCATTGAGATGAGCCAACTACATTTATTTCATCTCGATTAATCCACATTTGGAATAACGATTAATCGCTAACGAATCTAAACCGAAAAATTAATAAATTCTTATTTTTATATTAAATAAATATTAATGCTGAAAATGATATAACCTGAAGATATCTTATATTACCGAATCAAAGTAAAGTAAAATTCACATGAGTGTTGAATTAGATAAATAATACTAGCTTGTTGCATTCAAAGATGTTAACAAGGTCAAGAAAATCATCCATGATTGTGAAATATGGTACAAAAACAAATCTACTACAATCCATAAAAATCATAAAAAATTAAAAAACATTTAAAAATAAAAAATTTGATTATTTAATTTTATAAAGTTTTTGTGGCAAGTGCAATGATGTTTGTTTCATTTCAATTAGATCTTGTTTTCAATGACTACAAATTACAAAAGTAAAAAAGCATAAATAATAATAAACTATTAATTTCATATTAAATAAATTTATATTAGAGTTTAAACCAAACTAAAGTAGAAAAATATTTTAAAATATAAAAATAAATGTTTAATTAGATAAAACTTATTGAGTTAGGTCTCACGATGTTTTGCCCATCTCGATAGGACATCTTTATGTACTACTATGAATTTTCAAAGTAAAAAAGCATGAATAAAAAACTTTTAGTATTAAGAAAATACCTATTAAAGCTAAAATATGCTAAATTAAATATTTGTGATATAAAGAAATCAAAGAACAGTAATGGTCACATGCGAGAGAGTTAAATAGTAACATCACAAAGTTAAAGAAGTTTTGAAGAAATGAGAAATTTGCTATGGAAAATGTTTATTACCAAATATTAAGGAGATTGCACGTAATGTGCTCAATTATGAAATATGAGAGATCAAAAATTTTCATAGCACTCCTAAAAGCGTTAGAAAATAAAATATATAATAATATAAAAATAAATATTTAATTAGAGAGAGCTTGTTTTTACTAATTGCTAACACTTAATTCCTGTATGTCATACCACATTTTGAATTACTATGATTACAAAATTAATTAAACAAAAATAATAGTAAATAATTATTCAAATATTAAGTAAGTACAAATTAAAGCTAAAATTAATTGAATTAATGTTTTATAATGCAACTAAATTAAAATGATGTAAAGGTTATATAAGAGGATAATTACAGTTTCAGAGCAATATATCCAAATAAAATTGAAGAACTTGAAGAAAATTGATAAATTTTAAGGGAGAGTTTGATTAAAACATATTTTGTAGATTAAGTGTAACGTTTTTTATCATCAAATGTGTTACAAATCAAAACATCTCAAAAAGCATTCCAAAGTATTAGAAAATAAAATATTTAGATTTTTTATATTAATATTGAAATGAGTTAAATTGAAATAATGTACTTTAACCAAATCAAAGAAAAAAAATTTTAAGGAATGTGATAAATAGAAGTTGTATTGAAGGATACAAAGTAGATTAAGTGTAACATCTTCAATCGACAAGTTATATATGAATAAAAATGTCTCAAAAATCATGCATAAACTCAAGAATAGTGCTCATCAAGAAAACTCTAATAGTGTTGTTTCATCTCTTTGTGTCTCATTTGAAATAAATGCAAATTATAAAATTAAATAAGCATAAATAATGACAAAAAATCATTTTAATAATAAAAATATATAAACTAAACTAAAAAAATATAAATTGAAGCAAGGTTATATAACCAAATGAAAGCGATGTAGAGGTCAAACGAGAATAGAATTATAATTTCATAGTAATACACTCAAATCAAAGCAAAATATTTGATGAAATGAGAAAAAATGAGAAAGATGAATTTTAAGATACTTAGAAGATTAAAAGTAAAATCATTAATTGTAAAAATTAGCTAAGAATCAAATTGTCTCAAAAATCATGAAAAAATCAAAGATTTTTAAATACTTTAATATAAAAAGTTAGTTGAATATTTAATTGGTTTAAGCCTATAGAGATGAGTCAATGATATTTTTTATCTCATTCAAACCTATTTAACAAGTACTAAGAATTACAAAAGTAAAGAAGATTATATAATAATAATTCATTATTTTAACATAAGGAAATAAATACTATAACTTAAATGAGATAAATAGAAGTAATATAATATAATCAAAATAAATTGTTATAGAGGTCACTTCAGTAGTGAATTAAAGTTTAATAGTAATATAACAAAATCAAAAAAACTTTTGAAGAATCAAATAAGTTATTTAAGATAGTTACATTTTAAGATACTATTGAGATCAATTGTAACATTCTTGTTATTAACTCATGAGTGAATTGAATTGTCTTATAAAGCATGCGAAAATACAAGACTATTAAATATTTTAAAAAATGTTAAAATAAATATTTAATTTGATAACGATTCTGGATATAGTCCAAAGTCATTTGTTCCTTCTCCATTAGACCTAATTTAGAATCACAATGAATCACAAAAATAAAAAATCATAAAAAACTAATAAATAATTATTTTAAATTACAATAATATTTGTAAAAGAAAAAATTAAATTTATTGAAGAAATGTCGTAATATAAGAAAAAGAATATAAAGAAATGAGATTAATTATATAAGAAAGCTTTATTTCAAGACAATAAAGAAATCAAGTGTTATATCTTCAATCATTAAATCAGGTATGAATGAAAATATATTATAAAGAGTGACAAAATATTAGAAGATAAAGCTTTTAAAAATATCAAATTGAATATTTAATAGGATGGAGCTCATCAAGTCTCATCCAATGGACATTTGTTTCATCTTGATTGAATCTCATTTGTAAATACTATAATTTAAAATTTTAAACAAGTATAAATGAAAAAATAAATATTATTTTAAAATTAAGTAACAAATTATTATGCATGAATAAGTTAAATCGAAGTCAAGTAACATAACAAAATTAAAAGCATGAAAAGTTCATATAAGAAAAGGTTTATAGTTACATTGTACCATAACAAAATCAAAGGGAAAAAATTATAGAAATTTGAGAAAAATTGTACAAGAAAGTTTTTTTCAATTATACTGAGGAGATCAAGTATAACATCTAACATTATTAAATTTGGTTGAATCAAAATTCTTTTGAAAGCTTACAAAAAAATAATAGAAATTTAAATATTTTAAATACTTAAATTAATATATAATTAGATGTAGCTCATCAAAAAGATGAGTACTATAATATTTATTTTACCCCAATTTGAACTCAATTATAATTATTGTGGATAACAAAATTAGTTGAACATAAGTAATAAAAAATGATTATTTTAATATTACTAAATATATATTAAACTTGAAATGAGATGAATAGGAAAAAGGTAACACAACATAATTAAAGTGATGTAAATGTGATTCTAGAAGTGAATTGGAGTTTCATAGTAATAAGTACAAATCAAAGAATAAATTTCAAAAATCTAGATAAATTATATATTAAAGTTACATTCCATACTTTGAACATCAAGTGTAACATTCTTAATCATTAAACAACATAGAATCAAAATGCTTTGCAAAGAATCCTAAAACCTTATAAATTAAAAATTTTCAAAAATATAAAATTTAATACATCTCATTTGATAAAGCTCTTCACAATGAGACCAATGAAGCTTTCTTCGTCACAATGAACCTTGTTTGGATTTTTTTTAAAATTCCAAAATAATGACAAATAAAAAAACAAGTTATTATTTTAATGTTAAACAAACATATACTGATGAAAAATTAGATAAATTAAAAAATTACAATATAAATGAAATATTATGATATAAAGGTCACACAATACGAGATTTATAGAGTGTCATAGTAATTTTGTGAAATCAAAGTGAAAAAATTGAATTAATTTGATAAATGCTGTGGGGAACTTTTATTCCAAGATATTAAGAAGATTGTGTGTAACATTTTCAATTGTCGAAATAAGTATGAATCAAAATATTTTCATAATGTATTACCAAATTTGTTTAAATTAAATATTTAAAAATTTAATAATTAATATTTGTTGTAGCAAAGCTCCTTTAAATAAGTCTAATAACATTTGTTTCATCACTATGAGACATCATTATGAATTACATATTACAAATTTGAATTTCTATTTATATTAAGTAACTATTTTTAAAATATTATTTAGATATATAGATATATATATATATATATATATATATTAAATATAAAATAAGGTAAATTAAAGAAATGGGATTGAACCAAAAAAATTTAAGTAAAGATCACATAAGAGATGATTTCAAGTTACATTGTAGTATAAAACATCAAATAAAAAATTTAAAGAATTAGTAAACTTGAGCTTAAAATTTTTATTCCAAGATATAAGGATATTAAGGAAAACAACCTTAATCATCAAATCATTTATGCTTTGAAATATCAGGTGAAGCTTGGAAAAGCCTTAGAAAATAATCTTTTTAAAAATATTAAAAAGGAATACTTAATTAGAATTAAATTAAATGACTTATAAATTATGTTAACAACCATAAAAAATATTATTCAAAATGATATTTACTTTAGTAGAGTTCATCGAGGACTATCCATTGACGTTTGCTTTAATTTGATCAGAATTTTTTTTGAATTAGTAAACTGATTAAACATGTATTATAACAAATTATAATTTTGTATATTAAGTAAATACACATAAAATCTGAAATGAGATAAATTCAAGTAACATAATATAACAAAACAAAAGTAACGTGAAGGTGTCCCAAGAGAAGCTTTAGACATGCAAAGTTATGTCAAAATCTTAAAATAAAACCTTGAATTACTAAGAAAATTATTTGAGAAAGTTGCATTTCAAGATACTATGGAGATCTAGTGTAACGTTATTGATCATAAAATTAGGCACTATCAAGATGCTATATTTAGTATCATGAAATGCTTCAAAAAAATAATAAAAATATTTAAAAATGAACATATAATCTAATAAAACTTGTTATGGGAATTAGATCAAAGTTTTATTTGTGTCTATTAAATCTGGTATGGAATTATTATTATTAACCAAATTAATTAAGCATATGAAATAATATATTATTCTTTCAATATTAAGTAAATATATATTAAAGCTTAAATAAGAGAAATTAAAATAATGCAATATAACCAAACTAAACAAACATTATGGTAACTCAACTAAAGATTTGGAGTTATATAGTAACATAATCAAATGGAAGAGAAAAATTATAAAAAATAAAAATAGTTGCATAAGAAATTTTTATTCTATGATGCTGAAGAGATCAAGTTTAATATTTTCAATAGTGTGATCAAGTACAATACAAAATGTGTCATAAACCATTCCAAAAATCATAGAATCTAAAATAATTGAACATTTGAAATAAATATTTAATTAAATATAGCTCGTTGAGACTAGTCCAATAACGTTTGTTTTATCTCTATCAATCTATGTTTTGTTATTTTGAAAAATTATCAAAGAAATGAAATATAAATAATAATAAAAATGAAGGTCATGTAGGGTCACATGAGATAAGAATTAGAGTTACAAAGTGTTAGAAAAATATAAAAAAAATTTTAAGGAAAAGAGATAAATTTTGTGAGAAAGTTGCATTCCCAGATATAAACAAAATTGAAATGACTCACAAATAGTGCCAAAGTATTTAAAATAAAATATTTTAAAAATATATAAAAGTGAATGTTTTCTTGAAGTAATAAATTCAAAATTATGACAATTTGAAAAATTAAAAAATCATAAATAATAATAATTTATAATTTATAGATCTAATAAATGCATAATAGAGCCAAAACATGGTAAATTGAAGTATGGTAATATAAGTAAATTAGAGGGATGAAAAGTTATAGTAGAAAAGAATTTGACTTTCATAGTAACATGATGAAATCAAAATAAAACATTTGTACGAAAGAAATAACTTATGTGGAAAAACTTTATTTTAAGATATTAAGAAATTCTATTACAACATTCTTAATTATCAAATCATCTATGAATCAAAAGTTTGTTATTAAATGTACAAAAATATTAGAAAAATAATATATTTAAAAATTTTAAAAAAATGAATATATAATTGGAGAGAATTTGTCAAGATTTCTCTAACATTTATTATCTTCATTAAACATTGTTTTGAATTACTATGATTAAGCAAAATAAACAAGAATAAATAATAAAAACTATTTATTTTAACATTAACCAAGTATATATTAAATCTTAGTTGAAATAAATTGAAGCAATGTAATATAACTAAACAAATGGGATATAAAGGTCACATTATAAGAGATTAGACTTACATTTTCAGATGAAATAATAAAGTGAAAATTTTGAAAAAAAATAAAATTAATCAAGAAAATTATTCTATAAGATTTTATAGAGAAAGAGTGTCATATTCTCAATAGTTAAATGAAAAAAAATATCTTGTAAACATTGCACAAAAGATAGAAAATAAAATTTTTAAAAGTAAACAAACAAATATTTACCTAAATAGAGTTGTGCATAGGGGTCCAAAGATATTTGTTTCAACTCCATCAAACCTCACTTGGATATACTAAAAATTAAAAAAGAAATTAAACATAAATAATGATAAATTCTTATTTAAATAAAATGTTAAAATATATTGATGTTGAAATGATAAAAATTGATACAATGTAACATAACTAAATTAAAATAAAGAAATTATCACGTGAGGAAAGAATTATTTTTTTTATTATAACATAATAAGATAATGTGGGAGTGTTGCACTCTGTGATACTAAAGAGATCAACTGAAAGAACCTCAATTATCAAACAAGGCACAAAATCAAGCCAAGTTAAGCCCAATCAAATAGCTTTTAATTCGTCCCTATCGAACTTCAAGTGAAATTACTATGAATTTCCAAAAAAATTAAACATAAAATAATAAACTATTAAATTAATATGAAGTAAATACATATATCCAAACTAAAATAAGATAAATTGAGTAGTTGAATTATACATTAATAAATATAGCAAAATAAAAGAAAGTTGAAAAAAAGGAATAAATAGTATAAGAAAGTTGAATTGTAAGATACTTAGGTGATTGAGTTTAACATCCCTGATCACTAAAAATAGGTATAAATAAAAATTCCTTATAATAATGTGAAAACCCTAGGAAATAAAATATCTAAAAAATATCAAAATGAATGTTCCATTGAATAGAGTTAAATGAGATAAGTCTAATGATATTTGTGTTATTGCCATTAAATGTTGCTCGGATTTACTATGAATTATGAAAAAAATTATCTTAAATAACTAAACACTAATATTTTATTATTAATTAAATGTATAATAAACTTGAAATAAGATATATTATAGTAATGCAATATGACCAAATCAAGGTAACGCAAAGGTCACACAAGAATAGATTTATAGTTAGATAGTAATAAAAAAATTCAAACAAAAAAAATTTAAAAAATGTAATAAATTAAATGAGAAAGTGGCATTCGATGATACAAATGATATCAAATATAACATCCCCAAACATCAAATACGATATAAATTGAAAAATCTCAGAATGCATGCAAAAATCTTGAAAAAAATTGAAAATATTAAAATTGTTATTTAATTTGATAGAGAACATCAAGACAACTCCAACGACATTTTTTCATCTCCATGAGACCTTATTTTGGATAACAAAGAAGCAACAAATTAATTTAACATTAATAATAACAATGTATTATATGAATATAAAAAAATATAACTACACTAGTCTGGATTTTTAGTTACATAGTAATATAACAAAATAAAAAGTAGAAGAAATAAGATAAATTATAGAAGTAATTATATTTTTAGATATTATAGAGATCAAGTGTAGCATCTTCGATTATCAAATAAGTTATAAATCATAAATCTTATCAAAACTTTAGAAACTAAAATAATTAAACATCATAAATAAATATTTTGTTAGGTAGCGCTCATTGAGAAGACTTTAGTGATGTTTATTTTGTATTAATTGGTCATAGTTAGGAATTATTTTGAATTACTAAAGTAAATAAGCCTCAATAATTATGATAATGATATTAAGTAAAATTATATTAAAACTAACATAAGATAACTTCAAGTAATGTAATATAATTAAATCGTAGTGATCTATAGGTGAAATAAGAGAATAGTGTGAGTTTCATTATAATATAAAAAAATCAAAGTGAAAACTTTCAACAAATGTGATAGTGGGAACAACAAAGTTTCATTCGAATATTTTTGGAAAATCTAGTGTATTATTCTTCATCATCCAATTTCAAAAATATCTAGTAATGTGTTCCAAATACAAAGAAAATAAAATGTTTGAAATTCAAAAAATAAATATTTAATTAGATAAAGCCCATCAAGGAAAGTCCACTAATGTTTATTTATCTCCATCAAAAAACATTTTGAATTATTAAATATTGCTAAAATAAATAAATATAAATAATAATTCATTATTATTTTGAATATTATTTAACTATATATTAAAGCTTGAAAACATAAATTTAAGTATTATAATATAACCAAATCAATGTGATTTAAATATCACACAATAGGATAGTTAGAGTTACATAATAACAAAACAAAATAAACTAAAATATTTGAAGAAATAATGCCAATTATTCAAGAAAAACGACTTCTAGGAGACTATGGAATTTGAATTCAACATCCTCGATTAACAAATTGGATATGAATTAATGTGTCTCATAAAGCACATCAAAACCTCTACCAATATAATATTTTGAAAAATAAAAAGGATTATTTAATTAAGAAGTGGTGATTGAGTGAGTCTAATGACATTGGTTTTGACTCTATCAGACATTGTTCATAAATTACTACAAATTACTGAAAAAGACTATCTTAAATAATAATAAAAGATTATTTTAGTATTAAGTAAATGTAAGATAAGGTTGAAATGTGTTTAATTTGTTTCATCATTATGAGACTTCATTCAAAATTTATATAAATTATATAAACATTAAGCTTAAATAATTATAAATTATTAATTTAACATTCAAAGATTAGGTATTTAAACTTAAATGCAATAAATTGATCTAATGTAACATCACAAAATAAAAGTGTTGTAAAAGTCAAATTAGTGAAGAATTAGAGTTACATTGTAATATAACAAAATCAATGAAAAATATTCCAAAAAATGAGAAACATTAACAAGAAGGTTGCATTCCAAGATATTGAGGAGATAGGCTGTAACATCCATGATCCTAAAATGAAGTACGAATAAAAAATTCTTATAAAGAATTCTAAAAGTCTATAAAATTATATACTAAAAATAAAATAATAAATATTTTTCCATATAAAAGTTTTTTGAGACAAATTTAATGATATTTATTTTATCTTTATTAAACTTATTTTTTAATTTCTATTAATTTCCAAAATAAATAAAAATAAATAATAATAAATTATAAATTGAATCAATATAATATTACCAAATCAAAGCAATACATAAGCAAAAAAGAAAAGATTTTTAGTGAGATAGTAATATAATAAAATCAAGCTAACATTTGAAAAAGTGAGACAAATTTTTTGAGAAAGTATCATTCCAAGAAACTAATAGAAGAGAGAGTAACATACTTGACATAAAATTTGATATCAATCTAAATGTCTCATAAAGCATGGCCAAATATTAGTAAATAGATATTTAAAGATATAAAAATGAATATTTATTTTAATAGATCTCGATTAGATGAGTCCAATGATGTTTATTCTGTCAAGATTAGGCCACATTTAAAATTACTATGAATCAACAAAGTAATTAAACATAAATAATAATAAATTCTTCTATTACTATTAAGTAAATATATATTACAACTAAAAAAAGATAAATTTGAGACAAGTAAAATAACAAAAAAAAAGTGATGTAAATGTCACACTAGAGGAGAGTCATAGTTAAATCGTAATATAACAAAATCAAAGCTAAATATTTTAAAAGATTAGTTAAATTATATTGCTAAGTTATATTCCTTAACAATAAAAAGATAGAGTGTAACATCATCGATAATAAAAAAATAAATAAAAAATATCTCATAAATTATGAAAAAAATTTTAAAATAAATATTAAAAATAATTAAAAAAATAATTTGTTAAATAGTGCTCATTAAGCCAAGATAAATGACATGTCTTTCTCCTCTATTGGACCTTATTTGGAATTACTAATATAAATAAGTATAAATAATAACAAATGATTTTTTTAATGCAAAGTAAATATTAATTAAAGCTAAAATGAGGTAAATTAACGTGATATAATAATTCCAAATGAAAACTATGTGAAGGATAATTGAGAAGAGAATTAGAGCCTCATAATAATATAAACCTAATCAAAGTAAAAATTATGAAGATATTAGATAAATTGTAAACAAAAAGAGCATGCTAAGATAATAAGGAGATTGATGGTGACCTCTTTGACCATTAAATCAACTATGAATCAAAATGCCTAGTAAAGCAAGTTAGAATCCTAGAAACAAAATCTAAAAAACTAAGTATGAATATTTAATTACATAGAGGTCTTTTATATGAATCTAATTAAAAAAATATATTTAATTAGATGTAGCTTGTCTAGATAAGTTCAATGATGTTTATTTCATCTTGATTTGTCCTTAATTGAAATTATAATAAATTTTCAAAAAACAATAATGTTAAATAATAAAAATTTCTTTTTTTAACAATTAGAAAATAAATATTAAATTTAAAAAATGGTAAACTATGATACATAATATAACTAAATCAAAATGTTGTGATTGTCACAAAATAAGAGCATTTTAGTACCATACTAATATTACCAAATAAAACAAAACATTTGAAGAAAGAAGATAAATTGTAAGCGAATATTGTATTCCGAGATATTTGAAGTTCGAGTGTATCATCCAGGATCAATAAATCATGTACGTACTGAAATGACTCATAAGATATGCTAAAACCTAAACAATATAATAACTAAGAGTATAAATTTGAATATTCAATTCAATAAATAACATTCACGTGAGTAGAATGACAATTTTTTTATTTAGTTCAAAGCTTATTTTGTATTTCAATGAACCTCCAATATAAATTTGTAAAAAAGTTATAAATTATTATTATAACATCCTACAAATATATACTAAATTTTAAATGATTAATTTAAGAGATGTAATAGCACAAAAACAATGTTGCATAAAAGGTCACATATATTGAGAGATAGATTTGCATAGTAATATAACCAAATCAATGAGAATAATTTGATAAAATTAGGTAAATGGAAAAGAAAATTTTTCTTTCTAAGGTATTAAGGTGATCGACTAAAGGAACATTTATTATAAAATTAGGTATGAACAATATGTATTTTATCTCCATTAGACCACTTCTAAATTTACTACAAATTACCAAATTAAATAAAGATAAATAAGAATAATTTATTAATTCATTATTATGTAAATATATATTAAATTTAAATGAGATAATTTTAAAAATATAATATAACAAACTAAAAGAGATGTAAAGGTCACATTAACGAAGAATTAGAGTTTCACAATAATATGAATAAATCAAATAAAAATTTTTGAAAAAATGAAATAAGTTATACATCAAATGTGCATTAAAGGATAATAAAGAGATAATGTATAACATCCTTAATCATGAAATTAGGTGCTGATCAAATTTTCTCATAAAACATACAAAAGTCTTAGAAAATAAAATATTTAAAAAAATTAAAAAATAAATATTTAATTAGATAAAGCTCATCAAGACAAGTCAATGATGTTTATTTTTACTTAATTAGGCTCGATTATAATTACTAAAAATTACCAAAGTAAATAAATATGAATAATAGTAAATTATTACTTCAAAATTAAGTAAATATGTATTAATGTTGTAAAGTTACAAATTGAATTAATACAATATAAGTAAATGAAAGACCTATAAAGCTCACAAAAGATAAGAATCATTGTTTCATGGTAATATATAAAATCAATGAGAAAAGTTTGAAAACATTAGATAAATTATATGTAGAAGTTTTATTCCATGATACTGAACACTTCTAGTATAACAACCTCAATCATCTAATTAGGTACGAAATAAAATCTCTCATAAAATATTTAAAAATACTAGAAAATAAAAAAGTTAGAAATATAAAAATTAAAAGATTTACTTAGATAAAGCATGTAAGGAAGTATCGAATAACTTTTTTTAACTCGATCAAACGACTTTTTAAAATTATTGTAAATTTTAAAAAATATACATAATACCATATTATAATTTAATTTGAAGAAGTTATATATTAAGTGTGAAATGAGATTAATGATGAAATATAATAGAACTAAATCAATGAAATGTAAACATCATTGAAGAGTAGAATTAGAGTGTCATAAAATTTCACATTATCAAAGAAAATAATTTTAAAAAATGAGATAATTTACAAAAGAAAGCTTAATTCCAAAGTATTAAGAAGATTAAGTGTAACATCCACGATCATCAAATTAAGTATAAAATGAAATGCTGAGTAAAGCATGTAAACTCATTATGAAATAAAATATTTAAAAGTATAAAATGACTATTTAGTTTGATAAAGCTACTTGACTAGTTTAATGAGTTATTTTCAACGTGATCTTACATCATTTAGAACTACTTTGAATTAATATTTAGTATATTTATCAAATCTAAAATTATAAAAATTGATGAAATATAATTCAACAAAATGAAAGTGACACAAGGGTCACATTAGAGGAGATTTTGAGTAACATAGTAGTATAACCAAATTAATGCTAAATATTTTAGAAAATAAGCTAAATTGAATTCATAAGTTATATTACTTAACACTAAATAGGTTGAATGTAACATCATTGATAAATAAATTAAGTACAAAAAATCACTTAAAGTATGGAAAAATCATAAAAAATAAAATATTCAAAAATATAAAAAATAATATTTAATTAAATAGTGCTTGTTGAGACATGTCCATTTACATATGTTTTTTTCTCTATTGGAACTTATTTGGACTACTAATGTAAATAAGAATAAACAATAACAAATGATTTTTAATGCTAAGTGAATATTTAAGCTAAAATAAGACAAATTAATACAATATAATAATTCTAACTGAAAACAAAGTAAAGGTCAAAAGAGAAGAGAATTAGAGTTCTATAATAATATAACCTAATGAAGGCAAAAATTTAAAGAAATGAGATAAATTATTTGTGAAAATATCAGTCCAAGATACCAAGGAGATTAAGAATGTCTTCCTTGACCATTCAATTAGCTATGAAAAAAATGTCTAGTAAAGCATGTTAAAGCCTTAGAAAATAAAATATCTAAAAAAAAGAATATTTAATTACATAAAGCTCATTGAGATGAGTCTAATAGAAGAAACAATATTCAATTAGATATAGCTTATCAAGATAGGTCCGATGATGTTTATTTGATCTTGATTTCTCCTCGTTTGGAATTAATATAAACTTCAAAAAAATAGACTTAAATAATTAATAGTTATTATTTTAATCGTAAGAAAACAAATATTAAATATAGAAAGAGATAAACTATGCTAATATAATATAACTAAATCAAATCATTGTAATTGTCACAAATGAGAAGCTCTTCAGTACCATGTTAATATAGCGAAATAATAGTAAAACATTACAAGAAATGACATAATTTGTAACAGAATTTTGTATTCCATGATAATTAGAAGATTGATGGTAACATCCTCGATCAATAAATTAGATGCAAAGTTAAATGTCTCATAATGCATGCTAAAACCATAGACAATATAATATCTAAAATTATAAATTTGAATATTCAGTTGAATAGATAATGAGTTGAGTAAAATGATGTTTCCATCATTTTGATCAAAGCTCATTTTGAATTATTTTGAACTTCAAACATAAATTGGTAAAAATAACAACAAATTATTATTATAACATGGCACAAACTTATATTAAACTATAAATGAGATAATCCAAGGGGTGTAATTAACCAAAACATTGTTACATAAAAGGTCACTTGTATTAAGATTTAGATTTACATAGTAATATAACCAGATCAAAAGGAATAATTTGAAAACATTACATATATTGAACAGAAAAACTACTTTCAAAGGTATTAAGGTGAACTATTGGAACAACATTGATTATCAAATTAGGAATGAAGAACACTTGTTTTATCTTCGTTAGACCACTTTTAGAATTACTAAAAATTACCAAATTAAATAAGAATAAATTATTAATTCAATATTAAATAAATATCTACTAATTTTAAACGAGATAAATTGAAAAAAAATATAATATAATAAAATATAATACTTGTAAAGGTCACATTAAAAGAGAATTAGAGTTTCAATATCATGTGAATAAATAAAGGCAAAATCTTTAAAAAATGAGATAATTATACATCAAAGTTACATTAAAGGATAATAAAGAGATATAATGAAACAATCCTTGATCAAGAAATCAAATACTAACCAAAACATCCCATAAGACATGCAAAAATCCTGGAAAATAAAATATTTAAAAATAAAACAAATATTTAACTAGATAAAGCTCATTGAGACGAGTCCAGTGACATTTTTTTTTTCTAAATCAGGATCATTTATAATTACTCTAAATTATAATAGTAAATAAATAAAAAATAATCTATTATTTTTGTATTAAGTAAGTGTCTGTTAACAATGTAAAGAAATAAATTGAATTACTATGATATAACCGAATGAAAGTCCTGTGAAGCTCACAAATGATAAGAATCAGTACTTCATAGTAAAATAACTAATTCAATGGGAAGCATTTCAAAACATTAGATACATTATATGGGAAATTTTTATTCTTTAAAACTGACCACTTCTAGTATAACAATCTGAATCATCAAATTAGGTGCAAAATAAAAGGCCTTGTGAGGTTTGTAAAAATAATAGAAACTAAAATATTTAAAAATATTAAATTTAAAATTTAATTGGATAGAGTTACATTGTAATAGTAACTTATTTTAATTTAATATGAAAAAGATATATATGAACTATGAAATCAGTTAAACGATGCAATAAAATAGAACTAAATCAAAGTAATGTAAAGGTCATAGGAGAGTAGGTTTAGAGTTACATTGTAATATGACATAACCAAAGAAAATAATTTAAAAAAAATGAGATAAATTGTAAAAGAAAGCTTAATTCTAAGCTACTAAAGAAATTGAGTGTAATACTATAGGTCATCAAATCAAATATAAAAAGAATCCTTAGTAAAGCATGTAGAAGGATAGAAAATTAAATATTTAAAAATATGAAATGATTATTTAGTAGGATAAAGCTCCTCAAGATGATTTTAATTACTTATTTTCATCATTATCATACCTCATCTAGAACTACTTTTAAATACAAAAGTAAATAAACATAAATAATAACATACTATTATTTTTAATATTTAGTACATAAATATTTTAAATTTAAAAGAAGATAAATTGATGAAATATAATTCAACAAAAAGAAAGTGACGTAGTGGTTGCATGAGAGGAGATTTAGAGATAATAGTAATATAACATAATTAAAGTAAAAATTACGAAGTAACGGGATAAATTTTATAGAAAGTTTTATTCAGAGTCAAAGGAGATCCAGTGTGACACCATTCATAATCGAACTAAGAACAAATCAAAATGCCATGTAACATTTGCCAAAACCAACAAAATAAAATATTAAAAAAAATTAAAAAATGAATTTATTAATGCTCATCGTGATTAGTCTAACAGTGATTGTTTCATATTGAAATGACACATAAAAGATACCTAAATTATTAAAATTATAATATTTAAAAATACAAAGCAAAAAAATTTAAGTGGATAAATCTTATCTAGATGAGTCCAACGGTATTTATTTTATTTCAATCATGCCTAGTTTGAAATTATTACAAATGTTATGGAAATATGCATTAGAATAGAGATGACATATGTTAAAGCAATGTAATAATACAATCAATGTGATATAAAGGAAAAATGAGAGAAGATTTAGAGTTATGGTGTAATATAACAAATTCGAAGCGAAATTTGAAATGAGATAAACTATATAGGAAAGTTGCATTCCAATATACATAAGAGATCAAGCGTAAAAACGTTGATAAACAAGTCAAGAAAGAATCAAATTCTCGAGGCATGCCTAAACTCTAAAAACTTAAATATTTAAGGAAATAAAAATTAATATTTAATTTTGTAGAGTTGGTCAAGACAAATCTAATGATGTTTAATTTTTAGCTCATTTGAATTACTATGAAGTACAAAAGTATTTAAACATAAATAATAATAAGTTATTATTTTAAAGTTAAAAATAGAAATTATTTGAAAATTTTGATAAATTAAAGTGTTGTAATATAACAAAATCAAAATATTATGAAGGTCATATAAGAGTAGAATTGATGTTTCAAAAATATAAAACCACATCAAAATGAAAAGTTTAAAGAGATGAGAGAAATTTTTTAAGAAAGCTACAATCAAAGATGCTAAGAAGGTCAAGTGTGACATCAATGATTATCAAATCAGTTATGAAAATAAATGCTTTATAAAAAATGTAAAAACGTAAAAAATAGAATATTTAAATATATAAAAATGATTACTTAATTAAGTAAAGAATGTTTAGGGGACCCAAATGACATTTATTTCATCTCCATCATAAATTGTCTTGAATTATTATAAATTACCAAAGTAAATAAATAATTATAATAATAATTTTGTTAATATTAAGAAAATATATGTAATAAAATTGAAATTAAATTTATTGATGAACTATAATATAAACAAGCCAAACCTCAAATAGTATCAAAACTATAACAAAAAATTTCAAAAATAAAAAATGACTATTTAATTAGAAATAGCTCCTCGAGACATGTCTACATACGTTTTTTTCCTCCAGTTAACCTAGTTTGGTATTATTTTTAAATACAAATGTTAATAAATATAAATAGCAATTTATTATTGTTTTAATATATATATATATATATATATATATATATATATATATATATATATATATATATATATATATATATATACATATTAAAGCTAAAATGAGATAAGTTGATCTTGTTAATATAAATAAATAAAAGTAAAGTCAATGTCACATGAAAAAGTATTAAGAGCTATATAGTAATACACTAAAATCAAAGTGAAACATTTGGTGAAATGAAATATTTGAACAAATGCAAAAATTTCGTTCCATGATACTAAGAAGTTTAACTATGACATCGTCGATCAAGAAATTTTGGTATGAATCAAATGTCTAACAAAGTGTGACAAAACCTAAGAAAATAAAATATTTAAAAATAATTGAATGAATACATAGTTCTATGTAGTAATCAAGATTACACAAATGACTTTGTTTCGTCTCCATCAAACTTCACTTTTAAATACTGCTTGTTACGAAAACAAATTAAGCACAAATAATTATAAATTGTTATTTCAATATGAAGTAAATAAATATTAAAACTAAAATAAGAAAAATTGAAGCAACGTAATATATCCAATTCAAAAGCTGTAAAAGTTACACAATATTGGAAAATGAGTTTCATAGATATAAAACAAAAATCTAAGGAATATAAAGAAATAAGAAAAGTGTAGGAAAACTACATTCCATGATACTAAAATGATCTAGACTAACATTATCGATCATCAAATATGGTAAGAATGAAAAATCTTTGAAAATAAAATATTTTAAAACATTAAATAAATAATTAATTAGATATAGCTAATAATAGTGATTTAAATGATATTTTTCTTCATTTCAAATTTCTACAAATTAACAAACTTTATATGCTTCAATAAGAATACATTCAATTTTAAGTCGTTATATAATAAAGTTAAAATGAGATAAATTCAAGTAATATAATATAAAAAAATTAAAGAAATGTATTGGTTACATGAGATGAGAAATAGAGTAACATAGTAATATAGCAAAATTAATGCAAAAAATTTTCAAATAATGTGATAAAATATATGGCAAGGAAACATTCAAAGCTTCTAAGAAGATCAAGCTTAAAATACTTGATCATCAAATCAGCTATGAAGCAAAAGCTCTTGTAAAACATGTAAAAATTAAAGAAAAAAAAATTTTATAAATATTAAATTTTATTTCTTAATTTGATAGAGCTTGTTAATGTGAGACAAGATGTTTTCATTCCCTCAATCAAACCACATTTGGAATTATTTGAATTACATAATAATTAAATGTAAAAAAAATGTATGATTTCAATAATAACTAAATATATGCTTTAGATATAGATAGATTAATAAAACATAATTTAAGCAAATTATAAGATGCAAAAGTCATTGGAGCACTAGAGTGTAGAATTTGAATTTCATAGAAATTTAATGAAATCATTGCTAAACTTTTGTAGAAATTATATAAATTTAATAAGAATGCAACATTCGATGATAATATAATATATGAAGCAAAGTGTCTCCTAAAACATGGAAAAATTCTAGATAAATATTTAAAAACATGAAAATGAATATCTAGTTTACACATCGGGACAACTCCAAAGATTCCTATTTAGTCTTCAACAAACATCATTTGGAATTATTAAGAATTAACAAAGCAATTAAATATTAAAAATAATAAATTACTATTTTAAGCTTAGGTAGATTTATAAAAAGAGTTTAAATGAGAAAATTGTAGTTGTGTAATATGACTTAAAAAACCAATGTAAAGGGCACACTAGAAGAGATTTAGCATTAAATGAAACCAATTAAAGTCAAATTTTTGAAAATATAGTTTAACTATTATATGAAAATCACATTCCATGATTTTAAAAAGATCAAGTCCAGTATCCTCAATTACAAAATTAAGTACCAAATAAAAAGTCACATAAAATAAGCAAAACCCTAAAAATTAAATATTTGAAAAATATAAAAATATATTTAATTGGGTAGAACATATCAAGATGACTCCTATGTCGTTTGTTTCATTCCTATAAGTCTTGATTTGGAATTACTATGATTTATCAAAGTAAATAAGCATAAATAAAAAAATAACTATTTTAATGTTAATTAAATATACAACAAAGATAAAAATACAATAATGGAAATAGTGTAATATAACTAAATAGGAGCAATGTAAATTTAAAATCAGAGGAGATTTAGAGTTACTTAATAATGTAATCAAATCGAAGAAAATAATTTAAAGAAATGAGGTAAATGTTTCGAGAAAATAAAATTTCTAGAGGTCAATGAGATCGAGTATAGCATTCTAAATCATCACAATATATAAATCAAAATGTCCCATAAAACTTACCAAAACCTAGAAAATTAAAATTCAAAAATATTAAAATGATTATTTAATAAGGTAGGCCTCATTGAAATGATTCCAACCATGTTTGTTTTGTCACAAATATACATTTTTTTAAATTATTACAAAAATTTTAATTAAATAATCATAAATAATAAAAAATATTTTTTATAATATTAAGCTAATATATATGTATATATGAATTCCAAAAAAAATATAAATCAGATTAAAGCAATAAAACCTAATCAATGCAACATAAAAGACACATTATAGTGATTTTGAGTTATATAGTAATATAACCAACTTAAAGTAAAAACGTTTGGGGAGATTAAGTGGACCTAGTGCAATATCCTATATCATCAAATAATGTATGAATAGAAATATCTTCTAAAACATACCGAAAACATAGAAAATTAAATATTTAAAAATTAAAAAATGATGATTTAATTGATTATTGCTGGTGGAGATGAGTCCAAAGATATTCCTTTTGACTCCATCATATGTCTTCTAAAAGTTTTGCAAAGTAAAACTTAAATAAAAAATAAATAATAATATATTAATATTTTAATATTAAGCATTTATATAATAAACTAAAATAAAAAAATTAACTAATATAATATAACAAAATTGTTGTGATATAAATGTCACACAAGAAAGATGTAAAGATACAAGTAATAAAGTTAACTCAAAGTAAAAACTCTCAACAAGTAAATTAAATTTGTTGAGAATTGTAGCATTCCTTGAAAGCAAAAAAATTATGAGTAGAAACCATAATCATCAAATTAGCTACATGTCAAAATGACTAGATAAAAATGAAATAAGCCATAGGCAACACATAAAAAATAAATTAAAATAAATATTTAATTAGATTTTATCTCATTGAGTTGAATCTAACAATGTTTGTTTCATTTTGGTTGGACCCTAATTTGAAATTGCTAAGGGTCATTATAAACATAAATAAGTATTAAATATTTATTTAAACTTAAGGGTTATCTACGAAATTGATTGTCAATTCAAATAATAATAAAACATTTTTTGTATGGCATGCAAAAACCATTGATAATAAAATATTAAAAATTATATTTAATTAGATAGTGCTCATTTAGTTAAGTCCATTGAAACTTTATTTTCTCCAACAAACCTCATTTACAACTTTTAAAAATAGTTATCATTGAATTAAACCTAAATAATGCATAGATATATATTAAAGTTCAAATGTGGTTACTAAAGCAACCTAATATAACTAAATAAAAATGATGTAAAGGTCACACAAGAATTTATTGAGATTTATCTTAACTAATTGAAAGGGAAATTTGAGCAAATTAGAAAAGTTGTGTAGGAAAGTTCAATTCTAACTCACTAAGAAGATTGAGTATAATAATATCAATCGCCAAATTAGGCATGGATTAGAATGCCTCTTAAACAAAACCCAAATTCTTGAAAATAAAATATTTAGAAAAAATATAAAAATATTTAATTATGTATAACTTATTGAGATGAGTTCAACAAATTCTTTTATATTTCAAAAAGGCCTCATTTGGAATTACAAAGAGTTAATAAATTAAATAATCATAAATAATGATGAATAATTATTTTAATATTAAGAAAATATATAATAATGCATAAATTAGCTAAGTTGAAGTAATTTAATATAATAAAATCTTAGTTTTGCAAAGGAAATATAAAGAAAATTTGGAATAACATAGTAATATAACCAATAAAGCAAATAAGTTGAAAAAAACAAGTTAAATTATATGAGAAATTTGCATTAATATAATAAATAGATTATGTGTAATATCCTCAATCATCAATCAAGTACAAATAAGAAAGAAAAATAAAACATTCCAAAACCTTAAAAAAATAATTTTTTAAAATATTAAAATAAGTATATAATTGGATAAAGCTTTTTATGACAAGTTCAACAACATTTTTCTTAGTTGAACCTCATTTGAAATTATTATAAATTTTCAAATTCAATAATAAAAAATAATAATAAACTAATATTTTAAGAAATTGGATACATTATACTAAAAAGTTGTTTTTAAAGACATTAAAAAGTTCAAGTGTAACATTCTTGTTAACCAAATCAAGTTTTAATTAGAATGACATAAAAACATACGTAAATTTCAAAAAGAAAAATATCAAAAAATATTTCATGTATTTAATCTAATAATGCTCATTGAGATGAGACAAATGATGCATGTTTTGTGATTATCAAACCTTTTTCAATCATTAAAAATTCCTAAAGTAAACAAGCCTAAATAATAATTATTATTGTTATAAAACTAGTAAAATATATATTAAAGCTATAATAAGATAAATTAATGTAAATTAACATAACACAACAACTACAATATAAAGGTCACACAAGCGTGGAATTAGAGTTGAATAGTGATATAAACAAATCAAGGAAAAATCTTAAAAAAAATTAGATAAATTTTATGTGAGAGTTGCATTACAAAATACTAAGAAAATTGTGTAACATCCTCTATCATCAAATAAGGTAAGAACAGAAATGAATCTTGTTGAAATGAGCTAAAATAACCAAACATGAGGCAAACATTTGAAGAAATGAGATAAAATGAATGAGATTATTGCATCATAGGATAATAAGAAGCTCAAATGTAATATCCTCAATCATCAAATATGATATGTAATAAACTACATCATAAAAGATTCAAAACCCATTGAAAATGATTTATTTGAAATATTAAATAAATTTTTAATTTGATGTAGATTATCATGGTGAGACCAATGATGCTTAATTTGTCCACCAAACCTCATTTGGAATTACTAAAATAAAATAAATTATAGCACTACAATTCACCAAATCAGAAGATGTTAAAGTGAAATGAGAATAGAATTAGGGTTTCATAAAAATATAACAAAAAAAAGAAAAACATTTGTAGAAATGAGATAAATTGAACAAGAAAGTTGCATTATAAGATACAAAAGAGAATGAGTGTAATCTTATAAAATGGTTAGCTATAAAAGGATTTCTTTAGTGAATGTTTTATAGGTGGATTACAACTTTATTTTTACATCTTTGAAATTGGCATTCTATTTCTAATATCTATATCAAAATCTAAAGCATGATGGAAATAAGAAATAAAATAATGATTAATGGAAAATATAAAAGTCCTTTAGCTAGATAAGTTAAAAAGTGGATGTTGCCAAGTGGATAAAGGTAATGGATTGTGAATCTACCATGCAAAGGGATAAATTTTTAACAGTTAACCATCCTATTATTTTCAATCAAAATGGATTTTTATTGGATCCTTGATCATAAATTCTAATAAAAATCAAAATTCCTCATAAAGCATGACAAAATCATAGAAAATAAAATATTTAAAAATATGAAATAAATTATTTAATTAGATATAGCCCATTTTGTTGAGTTTAATGACCTTCATTTCATCTCAAATAGAATGCATTTAGAATTATGAAAAAAATACCAAATTATTTAAACATTATTATTAAGTTGATATATATTAAAGCTTAAATGAGGTAAATTGAAATAATATTATATAAAAATTGAAAATGATGCTAGGGCCATGCGAGAAAACATTTCTAGTTACATAAACGAAATCAAAGCAAAAAATTTGAAGAAATGAGAAACATTATGTGGGAGATGCATTCAACAATAATATGAAGAACTAGTGTAATTTGCTCAATCCACAAATTAGGTGCTAATCAAAATAATTCATAAAAATGAAGCAATGTAATTATTAAGATTGTAAAAATGACCAATGTAATTGGATAGAACTTGATAAGATGAGTTCAATGATTTTTCTTTCATTTTTATTGGACCAAATGTTGGAATGAATAAGATTTATCTTATTAAACAAGAACATAGAATAATAAATTTTTACTTTAATGGTAAATAAATATTTGATAAAGTATTCATTAGATAAAATGAGGAAATATATTGTAATAAAATTAAAGCGATGTGAAGATCAAATCAATAAAGTTTTAAAGCTACATAGTAATGCATGAAAATCAAATAAAAACTTAAAATAAGGAGATAAAGTTTGCATGACATTTGCATTCCAAGATACTAAAGAATCCTACATAACATTATTGATCTTTAAGTCAGATATGAATCAAAATATGTCATCAAGCATGCAAAAAACATAAAAAAATTAAATATTTAAATTAGAAAAATGAATATTGAATTGGATAACTCATCTAAATGAGTTCAATGACATTTCTTTCCTCTCATTTGGGCCTTATTTTGCAATGCAACAAATTACCAATAGAAATAAGCATAAACAATAAGAAATAACTATTATAATATTAAGAAAACATATGTTTAAGCTGAAGTTTACTAAATTAAATTTAAGATAACCAAATCAATATGATATAAGTGTCACATGATAACAGATTTTGAGTTACGTAATAATATAAGCAAACCAAAGAAAAAACTTATAAAATTATATAAATTATAGGTGAATATTATATTCAAATATATTTAGGAGGTTGAGTACAATATCCTTGATCATCAAATTATGTAAGAACCAAAAAGCCTAATAAAGCATGTCAAAAACCTAAAAAAATTTAAACTATAAAAAATTATTTAATTAGATAAAACTCATCGCCAACGTGTCTCATTTGGATATACTACAAATCAAAAAAGGTAAAACTTATTAAAAAAGTGAAAAGGTTGAATATCAAAAAAAATATATTAAAAATGAAATAAAATAAATTCAAGCAATGTATTGCAACCAAATCAAAGCAATGTAATTATCACATGAGAGGAGAATTAAAGTTTCATAGAAATAATGCAATTCAAAGTGAATGATTTTAAAAAATAAGATAAATTTTATAAGAGTGATACATTCCAAGATACTAAGGTGATTAAGGGTAACCTCTTTGACCATCAACATAGGTGCAAATTAAAAAACCTTATAAAGCAAGAAAGAAATCAAAAAAATTATTTAAAATAAAAAATAAATATTTAATTGACTAGAAGTCATTATGATCACCATCATGATTTTTTTCTTATCTAATTGACAAAGTTCAAAATATGGAGAATTAAAAAATAAAATAAACATAAATAGTATTAAATTATTACTTTAAGTTTATTAAATATATAAGAAAGCTGAGTTGCAATAAATTCAAGTAATATAACATAATAAAATCACAATATTATTAAAGTTCTAGGAGAGTGGATTTGCAACTTCATAGCAGTATAACAAAATTAAGGTAAGATATTTAAAGAAATGAGATAAATTTTAGAAGAAGGTCAGATTTCAAGGTATTAAGAAATTTATTCTAAATTATTGGTAATGAAATTATGTATGAATCAAAATAATTCATAAGTTTAGCAGGAAAAGTTATAAAATAAAATATTTAAAAATATAAAGAAAATTTAATTTGATAAAGGTTGTTACGAGTCCAGCGAATTTTGTTTCGTGTAATCCGATCAATTTTTCAATTATTACCTTTTTCTAAATATTAAAAATATAAATAATAAAAAAATATTATTTTAATTTTGGTAAAATGCATATTATAACTGCAGTAAGTCAAATTAAACCAATTTAAAATATCAAAAAAAATATGATTTAAAGGTCACATGAGATGATAATTGTAGTTAGATAGTGTTATAACCAAATCCAAGCTTAGAATTTTTAGAAATTTGATAAATTATACATCAATATTCCTTTCCAAGATTCCAAAAACGTCAAGTATGACATCATGAATTGCGAAATAAGATAACAATTAAAATTTCTCATAAAGCAAGTAGAAATCTAAGAAAATAAAAGCTTACAAAAATAAAAATGAAAATTTAATTTAATAAAGGTCACCTAGAGTAGCTCAACTATAGCCATTTTATCTCCAATCAATCTCCTATGGAATAACTATAAATTACTAATATAATTAAACATAAATAATCAGAAAGTATTATTTCAATTTCGAGTAAATATATATAAAGGTGAAATGGGAGAAATTGAAGCAATAAAATATAACAAAGTAAAAACATTGTAAAGGTTACACAAGCATATAGTTATATTTTTGTTGAAATATAATCAAATTAAAATAAAATGTTTCAAGCAAATGAGATAAATTATATAGAAAAGTTTCACTCTATGATACTAAGGAGATTGAGTGTAACTTCCTTGGTCGTAAAAGAAGGAATGATTTAGAATATCTCATAAAGCATAATAAAATTGTGAAAAAATAAATCATTATAAATATAAAGATGAATACTTAATTTGATAAATCTTACTAAGATGAGCCCAATTACATTTAGTTCTTCTCGTCCATATCTTATTTGTAATTTCAACAAATTTCAAAATAAATTAAGCATAAAGAAAAATTAAATTTTTATTTTAATTGTAAGTCAATTTATATTATAAAAAAAATGAGATAAATATAGGCAATAAATTATATCTAAGTCAAAGTGATTTAAATGTTAAAGAAAAGAAGAGTTAGAATTATATTTTTTAATATAACCAAACCAAAATGAATAATTTGAATAAATGTGATAAAATTATAATAAAGTTGAATTCCAAAATACTAAAGAGATTGAAGGGAATGACATCCTTCTTAAAATTAAGTAAAAATAAAAATATCTCATAAAACTTACCAGAATCATAGAAAGTAAAATATTTAAAAATATTAAAAAATAATTTAATTAGATAGAACTCTTGGAGGCTAGTTAAAAAAACCTTTATTAATCTCCATAAAACCTCTTCTAGAAATACCATGAATTACAAAAATAAATAAGCATAAATAATAATAAATTATTATTTTATTATATTAAAGCTAAAAATAAGTTAAATTGATGAAATCAAATATAACCAAATAAAAGTGATGCATAGTTCGCATCATAGGAGAATTAGAGTTTCCTTATAATATAACTAAATTAAAGTGAAAAAATTTAAGAAACAACATAAATTGTAAGGAAAAGTTTGCATTCTAAGATATTAAGAAAATCAAGTGTAACATCTTTAATTATTAATAATTTTGTTTAAAAACATTTAAAAAAATAAAAATATTTACCAAGATAGAAGCAATATTGTTTTTGATAGAGCATTCAAAATGACTTGAATGATGTTTGTTTTGCCTTGGTGAGACATGGTTCAGAAATACTGTGAGTCACAAAAGTAAACAATCATAAATAATAACAAAATAATATATCCAAACAAGTGTGACATAAGGGTTACATGATTGTCGATTTCAAGTTGCACAGTAAAATAATCAAATAAAAGAGTAGAATTTGAAGAAATGAGATAAATAATAGAAAAGGCCATATTTAAGGATATTAATAAGATCAAGTATCATAGCCTCAATCATCAAATAAGGGATGACTCAAAATATCTCATTAAATTTTCCAAAACCATTGAAAATATAATATATAAAAATATAAAGAAATAATTTATTTTGATGGAGCTCATCGAGGTGAGGCAACTACGTTTGTTTTGCCATTATCAAACATCATTTTGAAAATATAATGAATCACTAAAGTAAAGAAACATATGTAATAGAAAATTAGTTTTTTAATTTAAACTAAATATAAATTATAATTGAAGTAATATAAATTGAAGAACGCAATATAATAAAATCAAAGCAATGTAATGGTCCCACGAGTGAATAATAAGTGTTTTATAGTAATATAACCAAATCAAAGTGTATGGTTTGAAGAAATGTGATAAATTGTATTAGAAAGCTACATTCCAACTTAATGAGGAAAATTAGGATAATATCATCAATAGCCAAATATGGTATAAATGTAAATGACTCATAAAGCATGCAAAAACCCAAACAAATAAAATATTCTAAAATATAAAAACGAATATTCCATTGATTAGAGCTCATCAAGATGATTCCAATGAAATTTGTTCGTATCGATCAAACCTCATTTGGATAAAGGAAACATAAGCCGTTAGACTCATCTCGTGAGCTCCATCATATAAATATTAATTTTTATATTTTTAAATTTTTTTCTAAGCTTCATGTGCATTTTTCACAAGGCATTTAGATTCTCTCATTTGTTGATCAACGAGGATATTATGCTCTATCTCTGTTGCATCTTAGAATGAAACTTTTTTGTATAATTGAACTAATTTTTTAAATTTTTTTAATTTTTTTATATTCTCCATATAACTCTTAATCTTCTCTTATTTGACCTTTAGATACCTTTCATTTTGTTTTTTACATTACTTCAATTTATCTTATTTATTTTTTAATATATATTCACTTAATATTAAAATAATAATTTATTATTATTTCTTTTATTTGCTAGGGTAATTGACATTAATTCCAAATGAGATTTGATTAAGAAAAAAGAATTTGTCTTATCAAGCACTATTAATTTGCAAATTATCGTTTAAATTTGCAAACATTTTTGCTATTTGTTTGACCTGCTTTATGAGTCATTTTGATTCATAAATAAATTTGTGCTGAAGGACACGACATGCAATCACCATAGTTTCTTGGAATGAAACTTTCTAGTATAATTTATCTCATTTCTTCAAATTTTTAAATTGGATTTATTTAAAATTTTTATAACTCAAAATCTTCTACCATTTGAATTTTACATCTCATTGATTTTTTTTTTCAATTTTCATTGCTTTAATTTATCTCATTTGAACTTCAACATACATTTATTTTATATGAAAATAATAACTATATTGTTTTTGTTTATTTAACTTACCAATTCTTTGTTATAGCAAACAAAGTTTAAACAAGATGAAAAAAATGTTATTAGACTAGTCTATTTAGCTTTATCTAATTAAATATGAGTTTTAAAATTTTTAAAATTCTTTTAAAGGGCTTTCTACTTAATTCTACTCTCAACAGTACTTATTTTTTATATATTAAAAATTTTATTTAATAGAGTTTAGCCTTTGATTACAAGTTATTTTGGTACATACCTAGTTTTATTATTTAAGATATTATATTAGATCTTTTTAGTATCATAGAATAGGACTTTTTGATACAATTCATTTCATTTCGTAAACTTTTTCACTTTGATTGGATTATATTCGTTTGAAACAATAATTCTCAACTATTTTAACAATTAAAATACTTTGATTTAGTTATATTTTATTTTTTAAATTTGTAATATTTTTTCTTTAATATATATTTATTGAATTTTGAAGTAATAGTTTATTATTATTTATGCTTATATTCTATTATAGACTAGGTATGAAAGAGGAAAAACAAATTTCATTTCACACATCTTAGTGAGATCTATCTAATTAAGTATTTATTTTTATATAATTAAATATTTATTTTCAAGAGTTTTAGCAAGCTTTATAAGATGTTTTGATTCGTACTTAATTTGGTGATCAATGGTATTACACTCTATCTCCATAGTATCTTATAATGCTGTATTTTAACAAAATTTATCTCATTTCTTCAAATTTTTTCTATTATTTTGTTATATTATTACAAAGCTCTAAATCTCCCCTCATTTTGCTTTACATTACATTGATTTAGTTACTTTAAAATAATAAATATTTATTACTTTGATTTGGTTACATTTCTTCAATTTAGCACATTTTTGCCAAAATATGAACTTACATAATAATAAAAAACGTATTGTTATTTGAGTTTTTTATTTTCTTTAGGTACTATTGGTAATAAACAAATGAAAGCTAAACAATTGACTAAATGACATAAATTATATAAGAGAGTTACATTACAAGATAGCAAGTTGATCTAGAGTAATATCCTTCATCATAAAAATATGTATGAATCAAAATAACACATCAACTTTGCTAAACAAATTGAAAATAAAATATTTAGAAAATAAATGAAAATGACATTTTATTAAATGAAGCTCTTTGAGACAAGTTCAATGATATATGTTCCATTAAGATTAGAAGTTACTTAGAGTTACTATAAATTATCAAACTAAATAAGCATAAATAATAATTAATTATTGTATTAATATTGCATAAATATGTATAAAGGTTGCAATGATAGAAATTTATGCAATATCATATAAAAAATTAATGCGATGTTATGGTCTAGCAAAAAAAAGATTTAAATTACCATGTAATATAACTAAATTAAATAAAACAATTGTAAAATGTGATAAATTGTATAGAAAAGTTGTTTTAAAATGAGATCGTGTGTGACGTCTTGGATCATAAAATCTTCTATAAGTCAAAATAACTCTTAAAATATGCAAAAAAAATTAAAAACTTACTCAAAATATAAAAATGAATATTTATTTGGATATAACTTGACAACATGTGTCCAAAGATGATTGTTTTCCTCTTGACCGAACTCTTTTTAAAGTACTATGAAATCTCAAAAGATAAAAGTGTAAAGAATAATAAATTATTTTTTTAATTTTCAGGTAAATATATATTGAAATAAAAATGAGATAAATTAAAAAAATATAACATAACTAAATCATAGTAAAAAATTTAAGGAATGGGACAAGTTGCTAAAGAGATCAAGAGTAACATCTTTGATAGTTAAATTAAATATAAATTAAATATCCTATAATGTGTGTCATAACCTTTGAAAATAAAATACTTAAAAATATGATAATAACAATTTTAATATATAAAGTTCATCAAGATAAGTCAAATGACATTTGTTTCATCTTAATTAGACCTTGCTTCTAATTATTTTGAATAATAAAATAAAAAAGAATAAATAATAATGTATTTTTATTTTAATATTACTTAATTACATATTGAAGTTAAATTAAAAAATTAAAACAATATCCTATAACCAATCAAACATGATATAATGGTCATATGATAAGAGAATTAGAATTTCATAATAACATAACAAACATGATGCAAAATCTCTAAATAATTTAGATAAATTATATATGAGAGTTATAGTCTTAGAAAATAAGGAATTCAAGTGCAATATTCTCAATAGTTAAATTAGGTACAAATTGCAATTACTTATAAAGCATGCCAAAATGATAGAAAAAAATATTTAAAATAAAATTAATAAATATTTAATTTGTGGGAGTCCATTAAGATAAGTACAATAATTTTCTCTCATCTCGATCAAACAAAGTTTGGAATTACTATAAATTAAGAAAAAAATAAGCATAAATAATAATAAATTCTTAATTTAATGTTAACTATTTATTAAAGCTAAAATGATGCAATTTGAAGCCATATAAAACAACCAAATGAAATTGATGTAAAGGCCACTTGAGAGAGGAGATTTTGAACTCATATTAATATACTTAAATCAAAGCTAAAATTTTCAAGAAATGAGATAGATTATATTATAAAGTTTTGTATTAAGATACTATAGAGGTTGAGTATGATATCCTCAGTTTTTAATTTTGATATGAATTAACATGTCATGTAAAGTAGGCCAAACATAATGGAAATTAAATAGATAAAAACATAAAATAATTATCTAAATTGATATCTCTTCAAGAGGAGTCAAAAAACATTTGTTTCCACTCAATAAAACTTTGTTTGGAATTACAATAAATTACCAAAGTAAATATACATAAATAATACAAAGTTATGTCTTTAATATTAAATAAATATATATATTAAAACTTAAATAAGATAGATTAAAAAAATTTAATCTAACAAAATAAAAGTGATGAAGGTTACATGAGAGAAGATTTGAGGTTCATACTAATATATAACGAAACAAACAAAAAAAATTAGAAGAAATGAATTAAATTCCTCTAGATAAGTTATAATAAAAAATACTAAGGAGATTGAGTCTAACAATCTTGATAATCAAACAAGATAAGAATTAAATTATCTCAAAGGTTATAAAAACTTTAGAAAATAAAAAATTGAACATTATAACATAAATATTTAATTGGATAGTGTTTTTCAACAAAGTTTGACAAAGATTCTTTTGTCTTTATCAGACCTCATTTAAAATTGTTATAAAAAATAATTTAAATAAGTACAAAGAATAATAATTTTTTTTTTAACATTTGGTAAACATATGATAAAGTTAAAATAATATAAATTTAAGTAATTTAATATAACCAAAAGAAAATGATGTAAAAGTCACACAAGAAAAAAATTAGAGATTCATAGTAATGCAATGAAATGTAAAAGAAAATTCGAAATATGATAAATTATATAAGTTTATTCCATTAAAAGATATTAAGTAGATCTAGTGCAATATAATGGAATAACAAATTAGGTACAAATGAAAATGACTCATAAAATATGTAAAAATTTAAGAAAATAAAATATTTTAAAATATGGAAAGGAATATTTCATTTGATAGAGCTCATCAAGATGAGTTTAATGACATTTGTTTTGTGTTGGTCAAACATCATTTGAAATTACTAAAGTCATTCTAGTTTTAGTATATATTTACTTAAAGAAGAAGTATAAATTGTTAATATTTATGCTTATGTATTTAGTAATAAATTCAAGCAATATAATCTGAGCGAGATAGAGTTCACACAAAAGGAGAATAAGAGTTACACACTAAAATTATGAAATTAGAGAAAACAATTGAAAAGATGAATTATATAGGGAAGTTACATGCAAATAACCCAAGGAAATCATGTATAATGCCTACGATCATCAAAAATGCTATTAATAAAAAATTTTTGTTAAGCATGCCAAAAATCTTTAAAAATTATTTAAAAGTAAAATAATAAATATTTAATTAGATAGAGCTTATGAAGATTAGACTAACAACAATTCTTTTGACATGATTAGACCTCGTTTACAATACTACAAATTATGAAAGAAAAAAGTCTAAAATATTTATAAATTAAAAATTTAATATTAATGATTATTTATAAGAACTAAAATGAGATAAATATAATGTAATCAAACCAAAAAAAGGTGGTTTAACAGTCATATTGGAGTAGATTTAGAGTTGCATAATATTGTAACCAAACAAAAGAAAACATTTGATCAAATAATTATACAGGAAAGTTTCTTTTTAAATTACTATAAAGAAGGAGTGTAACATCATAGAGAGTAAAATTATGCACAAATAAAATTGATTCATCAAATATACCAAAACTTTTAAAAATTAAATTTTTAAAAATATAGAAATAAATATTGACATTGATTGTCGTTTAAATGAGTGCAATAACTCTTATTTCATCTTAGTAGACCCTTTGGGAGTTACAATAAATTTCCAAATAAAATAAAAATAAATAATAATAAATTATGATTTTTATATTAAGTAAATATACACTAAAGTGTAATAAAGATAAATTGAAGTAATATTTTATAACCAAAACAAAGCGATCTAAATGTCACATGACTAAGGATGTATAATCAAAAAGTTATATAAAATTGCAGGGCAAACGAAGCCAAGAAATGAGATAAATTGTATGAGAATGTTACATTCAAAGACACCAAAGAAATCTACAATAACATCCTTGATCATCATAATAATTACATATAGAAATGTATCACAAATAAAGAAAAAACCTAAAAAAATATTTTAAAATATAAAAATGAATACTTTATTTGTTAAAACTCTTCAATAGAATGTTTGTTTTCTCTTTATCAAACCACCTTTTAAATTTGTACGAATTATAAAAAAATGAATATGCATAAATAAAAATAAATTATTATTTTAATATATTTTATAGAAAAAATGAGATAAATTTAAGCAATATAATATAACCAAACAAAAGACATGCAAGAGTGATGTAAGTGAAAATTAAGAGTTTCATAACATTATACCCAAATCAAAGCAAAAAAATTGAAAAAATAAGGTTGCATAGGAATGCTTCAGACAAAGTTATAAATTAGGTATGAATTAGAATAAATTTAAGAATAATATTTTTATTTATAAAATTAAGAATGATTTAAAATGTCTTGTAAAGTGTGTCAAAAAATTACAAAATTGAATAATTAAAAAAATGTAAAAATTATTATTTAACTTAATAGAACCCTTTAGGATGAGTCAAATCACAATTGTTTCATCTCAGTCAAACCTCTTTTGAAATTACCACAAATTACAAAATAAAATAAACATCAATAATAATAAATTATTATTTTAATATCGAGTAAAGATACATTAAGGCTAAAATAAGATAAACTAAAATGAAGTATTCTAATTAAATAAAAGCAACATAAATGTTACAAGAGAGAAGAATTTGAGTTTTGTTGTAGCAAAATAAAATAAAAATGAAAAATATGAAAAATGACATAAATTATATAGGAAACGTTTTATTCCAAATTATTAAGAGATATTGAGTATAACATCCTCAATTAAAAAATTAGGAAAGAATCAAAATATATTGCATAACTTTCCAAAATTTTAGAAAATTAAATATTAAAAATTATAAAAAGACATTTAATTGGATAGAGCTCGTCTAGATGAGTCCAACGAGGTTTTTTCTTATAGATCATACCTCATTTAGAATTGCATCAAAAAAGATTAAATAAATGTAAATAATAATAAATTTTATTTTAATATCAAGTAAATATTTAATAAAATTAAAATGATATAAATTAAATTAATTTAATAAAAAAATCAAAGTGAATTAAATGAAACACCATAGAAGAATTATAGTTTCATTATAAAATAACTAAATCAAAGAGAACAATTTGAGTAAATGAGATAAATTTCATGGTAAAGTTGTATCCCAAGTTGCTAAAAGGATCGAGTGGGACATTGTGGAACAACAGAGAATGTAGAAATCGAAAATATCCCATAAAGCTTGCCAAAATCATAAAAATCAAATATTTAACAATAAAAAATACTTTCTTGGATATAGCTTGTCAATATGGGTCCAATGATATTTGTTAAGTCTTAATTAGATATTTTTTAGATATACTGAGACCTACATAAATGAAGAAGTTTAAATATTAAAAATTATTATTTCATTTTAATATAAATATATATTAACATTAAAATTAGATAAACTAGAAGAACGTAATCTAACTAAATGAAACATTGGTATACATCACATGAAAAGAGATTTGGAGTTACATACTAACATAACAAAATTGAAATAAAAAATTTGAAAAAAAGAGAAAAATTGTACCGGAATGTTCCATTCAAATAACATAAGAGATCGAGTGTAATGAACTTGATCATAAAATATTTTGTGTAGCATGTTAAAACTCATTAAGATATTTGAAAATACAAAAAAATTAATTAAATAATGCTTTTTGAGATGTGTCTATTGTTATCTCTTTCGTCTCAATTTGATAACATTCAAAAATACTACATATTACAAAATAAAAATGAAAAAATAATAAAAAAATTAATATTCTGATTTTAAGTATTTATTTACATTAAAGTTGCAATGAGATCAACTTAATTAATATAATATAATTTAATCAATACAATGTGGATTTCACATTACAAGAGATTTAAAGTAACAAAGTAATATAAGAAAAGAAAGCAAAAAGATTTATAGGAAATGAGGTAAAGTGTACTAGAGGGTTGCAATCAAAGATAATAAAAAGTTTGAGTTTTGCATTCTCAATTATCATATAAAATAAGAATCAAAAGGGATTTTAAAGCATGCTAAAATAGTAAAAATAAAATATTTAAAAATACAAAAACTAATATTTAATTTGATAAAGCTCGTTGAGATTTGTCCAAAGACTTTTGATTCATCTCAATGCACCTTGTTTGTAATTTATATGAATTATAAAAAATTTAATCAAAATAATAATTAGTTATTATTCAAAGAAATCAGATCAACTATATGGGTAATTTACTTTCCAAGATAATAAGTAGCATGACCATAAATTCCTCTATCATGAAACCCTAGAAAATAAAATATTTAAAAATATGAATATAAAATTTTTATTACATATGAGATAAATTAAAGTAATTTAGGATTAAGATATCAATTGATCTAGAGGATGCACAAAAAATATTTATGGATACTTAGTAAGATAATGAAATAACATCGAATAATCTTCGGAAAAGAGAATGAGTATAATATCCTCAATCATTAAATCTACTATAAATGAAAAAGTTTCAAAATATTTGCAAGAACTCAAGAAAATAAAACTTTCAAAAAATTAAAAAAAATATTTAAATGTTTACAGCTTGTTAAGATGTGTACAATAAACATTTTTCATCCTAATTAGACCTTATTTAAAATTAATGCAAATTAAAATAAAAAATAAGCATAACTAATTATAAATTATTATTCATTGATTAAGTAAATATATATTAAAATTAAAAAATAGATTAAATAAAGTAATGCAATATAATGAAATCAAAGCAAATAATAGTTTAACAACATCAATGTAAAAATTTTGAAGAAACATTAAAAATCATGAGGGAAAGTAAAATTTCTCGATTCAAAGGAGGTTGTGTAACATATTTCATCATCAAATAAAGTATAAATTGAAATTGCACGTACGGTATGCAAAAACTTTAGAAAATAAAATATTGAAATAAAAGAAAAATAAATAAATAATTGGACAGCTCATTAAGAGAATTCTAACAATATTTATTTCATCTTGATGTAACCTTCTTTAGAATTGTTATCAATAACCAAAACAAGAAGTATAAATAATAAAAATTTCTCATTTTATTATTATGTAAATATATATTAAAGCAGTGATGAGATAATTTAAATAATATAATAAGAGCAAATGAAAGTGATATAAAGGTCACATTTAATACAAGAACTTTGACTAAATAGGAGAAGTTGTACGAGAAGTTGCATTACAATTGATGTCTATTCGATTGGGGACATTATTTAAATGCAACTTATCTATTTTAATAAAAATCCTTGCTTTGATTTCATTACATTACTAACTCAAAATCCCTTTTCGTGTGACTGTTACCTCGATTTGATTTGATTAGATTAGATTTCTTCAATTTATTTCATTTGAACATTAATATATACTCACTTAAAATTGAAATATTCATTTGATAATATTTATAAAAAGTATAATTTGTTAATTCTCAGTAATTCCAAAGAAATTTCAATCGAGACAGAATGACAATTGTTAGACTCATCTTGACAACTTATATCAAATAAAACATTCATTTCAATATATTTATATATTCCATTTTGTAACATTTTGGTACATTTTGTGAGATATTTTTATTTTTACCTTAATTGATGATCAACGATGGTGCACTCGACCTCGTTAGTGTCTTCGATTGTCCTATATAATTTATCTTATTGACTCAAGTTTTTCATTTTGACAAGTATATTTTTATGTGAAACTCTAATTGTCTTCCCCTATGACTTTTCCATTGCTTCCATTTGGTTTTGTTAAATTTCTTTAATTTATCGCATTTCTAGTCGATTATATATTTATTGATTATGAAAATAAGAGCTTATTAATTATACACATTTAAGTTAGTAGTTTGTAGTAATTCTAAACAAGGTCTTATAGGGATAATAAATTTTGTTGGACTTATCATAGTGAGCTAAAGTTACCTAAATAATTTTCTATAATTTTTATATGTTTTCTTTCAAATGTTTTTTCTTTACATTTTAAGAGATATTTTTTATTTTCATGCAATATGATGATCAACAATGTTGCATTGAATCTCACGTTTTAGATTTCAGATTTTCTTGTAAATTTTATTGTATTTTTTCAACTTTTTTGCTTTTATTTGGTTATATTACTATGAAATTAAAATACTTCTCACATGTAACCCTTACATCACTCTTAATTTGTTTGATTACGTTATTTTAAGTTTTGTCCATTGAACTTTAATACATATTTACATAATACTTAATAATAATTCATTAAATATATGCATAAATATTTTTCTAATTCATAGCACTTCAAAATAATGTCTGACTTGGATAAATTAAATATCATTGGACATATCTTGATGAGTTGTATTCAATTAAATAATCATTTTTATTTATTTTAAACAATCAATTTTCTAAGATTTTCCATACTTGACAAGGCATTTGAAGTCATAACTTTGTTGATGATATAGTTATTACATTAGTTCTCCTTAGTAACTTAGAATGTAACTTTTCCAAAAGATTCATCTTATTTTTTCCAATTTTTTTTCTTAGAATGTAATTTTCTCAACATTTCCTCTCAAATGATGTTTTCATCACTTTGATTTAGTTAAACATCACTTTATCTCATTTTTAGCTTTAAAATATAATAAAATAATAAATTATTTTTTAAATATCTTTACTTTGGTAATTCATAGAAATTTTAAGTGAGGTTTTATTAAGACAAAACAAATATCAATAAGACCATCTTACAAGACTATCTAATTTAATTTAAATTTTATGTTTTTTAAATATTTTAATTTATATTATTTTGACATGCCTTATGAAATATTTTATTTTATAGTTAATTTTATGATTAAAAGTACTACACTTGATCTCCTTTATGTTATGGAATACAATTTTCCCATATAATAAAACTCATTACTTCAAATTTTCTCGTTTCACATGGTTATATTACTATGAAACTCTAAATATCCACTATTAAGATCTTTACTTCACTTTGTTTTTATTATAATTTATTAAGATTTAACCTTTCTATTTTTAAAAAATATTTTCTTAAAATAAATATCATTACCATTTATAATTTCTATAAATTTACTTTTGTAGGTAATTATAATTCCAAATATTATCAGATTAAGAAAAAGCAAATCTCATTAGACTCAACTCAATGGGCTCTATCTTATTAAATATTTATTTTATTAGTTTTAAACATTTTATTATCTATAATTTTGATATGTTTTATAAGACATTTTGATTCATAAAAGATTTGATGACTAAAGATGTTACACTCATTCTCTTTAGCATCCTAGAATGCAATGTTACCATTCAATTATCTAGTCTTTGAATTTTTTTCTTTTATTTTTTTATATTATCTATGTATGTCTAAATCTCCTCATTTTACATTACTACATCTATTTTTTTTCTATGTTACATTGATTCAGTTCTTTTCATTTTAGCTTTAATATATATTTTCTTAGTATTAAAATATTATTTTATTACCACTTTTTTCCTTTAGTTCTTTAGTCATTTGTATAAATTCCAATCAAGGTTCAAATGAGTTAAAGAAAACATTATTAGACTATTCTCAAGATGCTATATCTAATTAAGCATTTACTTTTTGTTCTTTTAAAATTTTTATAAAAAGTTTTGGCACACTTTATGAAACATTTTAATTCTACCTTATCTAATAATCAAGGAAGTTTCACATGATCTCTTTAACCTCTTTGAATGTAACTTTCCTATACAAATGACCTCTTTTCTTCAATATTTTCACTTTATCATTCTGTTAATATGTAACTTTACATCTTCTTTCATGTGACCTCTGCCAAGTTTTAACTAAATTAGATTTCATTTCATCAATTTCTCCTTTTTTTACTTTAATATATATTTACTTAAATATGAAATAATATGCTTTTAATCTTTATGCCTATTTGTTCTGATAAGTATTAGTAATTCCAAATAATAATTAATTAAGATGTAATAAATATTATTGGAGTCATTTTTTAGTATCCAATTAGTTATTCTTTTTTATAATATTTTTTATTATTTTGTCATGCATTATAAGACTTTTTGATTTGTTCCTAATTTGATGATCCACAATGTTACTCTCAATCTTATTAGTACCTTGGAATGCAAATTTCCAAAATGATTTAGCTCAATTACTCTTATATTTTTCTTTTATTTTATCATATTACTGTGAAACTCAACCTCTCCTCATATGTGACATTTACAATGTTATTATTTAACTATATTAAATATTTTTATTTTATCTTATTTATCTTTATTATATATTTAGTTAATATTAATTAAAAATTTATTATTGTTCTTACTTAATTAAGTTAGTATTTTGAACTAATTCTAAACAAATTCAGATCGATATAAAACAAATATCATTGTTTATCCAATTTTATATTTTTCTATAAATTAAATAATTTTATTTTCAATGCTTTTTGCACCCTTATTATATATTTTAATTCTTATAACTTTTGATGATCAAGAATGTTATGCATAATCACCTTAGTATTTTGGAATGCAACTTTACTTATATAATTCATCTCATTTCTTCAAAATTTTCACTTTTATTGTGTTAGTAAGAAATCCAAATTCTCCACTCATGTAAACAAAACATTACTTTGATTTAGATATATTATACTTTTCAATTTATCACCTTTTAGCTATAATATATATTTATTTAATTTTAAAAGAATCATTTGCATTTATTTACTCCTATAAACACTTTTAAATCATAGTAATTCTAACCTAAGTCCAATTGTGATGGAACAAATGCCATTTAACTCATCTATATGTGATTTATTTACTTAAATATTCATTTTTATACTTTTAAATGTTTCACTTTCTAAGGTTTTTGCTTGTTATATAAGATATTTCAATTTGTGCATGATTGGATGATTGAGGATGTTTCACTCAACCACTTTTGCAACATGGAATCTAAATTTTTAGTTTAGTTTATCCCATTTTGGCAAAGTTTTTGTATTAGTTTGGTTATATTATTATGTAACTCAAAATCTCCACTAGAGTGACATTTACATCACTTAGATTTTGGTTTTTAAAATATTAATTATTTATGGCTTTAATTGGCTACATTGCTTTAATTTGTCATATTTTAGGTATAATACTTAACAATAAAATAAAACTTAATTGTTATTTATGCTTATTTGTATTAGTTATTCATAGTAATTCCAAATGATGCCTAATTGAGAAGAAACAAATGTTCTTTGGCATGTCTTCTATCTAATTAGATATTTTTTAAATACTTTTATCTTTTGGTGTTTTTTCATGCTTTACAAGATATTTTGATTCCTACCTAATTTGATGATTGAAGATATTATATTGACCACCTTACTATTATAAAAACTAACTTTCTCATAAAATATATTTCATTTCTACAAAGTTTTTGCATTGATTTGCTCATGTTATTAAGAAACTCAAAATGTTTTATCATGCAACATTAATTTTTCCTTGATTTTGTATTATTACATCACTTTTGTTTATCTTATTTTAGCTTTATTTTATCTTTATTTAATATTATTATAATAATAAACTATTATTTTTCGTTATTTACTTTGCTAATTTATATTAATATTAGATGAGGCCTGATCAAGATGAAATTAACTTTGTTAGACTTGTCATGGTAAGCTTTCTCCAATTAAATATTCATTTTTATAGTTTTAATTATGTCATTTTACAATATTTAGATTTTTCTTATGAGATGTTTTTATTCATACCTGATTTGATGTTAGAGAAAATTATATTTTATATTCATGATATTTTGGAATAGATATTTCTTATACAATTATCTTATTTCTTAAAAAAAATTCTTTTATTTGATTACATTACTATGTAACGTTAAATCTTCTCTTGTGTGAACATCACATCACTTTGATTTGGTTAGATTATGTTGATAAAATTTATCTCATTTTAGCCTTAATAAAATATTTAGATAATATTGAAATATTTTCCAATTAGTATTTATAATTTATAGCGATTTTGAATAAGTTGTTATCGAGATAAAACAAAATTTTTTGTACTCATCTCAACAAGCAATATGTAATTAAGTATTCATTTATATAGCTTTAAATAATTTATTTTTATGAGTTTTGGCACAATTTTAAAAGTACTTTGATTCATATATTATTTGATGATCAATGATGGTGCATTAGCTCCTTAGGTTCTTTGAATGCAACCTTTTCATATATTTTATCTTTTTTCATCAAAGTTTTGCTTTGATTTCATTATGTTAATATATAAATCCAAATGTCCTTTTATAAGACCTCTAGCCAGCTTAGATTTTGTTAGATACATGGCTTCAATTTATGTCATTTTAGTTTAAATAAATATTTACATAAATTGAAATAATAACTTCTTAATATTTATGCATATGTAATTTGTTAATTCTAAATAATTCTAACTGATGTCAAATCATGATGTAACAAATACTATTAGGCTCATCTTGACAAGTTACATCCAATTAAAAAATTTCTATTTTTTAAAATATCTTATTTTGTAGGGTTTTGGTGCAATATTAGTGATATTTTGATTTATAACATATTCGATATCAATGATGCAGGACTCAACTACCTCAATATCCTAGATTGCAACTTTCCAATATAATATATTTTATTTAGTCAATTTTTTTCTTGGGATTTAATATGGAACTCTAAATCTCATCTCTTCTGAACATCACTTTCTTTTAGTTTTTAAAATTTCTTTAATTTATCTCATTTCAACATTAATAAATATTTATTAAAAATAAAAACAAAAATTTATTATTATTTATGCATATTTAACTAACTATTTTACCAAAATTTCAAATGTTTTTGATCAACACAAAACAAACTTTGTGGAACTTAGCATAGTGAGCTCAATCCAACTAAATATTTCTTACAATATAAAATATTTTATTTTCCAATGTTTTTATACATTTTTATCAAATATATCAATTTTTATGTGAGATGTAGGCCTAAAATTTTGCATTGAATCTCCTTTGTGATTTAGAATGCAAATTTTCCCACACAATTTATCACATTTCTTCAAATGTTTTAATTTTAGTTAGCTATATTACTTTGAAAATAAATTTCTCCTCACATGTGACCCTTAAATCACTTATATTTAGCGAGATTACGTTATTTCGAGTTTTCCCTCTTAAACTTTAATAGTAATTTACTTGATATTGAAATAACAATTTATTCTTATTTATTTTGCAATTCATAGTAATTCGAAAGGACGTCTAATCAAGTAAAATAAAAATTATTAGACTCCTCTTATTGAGTTATATTCAATTAAATAAAGATTTTATATTCTTTAAATATTCAAGTTTCATGGTTTTTCATACTTTATCAGACATTTCAATGCATATGTTATTTGATGATAAATATTGTTACATTAGATCTCTTTATTATCTTAGAAACTTTCACAAAAATTTCATCTTTTTTATCAAATTGTTTTGCTTTAATTTTTATATAATACTTTGCAACTCCTAATTTCCTCTTCTAAGATGCTTACATCACTTTGGTTTTATTATGTTATATTGTACCAATTTATTTTATTTTAGCCTTAAGATATATTAAAATAATAAATTATTTTTATTTATGCATATTTATGTTTGTATTTGTAGTAATTTCAAGTGCCATTTGATTGAAACAAAACAAACATCATTGAACCCATCTCACACAAGTCTTCTTAATTTATTTAATATTTTTATATTTTAAAATATTTTAATTTCTATAAATTTGGCACACTTTATGAGTTATTTTAATTTTTACTTAATTTGACAATCGAGGGTGCTCACTTAATCTCCTTAGTATCTTAGATGTATCTTTCTTATACAATATAACTCGTTCCTTAATATGCTTTTCTTTCAGTTGGTTAAATTACTACAAAACACTAAACGTCTACTATTGTGACCCTTACACAATTTTTTTGTTATAATTTGTTGCTTCAATTTACCTTTTTTTTATTCAATTTATGCTTATGCAATATTAAAATCATAATTTATTATTATTCATGCACATTCACTTTGGCAATTATCTATAATCCCAAATACTATTAGATCAACAAAAAGAAAATCTCATTAGGCTCTCCTCAATGAGCCTAATCTAATTAGATATTTATTTTATTATTTTCAAATATTTTATTATGTAGGGTTTTGACATGTTTTACGAGATACTTTGATATGTGCAAGATTTGATGATTGAGGTTATTACACATGATCTTCTTAATGTCTTAGAATGTAATGCTCATATTCAATTATCTCATTTCTTTAATTTTTATGATTATATTTAGGCATATTAGTATGCATGTCTAAATCTACGCACATGTGACCATTACATTGCTTCAATGTTTTTAGATTATATTAATTCAATCTATCTCATTTCAGTTTTAATATATGTTTACATAACATTAAATTGTTAACTTATTATTATTTATGCCTTTAGTTCTTTGGTAATTTGTAAAATTTCTAATTAAGGTTAAATCAAGTGAAAGCAAACATCGTTTGACTTGTCTCGACAACTTTATCCAATTAAATATTCTTTCATCAGATTTTTAAATTATTTAAATAGTTTTGGAACACTTTATTATATATTTCAATTTGTACATTATTTGGTGAATGAGGAAGATCCTCTTAACTTCCATAGGCTCCTTGAATGCAATGTTCCTATACAACATATCATGTTTCTTCAAATTATTCACTTTAATTTTGCAATCTCATTATGTATCTCTACATCTCCTTTTGTGTGATCTCTACCTTGTTTTAATTGAATTTGATTTCATTCCATCAATTTATCTTTTTTTACCTTTAATATTTATTTACATAAATTTGAAATAATACTTTTTAAAAATTTATGTTTTTTCACTGTAATAATTCTTAAAAAATCCAAACAATATCTAATCAAGGCATAGTATTTATCATTAGACTGCTCTTAATGAGTTATATCCAATTAGATTTTTATTTTTATTTTTTTTATATAATTATTTTGTTAGTATATTAGAATACTTAACAAGACCTTTTCATTTATACCTTATTTGATAATCCACAACATTATAGTTGATCTCATCAGTAACTTGGGATGTAACTTTCCTAAGTAATTTAGCTCATTTGATTAAAGTTTTTTTTTTGATTTGGATATATTATTATAAAACTCTAACTCTTGTATGTTGTGACTTTACAAAGTTTTCATTTAGAAATTATAAATTGCTTTAGTTTATCTCATTTGTGCTTTATTATATATTTATCAAATATTAAAATACTAATTTATTATTATTTAAACTTATTTAAATTGATATTTTATAGTAAATCCAAACAAGTTCTAATTGAGTCATGACAAACATCATAACCTTTCCAGTTTAAAAAGTTTTATAAAAGTAAATATTTTATTTTCCATTATTTTTGCACTCTTACAAGATATTTTTCATTCTTACAAGGTTGTTACACAATCCACTATTGTTTTTTAATGAAACTTTTCTGAAATAATTTATCTCATTTCATAAAAAATAATTTCTTTTGTTATATTATGGTGAAACTCAAATTCTCTATACATGTAAATTTAACATCACTTAGATTTGTTTATATTATATTTTTTTAAACTTATTCATTATTATTTTGGAATACAATTTTTCTAACCAAATTTATCTCTTTTCTTAAAATGTTTCACTCTTATTTGGTTATATTTCTATGAAACTCAAATTATCCACTCATGCAAACTTAACATCATTTTGATTTGGTCATATTCTATTATTTTTATTTATAAACTTTTTAACATTAATACATATTTACTCTTATTTGACTTTACAATTTATAGTAATTCCAAGCTAAGTCTGATCAAGATAAAATAAATATTATTGAACTCATCTACTTGAGATTTATTATATTAAATGTTAATTTTTAATTTTAAAATATTTTATTTACTAGGGTTTTGGTTTGTTTTTCATGACAATTGAACTCAATTTTCTCGAAAAATTTATCTCATTTATACAAATGTTACACATTGATTTGGCTATGCTGTTATGCAACTCGAAATCTCCTATCATGTTGCATTTATATCATTTAGATTAGGTTTTTTACATCATTTCTACTTATACCATTTTTGCTTTAATATATCTTCATTGAATATCTAAATAATAAATGATTATTATTTGTGATTATTTACATTGGTAATTTGCAATAATAACAAACAAGGCCCGATCATGATGATACAAACTTTGTTAGTCTCATCTCGCTAAGCTCTCTCTAATTAAATTTTTTTTTCATATTTTTAAATATTTTTTATAATATTTTTGCATGTCTTAAAATATTTTTAGATTCATACTGACATTATAATAGAGGATACCATACCTTATCGCCTTGGTATCTTGGAATGTAATTTTCCTATATAATTATCTTATTTCTTCAAATTGTTTGATTTGATTTAGTTATATTACTATATAACCTTTAGTCACCTCTCCTATGAGGATTACATCACCTTGATTTGGTTAGATTATGTTGATTTAATTTATCTGTTTTCTAATTTAATGTATATTTTCTTAATATTGAAATGTTTTATTATTATTATTATTATTATTATTGTTATTTATTATTTTCTTCTTTTAAAACAAAAGTCATTGTAGTCATTTAAACAAGCTTTTCCAAATTAAATTTTCATTTATGAATTTTTGAACCATTTATTTTTAATATTTTTCTGCTTTATGAAACATTTCTATTCAATCTTATTTGATCTTCGAAGATGATACACTATCTCGTTAGGTTCTTTGAATGCAACTTTCCAATACATTTTAAATTTTTTTCTTCAAATTTTTTTTTCTTTGTTTTGTTATGTTAGTATCAAACAATAAATTGTTTCTTGTGTGAAGTCTACCTTACACTGATTTGGCTATATTACATTGCTTTATTTTATCTCATTTTATCTTTAATATATATTTACTTAAAATTGAAATAACAATTTGTAAATAGATATGCCTATTTTCCTTGGTAATTCATAATAATCTTTTATGATGGTCGATCAAAATATAACAAACATCATTAGAGTCATCTCAAAGAGCTATATCCATTCTAATATTTATTTCTATATTTTTCAAATGTTTCATTTTTTTGGCTTTTTAATCCTTACATGACATTTTGATTTATATCTTCTTTTAATTAATCATGATGTTACACTCCACTTCATTTGATTTAATTATATTATATTTTTTTAATTTATATTTTTATAGAATTATTTCATATTTATTTAATTTTAATCTATTATTTCTTATAGTTATTTAAATTAGTATTTTGAAGTAATTCAAAATAAGGAAAGATTGAGAGAGTACAAACATTGCTATACTCGTCTCGATATTTTTGTCTAATTAAATATTTATTTTTAAAATAGTTTAAAATATTTTTATTTTTAATAGTTTTTATGGTTTATGAAACAACTAGGAAATTACATGATTTGATGAACGAGAATGTCACACTTGACCTCCTCAATAGCTTAGAATACACATTTCTTGTAATATTTGTCTCTTTTCTTCAAACTATTAATTTTTATTTAATTATGCCATATTTCATTAATTTATTAAATTTTTTCTTTAATATATATTTACTTAAAATTAAATAAAATAATTTATTAATATTTATGTTTATTAGCATTTGCTATTTGTATAATTTCTTGGCAAAGTTTGATAGAGACCTAATAAATGTCATCAAATTTATTATGACATGTTATATCCTATCAAATATTCATTTATATATTTTTTAATATTTTATGTTTTGTGGTTCTAGCTCATTTTATGGCACTTTTAGATTTATAACTAATTTGATAATTGAGGATGTTACTCTAGATCACCTATTGTGTAACAATTTCATCACTTTAATTTTATTGTATAACACAGCTTCAACTTATCTTATTTTAGCTTTATTACTATTTAGTTAATATTCTTATTTACTTTTTATAATTTTTAGTAATTCCAAACGAGGTTGGATTGAGAAGAAACAAACGTCATTAGACTTATGTTGACAAGATATCTTAAATTAAGCATTAGTTTTATTTTTTTTAAAATGTTTTATTTTCTAACATTTTTGCTTCTTTTGTGATAATTTTATTCATAACTTATTTTGAAAATCTAGGATGTTATACTCAAATTCCTTAGTATCTTAGAAGGCAACTTTCTTTTAAAATTAATCTTATTTGCAAAACTTCTTTTCTTTAATTTGACATATTACTATCAAACTCTATTTCTCTAATCATATCACTTTTTTACTGATTTAATTTATAAGTTATTTTATTCTTATATAATTTGATTATCATGAATGTTACACTTGATCTTTTTATTATCTTGACATAGAATTTTCTTGAAGACTTTGTCTCACTTCTTTAAAGTTTAACTTTCATTTAGTAATAATACTATTAATCTAAATATATTCACTCATTTGACATGTACGTGAATTTAATTTGGCTACATTATATTGATGTAACTTATCTTATTTTAGCTTCAAGATATATTAACCTATTATTGAAATAATAACTTGGCACTCTTTATTCTTATTTATTTTACAATTTTGTAATAATTCAAAATGTGGTTTGATAAAGTTGAAACAAAGATTTGATATTTTAAGTATTTGATTCAAGGATTATTTTAAGCTTTGTGAGACGCATTAATTTATACCTAATTTGATGATCAACATTAATAAATATTTTCTCCATATCATCTTAAAAACAACTTTTTTGTTTGGTTATATTACTGTGTAATCTAAATCTCTACTTGCTAGACCTTTCCATCTCACTGTTTTTTTATATTATATTACTTCAATTTATCTCAATTTAATTTCAATATATGTTTTATAAATATTAATTTTATAATTTATTGTTGTTTACTCTTATTTAGTTTTGTAATTTTAAGTAATTCAAAATGAGTTTAGGATGATATGAAATAAATAATACATGACTCATCTTGACGAGCATTATTTAATTAAATATTTGATTTCTTATTTTTTAAAATATTTTATTTTCTAAGCTTATGGATTACTTTATGAGACATTTTGATTAGTAATTGATTTGATGATCAAGTATGTTATGATCGAGCTTCCTATTATCTTTGAATATAGCTTTGTAGTATAATTTTGTCATTTCTTTACATTTTTTACTTTGATTTGATTGTATTAAATTTTAACTCTTATCCTCGCTTGTATGACCTTCACATCATCCAAATTAAGTTATATTATATTATTTCAATTTTCATATATTAGAATTAATATATATTCATATTAAATTCAAGTGACACCTGCTCATGATGAAACAAATGTCATTGAGCTCATGTCGTTTAGCTCAATCTAAAAAAAACTTTATATCTTTAAATATTTTAATTTTTGTATTTTTGGAACTCTTTGTGAGTTGTTTTAATTTGTACATGATTTTCCTGTTAAAGGTTTTGCACTTGAACTCTTTACAAACTTGTAATACAACTTTCTTATAATATTTATGTCATTTTTTAAAATTTTTTATTTTTATTTTGTTATATTACTATGAAATTCTAATTCCCATCTCATGTGACCTTTATAATATCTTTAAATGGTTTTGTTATATGATTTTTATTTCTCTTATTTTAGTGTTAAGATATATTTACTCAATTATAAAATAGTAATTTTTTATTATTTATGCTTGTATATATTGGTAATTCACTATAATTCCATAGTAAGTTTGATTGACTTGAAACATTAGTTGTTGGACTAATTTGGATAAGCTCTTGCTAAATAAATAATTATTTTTATGTTTTGAAATATTTACTTCCTTAAATATTGGAATTTTTTCTTTCTCAGATAAATTTTTTTATTTCTTCAAAATCTTTCTCATCAAATTTAGTTATATAAATATTTGACATTAAATCACTTCTCTTATAACCATGACAAGGTTTTAATTTAATATATATATATTATATATATATATATATATATATATATATATATATATATATATATATATATATATATATATATATATATATATATATATATATATATATATATATATATTAAAGATACATGTCAACATTTTTAAATATTTTATTTACAAGGGTTTTGACATGCTTTATGAGATATTTTGATATGTACCATATTTAATGGTCAAGGATGTTGCACCAGAACTCCTTAGTATCTTGCAACATGATTTCCCCATATAATTTATTTCCTTATTTTTCAAATGTTTCACTGTGTTTGGCTGTATTATAATTTATGTCTAAATCTCTTACTGTGTGACATTTATGTTTCTTTGTTTTTGATATATTTCATTTCTTCAAGTTATCATTTTTCATCTTTAATATATATTTACCCAAAATTGAAATAATATTTTTTTTATTATTTTGCATATTTAATTTAATAATTTGCACTAATTTCAAATAGGAATCGTTTGAGATGAAACAAAAGATGTTGCATATATTTTGATGGGCTTTATCCAATATTGATGCAATTTATGAGATAATTTGATTCACTCATGAGTTGGTAATCAATGATGTCACACTCAATCTCTTAAGTATCTTGGAATGCGGCCTTCTTATATAATTTATCATATTTTGCAATGTTTTGACTTAGATTTGGTTACATAACGTTACTTCTAATTATATCATTTTAGGTTTGTATATATTTCTTTAATATTATAAAAATAATTTATTTTTTTCTTATTTAATTTTTCATTTAATAGTAATTCTAAGTAAGGACTGATCGATAAGAACTAAACATCGGTTACGCATCTCCACTAGTTATATACAATTATATATTCATTTTTATATTTTTTAAATATTTAATTGATATTATTTTGGCATATTTTATGAGATATTTTTGTTTATATTTTATTTATTGATAGGTAAAGTTGTACTTAATCTTCGTAATATATTGGAATTCAACATTGTAATGTCATTTATTTCATTTTTTAAAATGTTTTTCTTTGAAGTTATTATATTACTATGTTACTCTACATCTATTATGTGACCATTATAATGTCTTGATTTAGTTATATTATATTGCTTTAATTTTTCTCATTCTAGCTTTAATAAATTTTTATTAAATATTTAAGTAAAAATATATTATTATTTTAGTTTTTTTGACTTTGGTAATTCATAGTTATTCCTAACAAGCTAAGATTAAGATGAAACAAACTTCATTGGACACATCTCATTGATCTTAATCCATATAAATATTTATTTTTATAATTTTATGACAAATTTCAAATAGTACTTGATTTGTCAATCAAGATAATTTTTCTCAATCTCTTTAACATCTTGGAATGCAATTACCCTAAGTAATTTATCTTATTATTTTTTTTACTTTGCTTGGTTATATTACTATCTACCACTAGTTGTTCTCCCTTATGATGTTTATATCAATTTGACTTTGTTACATTATGATACTTCGATTTATCAAATTTTTTCTTCATTATACATTTACTTAATCTTAAAATCATATTATATTATTATTTTTAATTTAATTTTTAATTATCAATAATTTTGAAACAAGCATTATTAAACTCAACTTGAAAAACTCTATTACATTTTAGAGCACTTTATTAGATATGTTGATACATGCATGATTTGATGATTGAGGATGTCACACTTCATCTCTTTAGTATCTTGGAGTACAATATTCTGGTATACTTTATCTCATTTTTTTAATATTTTCCTATGATTTGTTTATATTTATAAGGATCACTATTTCTTAACACATGGGACTTTTACATCTCTTCAATTTAATTGCATTACTTTACTTCATTTAAACTCATTTTTAGCTTTATTGTCTATTTAATTAACATTAAAATAAAACTTTGTTATAATTTATGTTTATTTGTTTTTGTAACTTATAGTAATTTCAATGGAGGTCTAATTAGAAAAATAAATTACTATTAGACCCATCTTGATGAGCTTCATCTAACCAAAAGTCAATTCTATATTTCTAAATATTTTCTTTCTAAAGGTTTTGGTAAAAAATGTGAACATCTAGTGTTTGATCAAGTTGTTGATCTTGGATGTTATGCTTGATCTTCTTTACATAATGGAAATACAACTTTTCCTTATAATTTATCTCATTTCTTTTTAATTTTTTGTCTCATTTGGTTATATTACATTGCTTCAACTTCAAAAACCTCCTTAATTTATATATTTGCTAAACATTAAAATAGTAATTATGAAAAATGTGGCTAAATGAAGATGAGAAAACCATCATTGGACACAACTTAACTGTTGAAATTCAATTAAATATTCATTTGAATATTTTAGATACTTGTTTTTGTGGAGTTTTGTTATGCTTTACTAGACATTTTGATTTCTACCATATTTAACAATTGAGGTTGTTACACTTCATCTTTTATGTGCTTTGAATGTGACTTTCTCTTATAATTTGGTTGATTTCTTCAAAGTTTTTTATTTATCTTGTTATATTACCATATACATCTAAATTTTCTTTCATGTCATTTATGTAACATTTTGATTTCGTTATTTTACATTGCTTTAATCAAACTAATTTCAACTTTACTAAAAATTTACTTAACAATAAATTAATAATTTATTATTATTTATGTTTATTGTTTTTTTGGCAACTCACAATAATTCCAAATGACGTTTGACTGAGTAAAAAAATCATTATTAGACTTGTCTCCATGAGCTCCATCTAACAAAATAGTCATTTCTATACTTCTAAATATTTTCTTTTTGATGGTTTTGGCAACGAATGCAAAAGTTTAACATTTGATAAAGTTGATCTAGGATGGCAATCTCAATCTCATTTGCATAATGGAAATGCAACTTTCTTTTATAATTTATCTCATTTCTTCTAATTTTATGCCTCATTTGCTTAAATTACTTTACTTCAATTTTATAAATCTCTTATTTAATTCATATATTTTCTAAATATTGAAATAGTAACTTTATAAAATGAGTTTTGATTGAGTTGAAAAAGCCATCATTGGACTAACCTTGACAAGTTGTATCCAATTAAATAGTTATTTAAATATTTTTAGGAATTTTACTTTGCAGAGTTTTTGTATGCATTATGAGAAGATTCGATTTCTACCATATTTCACAGTTGACAATATTACATATGACCTTTATGTGATTCAAATGCAACTTTCTTTTACAATTTATCATATTTTTTGAAATGTTTTACTTGGTTTGATTATATTACCATATACATCTAAACCTCCTTTTGTGTCATGTTTATAACATTTTTTTTTATTATTTTACATTGCTCTAACTAAACTCATTTCAACTTTAATATCTATTTACTAAATGTTGAAATAATAATTTATTTTTTCTTATGTTAATTTTCTTTTAGTAATTCACAGTAATCCAAACGAGGTTTGATCAGGAAAATAATAATCATTATTAGAATTGTCTTGATGAGCTACATCTAATTAAATAATCACTTATATATAAATATATATATATATATATATATATATATATATATATATATATATATATATATATATATATATATATATATATATATTCTTTTTGAAGGTTTTAACAAGGAATGCAAATGTTTAAGATTTGCTTGGGTTGTTAATTTAGGACGATATGCTTGATTTCTTTTGAATAATGGAATTGGAACTTTCCCTTATTAATGATCTAATTTCTTCAAATGTTATGGCTCGTTTGGCTATATTACATTACCTTAGTTTTACAAATCTATTCTTTAATTTACATTTTTTTCAAAACATAAAAATAGTAAGTTTACAAAATGGTGTTCGATTGAGATGAAAAATTCAACATGGGGTGCACCTTGACAAGTTATAACCAACTAAATACTCAATTAAATTTTGTTAGATTTTTTATTCTATAGGGTTTTGTACATTACTTTACAAGACATTTATATTTGTATCTTATTTTATAATAAAGAATGTTATGCTTAATTTTTTTTGTGCTTAGAATACAACTTTCTCTTATATTTATTCAATTTCTTCAAATTTTTTTCTTTCTTTGGTTATATTGCCATATACATCTAAATTTCCTTTCGTGTCATGTCCATAACATTTTGATTTTTTTATTTTACTTTGCTTCAATTAAACTCATTTTAGCTTTATTATTTATTTACTTAAGATAAAAAAATTTATAATTTATTATTATTCATGCTTATGTTTTTTGGCAATTCACTATAATTCCAAATGAGGTTACAATGAGAAAAAATAATTATTGTTAGAATCGACTCGATGTGCTCCATCCAACTAATTAATCTCTTAAAAATTTTTTAAATGTCTTCTTTTGTTTGTTTTAGCAAGGAATGTGAACGCTTACTATTTGACCAAGTTCTTAGGCAAGGATGTTGCACCTAATCTCGTTGGCATAATTGAAATGTAACTTTTCCTTATAATTTATCTCATTTCTTCTAACTTCATGCCTCATTTGGCTGTATTACATTACTTCAATTTCACAAATCTCTTTTTATTTATATATTTTCTAAATAATAGAATAATAATTTTACAAAACGAGATTTGATCGAGATGAAAAGTCATCGTTGGATCACCTTGACAATATATATTCAATTAAATACTCATTTAAATATTTTTAGGTATTTTATGTTGTAGAGTTTTGGTATGCTTTGCTGAACATTTCGATTTCTACCATATTTGGCATTCAAGGATATTATACTTGATCTTTTATGTGCTTAGAATATAAGTTTCTCATGTAATTTATCTTATTTATTCAAATTTTTTGCTTTGTTTGGTTATTTTACCATTTACATGTAAATTTGCTTTCGTGTCATGTTTTTATCGTTTTGATTTGGTCTTTTTACATTGCCTCAATTTATCATATTCAAGCTTTAATATATGTTTAATTAGTATGGTAATAATAACTTTTTGTTATTTATTTTGATAATTTGTAGTAATTTCAAAAAAGAATATTTCAAGATGATATTACGTAATGGGCACTATGTAATGTTTGTACATTTTAAGAGATTTTAATTTGAACATGATTTCATGATCATAGATGTGACACAAAATCACCTTATTAGCTTGCAAACTTAATATATAATATATCTCTTTCGTTCAATGTCCTTATAATAATTTTGTTATATTAGATATCTTTAATTTACCTCAGTTAAGCTTTATTATTAATTTACTTAACATTTAAAAAAAAGTTGTTATTTTTTATTATTTAAAATTATAATTTAAAGTAATTCCAAACAAAATTTGACTGAGAAAAAATAATATCGTTGGACTCAACTCAACGTGCTATTTCTAATTAAATTTTCATTTTTTAGTTTATTTATTTTTTTTAGAATTTTGGCACATTTTATGAGGTATTTTGATTCATAGCTTACTTTAAAATAAAGGATGTTACACTTGATCTAATTAGCATTTTATAATTCAACATTCTAACACAATTTATCTTATTTAAAAAAAATTCTCACTTAGATTTTGTTATATTACATTGTAACTCTAATTATCATCTAATGTGAACTCTACAACACTTTTATTTTACTGTATTATATTGTTTCAATTAATCTCACAACTTTAATATATATATATATATATATATATATATATATATATATATATATATATATATATATATATATATATATATATATATATATATATATATATATATATATATATATATATATATATATATATATATATATATATATATATATATATATATATATATATATATATATATATATATATATATATATATATATATATATATATATATATATATATATTTGTTTATTTATTTATTTATTTAATATAAAAATAATAATTTATATTATTTATGCCTATTTATTTTGGTGATTGGTTGTAATTCTAAATTAGCTCTCATTAAGGAGAAACAAATATAATTAGATTCATCTTAATGAGCTCTATGTGATTAATTATTAAAATATCTTTTTAAAGTTTTTTTTTCATGTTTTTGACAAATATTACTAAACATTTTGATTCATAATAGATTTGACCATCTAGATGTCACATGTAATCTCCTTAGTAACTAGAAATGCAAATTTCAAATGAGATTTATCTCCTCTCTACCAATGTCTTACTTTTTATTTAGTTATATTACCATGTGATGTTTATGTTGCATTTATTTTATTATATTACTTTACTTCAATTTATCTTATTTCATATTTATTATATACTTACAAAATTTCAAAATAATATTTTATTATTATTTATTTGTATTTAATTTAGAAATTCAAAATGATTCTAAATAATGTTTGATCAAGATAAAACAAATATCATTGAACTCATGTTAATATGCTCAATCCAATTAAATATTAATTTTTATATTGTCAAATTTTGTATTTATTTTTGGTATGCTTTAGTAGTGTTTCAATTTGCATGTTATTTGATAATAGAAGATGTTACACATAATGTCCATAGTATCTTGGAATATAACTTTTGTTTATAATTTATTTCATTTCTTTAAATGATTCTCTTTGTTTTTTTTACTACTATGATACTCTAATTCTCTTCTCGAGAGGCTTTGCCTTGATTTGATTTAGTTATATTACATTTTTTCTATTTATCTCACCACTTTTTATTTATATTTAGCAAGTGTGTAAGTAATAATTTATTATTATTTTTTTTAATTTGTAATTATTCTAAAAAAATATCTAATGAAGAAAAAATAAACATCATTGGTCTGGTCTAAACGAGGTTTATCCAATTTTGTATATATATAGTAATATTTTAAATATTTCATTTTCTAGAATTTTGGCTCATTTTACAAGTCATTTTAGGTCCAACCTGATTGGATGATCAATGAGATTATACTAATCTCCTTAGAATCCTGGAATGCATCTTTCTCGTACACTCTTTCTCATTTATGAAAGTGTTTTGCCATGATTTGACTATTATTCTTTGAAGCTCTAATTCTCCTTTCATGTGAACTTTACATATTTTTCTTTAAGTTACACTGCTTCAAATTGTAGCATTTGAACTTTAATATATACTTACTTATTACTAGAATAATAATTTAATATCTGTTTTGTTTTTAAATTTAATAATTCATAGTATTTCAAAACAAAGTCTAATAGACATAAAAACTAGCATTAGACTTATCTTGAAGAGCTCTATTTATTAAAATATTTAATTATACATTTTTAAATATTTTTAAAAAGTTGCACACAAAGGATGCCATAAGGCACACGTGTCCTGATTATCGTGCTTGCACACATTACTACATTGCACCCAGTGCTCCACGACATATAGTTGTAGTAGTGCACAGCTATGGCTACAAAAAACATGCATAAATGAAAGTGGATATCATACAATCCAACTTCTACTTGGTCATTGGTAGAACTATGCAATGCATTACCTTTTAAGGAATGCATATTGCAAAACTTTTGTTAAGGAAGATGGCTAATCTCCCAATAAGGCATCACCTTATCCATGTGCTAGCAACCAACAGTGCTAAGAATCCCAAAACAAAGCTGCACTTTCCAAGGCCAACCTATTGCATGCACTAGATGTAGCATCTCACATGAAAATTTGCTTCTACATGCTTACATAGTGATACAATGCATGTAGTTCTTTGTCACACATTCATAATACTTAGCGCATGTATTTCTTTATCACATCCACATCTATATTGATACATGTCTTGGTTGTCAACCTAACATGCACATGTTCAATTCTGAATGTTTGTGCTAATTTTAAGTATATTGTTCGATTCCTAAGGAAGGCTCTCATAGGGTCTCTCCAAATTTATCCCCTAGATAAAATGAATCTACCTTCTCTTATTGAAAGAGCAGCACAAGCAATACAATGATAATAAATGTGATGAATATTAGGACCCCATGCCAAACCATTAGAGTCAAACCTTTTCTAAAAGATGTAAATAAAATTTGTGAACTTTCCTTGTTTACATTACTCCATTAATTAGAAGCTATTCACCTGAAGACATAGTCTACTTATGTGTACAATTCAGCATGGAAGGCACTCAATCATCAAAAATTTCAATGGTCACTGTGGGTGCATCGAACATTGCTCAAAGTGCAGTACTCATCCAACTACTATGCCCTACCACTAGCTTAGAAGTTTTTAAAGCTAATAAGCTATTAAGAAGAAAATATAACAACTATGAAGGCCCTCATTAATTTCTTCAGACATCTTGAGGTTGTTATTGACTTCCATATACCAATTCAAGAATTTTAGCTAAACTCTCTTTTGATAATCTTGTCAAATGGCACACCTCAATAGGTTTCTCCAATCTCATAGGATCGACTAACACATATGCAAGTGCCATTCACATGGAACCTTTCTCCCCTTTAGCCTTCAAAGTTCTCATTTGAATATTTACTACTACGAATGAGATCTACCCCAGCATACACTCCACGTGGTGCCATACCCTCCAATTTATAGTAATGGTTGCACCCTTCTACTCATCAGATCATTTCATTATAGTGATGGACAAATGTGTGTTGTATGCTTAAATAGCATTCATTTTTTAGGCTAGTTGATTAGGGTGCTAACCTGTTACACACATTTTAATAGATTTTAACTTCCATGATGTCTTTCTTACTATCTTTGTCAACTAACAGCCTTTGTGAGATTTTAGTTATGTCGATGGACATCATAAATGGCTTTTAATTCATCCCACATTTCTAGTTCTACATACCATAAATGACCCATTTGGATCCTAGATTCAATGGCTCAACTCATCAAAGTAACTATGGCTTTCAACATATTTAGAAATTTAGAATATATTAAGGCCATTGTGGCCCCAATGCCTCAAATCATTATCTTTGCTTTAAAGAACTTGACTGTTACTCAAGCTATCATGAGGGAATCTTCAAAGAAAATAAGCTAATATAACATTTCATTAGTGCTTCGCCTCTATACCCAAATTTGATGAGTGATTTGCATGTTAGTATCACTATGGGCCTCCACTAGAGTTTCCTCTAGCATAATCTTCCTCAGACACATTTCTCCATCTTTTAAGATCTAAATGTCATGCTATCACATGAAAACTTTATGGAAGATTCGGGACAGTCGATGGCTCACCCCTCAAATAAGGACCACACCAATCAGCTTCCATGTGTCTTTTGAGCTTGCTAACCTATCAACTCCCAAGCATATCCAACACCCTTTTTTATGTTTCAAGATAGGTTGGATGGGGAGCCTACAAGCCATCACAAATACATGTGGTGCCTCTATGGCATCCCTCATTACAACACACCTCCTCATCTCCTACCATGATGAAGTTCCTAAGCCAGTCCTCTCCATAAGCTATGCAACAAACCTTATGATGATGTCTGACATCAACTGGAGGCAAATCATTGGGTCCTATATGGTTCACTCTTGACAATTTCAAGCACTCTATCATAATTTTCCCAAAGTACTTTTTAACTTTCCTTTGTAGTGTTTGGTTATGAATTTAATGGTCTATCACCCTCCTTGACACCCTCTTCCATATGACGTTATCTTGATCTATCATCGAGGACACCCTTTAGACTATAACTCTTACTTCAAGCAACCAGAATTCTACATTAAATTAGACCCATTTCACTCATTGTTACTAAGGGAATCCTTGAAAGCTCCTTTCTATCTACTTATTTATATGCTTAAACTTAGTTGACAGCCTCACTTAACATGGGGTCACAATTCCACACCATGGTACATAGAGTTGGATTTGTGAGGGTCATCAACTTTTTGTGCTGCAACATTGACTCTTATTGGCCAACATCACAACACTTAGTGGCATGCACATCTTACTACAGTGATAGCCAACCATCACCCAATGCTTCAACACTCCATGCCATAGCTCAAAGGGCCATCCACCTCTTACTCACTTAGCTTGCATCCAAAGTTCCAGTTGCATTAAAAACACACATGGTTCATGAGATTCTACAATTCACATATATTGTATCACATTACATTCTTCATCAATTTGAGTTCCAAGATGTTCATAGTCAAGAGTTGTTCAATGTTCAATTTTGAAGTCCCACTGAAGCTAGAGACGTAGGCTAGACACATTGCCAGCATAACATTTGCTCTCCCTTGGGGCATGACAATGTCGATAAGCTATTGTTTATTCCCCACAGCATTAGCTCCATGTAGAAGCAAGATCACACATGATGGATGAATGTGGCATTTAGCAGCTATTGCATCCCCATTTGTTGCCAACATTACTCAATCATTCATAGCTCTCTTTAATGATCTTTCCACTAGTTCACCTACTAAAACCATTTTACAATGTCTCCTTCCTTTAAGTGATAAGGATTAATGGACTTCTCATTATGTCATTATCAATTTTGTGAAGCATATGTGGTCCTTCAAACTTTCCCACAAATTGCATCAAGGAAGTTCTATAGTTGATTGGGGTGCCCATCATACTATTTTGTATGGGATTCAGGAATGCCCCTTCTTAAATTGCTTCATCATTATCTTTTTTTATTATATTTATGAACCTCCATAAAGAGAGTTTGTTGTAGGTTTCAGCCATTTCTTTATTAAGGAAGCTAAAGTTTGATCTATAAGCCAATACGTTTGGTAAGCAGTTCGAATTACAAGAGAACAAGGGTCAAGTAATTAGAATTGTAGGTAGACAAAATTGTTGGCAAGGGATGGAATCCTTGGAAGACATAATTGTTCATCCTGCTAGAAGGCTTATTTGTGTGTCACATCAACAATTTTTTGAGTAATCTATGAGGAGTTGTGAGCTATGGTGAGCACAAAATACAAAAAGAATACAAATAAAATTAGAGGCAATGTGCAAGCATCTCTAATACGGGTGATGGGCGACAAGGCTCTAATCCTTATCAAAGAAAATTTGGGGGATCATTACATTGAACTTGCAGACAGTGATCCAATGAACTGTGGTAAAGGAACTTAGTAGAATGCAAGGAATAATGTGGAGACTTCACAAGTTGTGTCAAAGTTAGAGGAGGCCTATTATGATATGATTTCATTTAAGGAAGATGAGGGTGAATCCTCTAGAACGTAGAATGCATTAGTTGTGATGTGAGCACGATAATATCGATATATTAGAAGTTGGAAGAGTTGAACCAATTAGATAGTGAATTGAAAATGCGCATGCTTTCAAAAAATTTATATTGTATCAAAGGAAGTACTAAAGTAGATGATTAATAAAGGTGCACCCAAAGTATTTGAGAGAATGTCAAAGTTATGGTGGAGGAAAATTCTCTAATTAGAAACAAGCCAGCATGTAGTCTAATTAAGAAGAGCATTAAGGATTCTCTTATAGGATAAAGAATGAATAATGTTAATAACATTTCCATTGAAGGTTAATTTGCTAATTACATAAGGTAATTGATAAATGTATATGTGATGATAGCACCAAGTGATACCTCCATAATAAATGTTGAAATTTACCTTTGAAAAGAGACTTATGATTATTAAGATCATTACCACTAGTTTAATCTTATTGCTATAGTGTACGATAGTTTTTAATCCTTTCAAAGGATTGCCAAAGTACTCTAATATGGATGGGGATATTTCAAGGGATTTTAGATTCTAGACTTTTCAGTTGGCAATTTTGTTTGTACTTTAAGTCAGTTATAGATAGAGATTCTATGTGGTTGGGAGGTCCCTGGTTGGTTATAGGGCTTAATTTGGGGATGGATATGCGGACACCTACATTTAGGCCTAGTACCTCAGTGATTATTTGTTGTCTAATCTCTTTTTTTGGCAATCGCTCTCATGTATTAGACCATAAGAAACTTTTTGTGCTTTGCCAAAGCTATGGGTATGCTTATTTAGATGATGGTTGGATGGTTAACATGCAAAGGTCAACCTTTGTAAGTGTTTATGAAAGATTAGACCTTATAAAGCTGCTTATAGTAGGTATGTAACTGAATAGACCAATGGGATACTCTATTTAGAGTTTTGATTATGATGGACTAACCTTTATGAAGTTCACTTGTGCAAAGAGGCACATGCATTTAGGATATGTACATCTAGCAAGCCAGTTCATAATGTTGTTATTGTTGAGAGCTTTTGTCCTTTTGAAGTAGAACCTAATCAAGATAAGAATGGCAGGCAATTGTAAACAAAATTGCATGATAAGAAATGGCTTGTTTGGGATCCTGGATGGTTGTCCAACCTTGGAAGAGGAGAGTGTTTATCGCATCACAATAGAGGAGGAATGTGAATCATAAAGATTTGAGCAGGTAGGAGTTTTGTAAGCACTACAAATTGGAAGATAAAGAATAAGTTGTGTATAGAGAGACATCCTAATCCAAGAATGATTGGCATAGATGGCATTCATCTAGGATAGTGTGCATATTAAAATAGAGAGTGCGTGAAAGATGAAATTAATACAAACAAAAAGCATTTTTCATAAATTAATAATGTTTTTGATGATGGCCCTAGTGACTCTTTATAGATTATGTTGTAAATTTTTAAAACATAGGTGGAAGTCTCTAGTAATCTTCATCCATCTACTATTATAGGACTTCTTAAACATAGAGAAAGGTAAAAGCTCTATGGAATGAATTTGGAGATGATAAAGGAAATAAAAAATAGTGAAGGAAGGCAATTCTCTTGGGAAGTTTTGAACATTAAAACACAAAAGATGGTGGTATTACAAAAGTTATGGAATTAGAAGAATACTGAGCAGTGGGTTCTTCTTACTTGGACCTTCTAATGAATTACATAGTTGAGTTGTTATAGGATGCACTTGTAAATTATACATGGTATTGTTCAAGGCTTTATTTTTTCTTGAATTTAAGGTATTTTGGTTGGGGCAGATTGTGGCAAAGAATGTATTTATATTATTACACTCATAGTTGTATTACTACTGATCACGTGAAGTTCACTTGGTGTAGAAACTAGAGGATGTTGATTACCAACTTGGTGATGATCTTGTTAGACAAGGTTTAACCTTTGGCTCAAGCATGACTGCTATTATTAGGTGGAGACAAATAGCATTAAGTTTTCCCAGGATATGATGATTAAAAAGAAAGCAAATTTTTTTTAGTGTGTGGTAGTAGAGCAATTACTCAAAATGACAATAGAGGGGATTTTCAATTGTTGGAGATGTATTCTACATTGAATTTTGGAGATATTATAAGTAGTGATGGTTGTCGATATATGTGGCTATCAAATTTGATGAGGGCTCAATGGCTAGCTTATTTACATGCTTTTGTACAAAATGCTAAATTACCATGCCCAAGAAGCTACAAATATTCCACCATTATGAGATTTGTTATGCGTCAAAGTAGCTTGTGTACATTAGCTTACTACAATAGAGGCAAATTAGGAGTATTGGTGTGCTACTTTTCAGAAACGTGTTTATTGGATGGGCATGGAATTTCTTAGATAGAATTCTTATATGTGAAAGAGCTTCTTTAGTCGCTTAGAATTAATACATTAATTTTAAGTCAAAGAAGGTTGTCTTTAGAAGGATGACCTGAAATGGTAGCTAGAATATTTCCATAATTTAAAATAGTAGATAGGTGCCATAGCCTTCTCGCATGGGCAATAACTTTAGATTTTTTGAGTTGTTCTATCAAAACACTTCAAGATAGTGTGAACACAAAAATTGTGTGGTTAGACAGATGCAATCAAATTCATGCCTTTAGAAATATGACATTGACCTAGATCGTTAGATCTTAATGAAATCTAAGGATAGGATTTAACTTTTCAAGTGGATAAACTTTGGAACGTGTGAACGCAAAATTATACTATCGAATGGTTGATAGAATTACCACTTTTGAAAAATATGATACAATAGTAATTTTTCAAATGAAATGCAAGATCGAATCATTCACATTACTCCTGCAATTCTAGAGTTCATCGTGCAAAAAAATGCAACGATTTGGGATTGATTATTGAAAACATTAGGTGCGCCAAACCCCATTTAGAATTAGTTATCACTGTATCATAGCGATTTAGTATAGTGACCCGATTAGTTTAGGCATTAATTGCTTATACATATGATGAAATTTATTTATCAAAGGGTACATCCATAATATTTGATTTTAATTATCAGATTTCATTACCAAAACTATTTTGGATTTAACACATTTTTATGTAACTGGTCTACTACTTTCTTTTTCAATGCACATAAAAGTATTAAATTTCCAATCAATATTAGTTTTAATCCTATAGGTGTGTGAAGTATGTCCAAGTCGCATGCAATATTGGCATGTAGCTTATGACTAAAACAATGTAAAATGTCAACTTGCATATATATATGAGACCTTTTAGCATCTGTAATAAAAAAAACTTGTCTATTAATTGGTTTTATATTTGAAGTTGAGCAAGTAGAATGCAAAGTTTTAAAATCACTAAATTCCTTGTCAAACATGGCAAACAACTACATCATAGGGATCTAAAAGCTTTACTAAACAATTGAATCAATCAAAGTAATAGATGGTGTGTATAAAGAGGACTGATGCAGTTAATGTAAGTTGATGACCTACCATTATTAGGAATTTCATAATGAAGACTGGAGATTACAATTTTCTATCACCATCACATTAAAATTTTGGTAAGGTTACCTAGGCTTTTAGACCAAGTTAATGCGCTCATTGAATACATTCTTGTAATTCAAAACTTCTATGGGAATCATTGTCCTCTTACTACTTAGACTTCCATGAACTAAGTAGCTATAATACATTTAAGATGCTAGCCATTGGGCGTGCATGTTGTATAACTAGTTAGCAAGTTAAGGCCCCATTCATAAATGAAATTCACTAGAGAAATCACTTCAACAACTAAAAAAGGCCATGCACAAACAACTATAAAATCAAGAAAGAGCTCTAAATTTGTCAATCCTTGTTATGTTCAAAACAAATATGCTTACTCATGATAAGTTAAATTTAACCATATGCTCTACTATTGGTGATGCCTATTTGTTAATTAATTCAAGTTTTATCTTTACCATCAATCGTGATGTAGTTGTGTAAGAAGATAATGCTAGAATTGGTATTATTATTTAGGATGACATAGGTAGCCCCATCATTATTATAAAAAAAATTGGGTTCAAGTGCAACTTTTATAATGGACATTATTTCCCTTCTTAAAGCAACAGAACCCCTTACAATGTTACTTCTTAATGGTCAAACAACAATGATCAAATTAAACTCTATGTTAAAAACAAAAAGAAGTGTGTACCATAGGCTATTTCATATGTTTAGGGTATGCAGTATTTCAAGCTATCATAGATAAGGACCAAGGCAATAGTGTTGTGGACTAGGTTGCTCATCATCCATTATTGTATGATTTTGCTTGGAACTATGGAATGTCAATTCCCAAACGACCTCTACTTTGTCTTCTTGGTGATGTTATGTATGAACCTCCATGAGGAGAGTAAGATGTTGAATTTGGCCTTTATTTTAACAAGAAACCTAAAGAGTTTGATTCCAGACAAGATGTTGATAGGGTCCAATAAACAACAACCAGCAATCCTTAGTCGACATCATTTACGAATGAGACTAGATGGTATATGTTCATCTTTGAGCCCCTAACTTTTGTTCATGTTTAATGAAAATATTCTTCGAAAATGCTTTCGCAGTGGTTCCACTTTCATAAATTAAGCAATTTCACCTCTGATAATGAAATATGAATGCCCACAATAGTCCTAATAATTCCTTCAATGTCAAAGGCCAACACAAAAGGAACAAAATCTTGTGATGTTATCCAACACTAATGTATCCTTAGTGTGAGCACTCTTATTTCTTCAAAGTAATGATGCTAATGGAATAGCTTGGCTTACTAATGCTAGACTACAAAATAAATAAAAGGGTCAAGGTTGGTTGTGCACACCAAAAGGTGAACAAATTGACCAAAACTAAGGTCCAATTATGTGCTTTTTGATTGCAACAACATAAATATATGCTATTGGAGAAAAAGTGATCATAGCTTCTAGCACCAAATTTGACCACCAATTCATTCTTATTAATGCATTTAGATTGTGCATATTTTAATTACTACACTTAAGTAGCCTAGTACTGTTATTTATTATTGAAAAGTTGTTTAGCAAGAGGGGGGTGTACTGGAATTTAAAATTTTTAATTTATTAAAAATTTGTTAATTTTATTTTTATAATAAAGCTTCAGTATTTGTGAAATAATAAGGTATAAAGATTTAATTATGTACATAAGAAAGTTTTAGGTAGCTAAACTTAAAAAACTCCTACTTCAACCCCAAAAAACATAAGACACACAAAATCAAACTATATAAGACTTTGTCAAAAGATGGGTAGGCTAACCTATAATAAGAATATAAAATAGGCTATAATAGCCTTACAATTAAAGTAGAATTGGCAAAAAGAAAGAGAGAAAATGATGATGAAAATCCACACAAATAAAGTTTTATGCTTAACAAAATATTAAACAAGGTATAACTATTTTAATATAATCAATTATGAAATAAGAAAATGAGATCATAGCTGATTAAAAGATGAATCAATAAATTTGTAATTTTTTGAAGGTATGTTCAGCATAAGGAAGTGGAAATTAGCAATGGCTACGAATTTCTTTGAGGTCGTGACTTCAGATTTCTTCTTTAAAATTCTGTAAAAGTTTTCATTATTTTTTTTTTAAAATTCTCCAATTTATGGACAGCTTCTAATAGCTAAAACCACTTACCAAACACCCAATTTAGTCATATGAATTTTTTTATTCTATATGTTGTAATTTAAGAAATTAATATTGTACAAAAATGCCAAATAGTTCAAATGAACAACTAAAAGAGCAATGATGCAGGAGCTGTTGGATCAGATTAAGCCACATTCATTCAATGGCAAAAATTGTGCCAGCAGATGAATGCAATTCAATCTACACTTCTTGGACACATTTATTTCATCTAGACCATTAGATCAAAATTGCGATCTGACTGTAATATATGGCTTGTCAAATAGAAGAAATACGGACCATGTGATCGTGACAATGCACGACTACATGTTGAAAGAATTAATGGTTTGAATGGTGAGACATAGTGGTGATCATTTGATCATGAAAATTCATAATTAGATGGCTCATGTCACTCCCACAATTTCAAAGTCTGACATGTCATAATAGCAATTCATTTAGTCCCACATGGTGTATCTAAAAAGCACTTTTTAGCTTTTAAATATTATTGTGCACACTAGAGGCAACCTGGTTTTAAGGTTGGCTACCTCTTAGTTTGTGTGTGATTTCATCACCCATTCCTACCAATAATCATAAATTAATTACGTTTATTCAAGAATATGTTCTCAATCTGAGCAACATACGAATGTGTCGAACGGGTGTAGGATTCATTCTGCACCCCCACCCAAACTCTATAGCAACCAACTATTGGTGAGTAGATTTTAGAAAGTTCATTAGGTTTTTTATTTTTATTATATTTTAAACTTCTCATTTAAATCATTACTAAATAATAGAATTTAAAAGATATTAATCAAATGCTTGCAAAATATGTATTCCAAATATTGAATTAAAGATGGTGACCAAGGATATTAGAGATGAAAGTTAATCAATATTCTTGAGCCTTAAAAAATTAATTTTAATCAACTTAATACTTTAAAAATGAAATTTGAATACCTAAAAATATTGTCAAAAAATATTTTTTAATTGTTTTCCACTTTCAATAGAATCCTTTTCTTGGGATTTAATTTTGTATTCTGTTCTTTAAATGCTCCTATGAATATGAACATCAACAACTCAGAATATGTAAATTCATTTGAAATACTTAGGTTTTGTCATCATCAATTAACGCACCACGGTTAAGGATTAATAATGCAACAATTATCACTACCTTCTAGTGTCAAGATCGGGTAATTTTTGTGGTTACTAACTTCTTTGAATGTAGTCGGTTTGTCTCTTGTTCCCTTTATAGAATAAAATTCTAATTTCCTATCACACATCCCATCATGGTTGTCCCCTATCCTGTCATCAAAAGTTGGTCAAGCAAAAAGTTGAATGTTGCATTACTAGAATTGAGGTTGTGTGATTCGACAAATTATTATGAATTGTTAAGGAGCCAAGCCAAATCTTACATCACCATTTTACCTAATAAAACCATTCCTTTTAAAAGTTGGGGCTCAATGCACATGTTAGATCTAGAATTATTATAATTATCCAAGAGACAAGTACCATCAAATAAATTATAACTTATTTAATGATCTATTCATAGTTTCATAGTTTGAAATTATTCATACTTACATATGCATGGCTTATTCTTTGAGACAAGCATATGACTACTGGATGGATCAACCACATAGCTATACAAAGATAAAACATTAAGTAACACCACATGTTATGTTTGGCATGTTTGTCATGTTTAGAGATACAACACAAAAGAACAGCAAATGCTCCTAAGTTGGGATACCATCCATCAACTCCTAAAACATTGACTCTTGAAAAATTCATTCTTTAACAACAACCCTCCCTAGCAGAAAATAAAGGTTAGAACAAGCAATTTCAAAGACCATGTAAGCACGAGAGTATGGATGATCACTAGTTCAATACTAGTATGAAATGCCATAAGTTCAAGCATTGGAGAAGTGTGGTGTCAAAAAATTTATTGAATGGCTAATAGAAATGTAGAAAACATATGAACTTCTTGCTTAAGAAGTTTTGATTACATGGCAAAGCTCTACACAAAATTATTGATCAGGCAAAAAAGTAGTCAAGCAAATCATCTGTTTTACAATTAGCATCTCAAGCCAATCCAATCTCTTTAGCCCAGAGAACTTCAAAGATACACAAAAGTAAGCACAAAGGGTTTAATAAAGCATGAAGGACATAGGTACCATAGGCATACAAATCTACTAGAATGGTATGCACCAATCAAACAACCATTAAAATGGTTGAAACTTATTGCACCATCAAAATGGAAGATGTTGAGGACTAGACATGTGACTACAAAATATTTTGTCCAAGATTCATGACAAGAAAAGAAGCAAATTGCATGCTTAAAACAAGGTGAGGCATGACACTACGCACTGCACCATGTAAAGGTAACAACACCCTCAACCAATATATAATTTAGTGCAATTTGCACTAAAGCAACATCAGAAAACACTATACCAAATAAAGTCCAAAGCGGCAAGCAAAGCATGAAAATACACATAGCACCAAGTGATGCCTCCATTAGAGTTGCAACACATTCTCTTTTTAGTAGTTTTGAGTGATGGCAATGGCATAAAAGAGCAACATATTTTGGGCACAAAATGATATGCCTTAAGAAAACCACCACACAATCAAGGGGCTCGACACCACACGTAGCACCATGAAGGGTAGGAGCATAGACGATGAGGAAATTGCCAAATGCATATAGCACCACAAAACTTTCATTACAACATAAGAAAACAACTCAAAATGCGCATGTAAAAGTCAAAAATAGGCAATTTAAACAAGCACAATGCATCACCATATCTATGTGCCAACAAACCATAGTATTAAAAGTACAAAAAAAGTTACACTTTGTAAGCCCCATCTACCAAACACAAATCATTCCCTAGGGTGCATGTGGACTGGTTTCAAGGTGCTATATAGTGCATTGCTATTTAAGAATAATGTTGTATTATAGCAAATGCTCTATTGTGTGCACAATTGTAGTAACGTGCAATACCATGCCGTATATTGCATTATTAAGATTACATATTATGATAATTTCCTTAATGAATAGTCCAAGTCACTCAATGGGTTAGCATGTTACCAAAGGACCAACAAATCACATCACTAAAAATACCCAAAAAAAACTTTCACTTTAAGGTCCTATTAGCTACATGCACAAGTTGCCATGAGGAATGCAAGAATTAGCTTTTGTGTGCACACATATTGCATTACCACAAGACAACATAGTGCACTATTGCATGTGTAGCTATAGTAATGAAAGGCTGGAGCCATAACCTAGTAAATATAGACCCTAAAGCATATTGCTTCATCCAACTTCATTTCAATGTGGCCCATGATATGTGACACATTTTCCTTATGAATTACACATTATGACAATTTTGTTCAAGAAGAAATCAAGTGTCTTAATTAGGAAGCTCCATATTCGTGCCCAAACAATCTCAAGTGTCAAATACAATAAACAATGACACTTTTTGCCATGCAATAAAACCAACATAAGTGTCACTTAAATAATGGATGCGAGCAGGTGAGTGAGATTTTTGAAACCTACTTGAAATTTATGGTTCTATGGGGATAAATTAGCTACATCATGGGGCTAAATCTTAGTGGATCATGACATAAAAATTTTGTAAAGAAATAAAAAATGCAACAATTCCCACAATGCACCATCCAACATTCATGGTGGTTAATGTGAGGCATTTCCACCTTTTGCTTAGGCAAGCCTCCATAAGGCACAACATCAATTGCATAGTACCTTGCCAAGTACTATACAAAGTACCACACAAAGAATAAGTACCACAACAAGTACTGCAATAATTATTAAAATACATATCATAATAACTATTACCATAAGTATCACAATAAGTATCAAAAATAAAAAAAGCAAGAGGGGCAACTAAGCATGCTAAGAAAACTAAGTGACCAAGGGGTGTATTGAAACTTTTATGGTGTCTATGTCTTTGAGGGGACAAATGTTCTATGACATGGGGTTATATCTTAATGGATTGTGGTTACAAGACCACTTTGCCACTTACAATAACTCATCACAAATTTAAGTCATTTTTAAATAATTCTACCCATTGTTTATACTTAATGCCATTTCTTCTAGTTCTTATCTCATCAAACTTTCTACAAAATTAAATGAGCTTGTGGTTGTGTGCTCTTGGGGTTAAAATCCCCTACAATTAGCCAATAGACAAATGATGCACCTGAGCAACACATCATAGCATGGATTCTAACTTAGTGGCATTCAACCACAATCTTGCACTTGATAGCTTTGCATTAGTATCTTTTCAACCAAGTGTGATGACAAAAAGTGTGAATCATTGGTTCATCTCTTTGTAGGTTGAATTATTATCATGACATAATCTTTAGTAGGACAAAACAAACATTTTTTATTAATGTCTAAACCCATCACATATTCTTAATTGGTGAGTGAACAATTTAATATTTGGTGAATTATGCTTCACAATTATAAGAAGAGATTACATCAAAGGATCTAAAAGAAATGTCACCATGAATGCTTGGCTACTACAAACAAGTTATCCCTCTAGTAACTTTTTTGACATCTCTAGCTTTAAATTTAAAAAGCTTAAATGATCGATTGGCTAAACTTTTATGGTTTGTACTTTTTTTGAAAATAAGAATCCAACAAGGTTTTTCCGCTTTGTTCCTTACAAGATTTCATTCCTTGCAAAGTTCAACTTAGGACAGCTATGTTATCTTGTAACAGCTATGCCAAACTCCTTACCTAATAATGTCTTCTTCCCTCATCAACCCATTAAGGCAAAATATGGGCCCAAAAAGAGGAGTTGGGGCCCACCTCTATCCCATAAAATTAGTAAAATAACATTAAAAGTAGTGATATTTTAATGAAATTGGTATGCTGATGCCCACCAATGTTACACCTCCTATGTCATTTCATAAAGTTAGGCTAGAGAAGAGGTCAACAAAGTCTTCTTTTCTCATTGATTTTACCAGGCCCAATCCCTTAGTTATGGTTTCATTGCATAATAGAAAGGAGCAATGTGAATCTCATTAATCCTTTTGTGTGCAACATTATATAGCTGATGAGGCATTTCACTACTTTAAGAGTGTTTTGGGTACTCTCATCATGTACCTACACTTGGTTGAAATTCCTGACTTTGATATTCAGTGCACTTGATAGAAATCAAATTGCATTTTATTTAATTGAATAGTTAGATTCCCCAAGTTTGTGCCAATTTTGAGTTCATTGTTGAACTTTTGGTGAAGGCCCCTGCATGGGCCTCCCACAATTCATTCCTAGCCAACACACATCATCCCACTCTTGCCACACGAGTAGCTTGAGTAGTCCACTGATAGTCAATGGTTGAGGAACTGGTAACCTTATGCAAGCCCTCTAAATCTAATCATTCTCAAGATCATGGATCAATTTTATTGACTTGCCTAAACAACATTACTACATCTACTAGAGGTTGTTTACCTTAGAGATTTGACATGGTTATGAGTACGAGTGGGTGTATAAGGCACTTAGCCAACTAGATTTTCATGTCTCATAAGATGTGCATCCAATAATACCTAATATGTGGTGCATTTTCAATCGCTTAGTCCTACCTTTAGTTAAGATATTTTTCAGGCTAATAGGATCTTAAGTAAAAAAATATAGCTCTTCTTGAATCACTTATAAATTTCTTCAAGCCACTTGATGTTGCCATTGAATTCTACATCTTCGATTAGCAATTTTAACTTAGAATACCTTTGAAGCTTGTGCAAAATGTCACTCTTGAATGGGTTTCCCACATCTTGTAAGATTTACTAACCCATGTGTCAGTGTTCTTCACATGGAACCTTTCCATCATTTGGCTTTCAAAGTCCTCATTCAATATTTGCTACTACCACAAATATCTACATTAGCAGATGCTCTACATTGGCTCACACCATGTCTTATAGTGACCTTTGCACTCTCAAACTCATCGAGTCATTAGATTACACTGATGACCAAGTGTGTGTCACGTGCATAAATGCCATCCATTTTTTAGAAAAGTTAATTTGGTAGGTGATGTGTTATGTACTCCTTAGGGGATTTCAACTTCCATGACCACCTTCTAACTATCTTAATTGACCAACAACCTTTTTGAGCTCTAGTTAGTGTGTAGTAGAACACTATAATCTACCTTTTTGTTCATCTCACATCAATAGTTCTACTTACCAAAAACGTCCCACATGTAGCTTTGATTTCTTAACTAAACTCATCAAAGTAGTCTGGCCTTCCTACCTATCTAAAGTTTGAGAAATGTTTAAGGGTATTGTGCCTTGATGCCTCTAATCATTCATTTTACCAAAAACAAATTCGAATTTGGCTCTATGTATCACGTAGGAAACATTGAAGGGAACCAACTACTAGATGGTTTGATTAGTCTATCACCTTTATACCCAAGTTAGATGAATGAATTGCGTATCAAAATTGCTGTGAGTCTCCACAAAAAATTTTTTGTTTCATCCCACTCAGGCATAGTTCACCATCTTTAAAGTCTCAACAAGCATACTCTCACTTGAGCTCTTTGCAGAAGAGTTGGGTCATATAGTAGCTCACCCATCTAATAAGGATCCTATGAATTAGCTTCCTTGCATCTTTGGGGCTTGCTCATCCATTGACTCACAAGCATGTCAAACTCATTGGTGTATGTTAAATACATCTTTGGGGCTTGCTCATTCAATGCACATGGTTCTTCCATGGCATGCCATGATGGGGTGAGCATTATGACTAATAATGATGATTATTTCTCTATGGGTGTTGTTCGACAGTTCTCTTAACACTATGATGGCTCAAGATAGTCCCATTCTCGAGCCATGCAATGAACCATTTGATGACATTCTACATCAAGTTGAGGCACATTGCTAGCCACCATCTACTTTCCTTGAGATAATTTGAAGCACTCTTTCACTCACTTTTCAAAGTCCTTTTCATCTTACCCTCACTATACTTATTTGTTATTAGACATTTGCAATTATTTTTCCTTTGATAGAATTTACCACAAAATTTGGGCTGCATTCTCAAACAACCTAACATTTTATAACACCTTGTATAGTAATAGAGTATTAGTGAACGAGGATCTTACCCTCTCTGGTGTCCCCTTTGAAGGGACTTGATCTTGATCCATCATTGGAGATGGAAGTCTATATTACAATTTTAGATTCAAGATGCCCAATTTTTACCTTTTCCTAGCCCTATTTCTCTTGCTATTACTAAGGGAATCCATGTAAATTACTTCACCTCTAATTTATATGCTAAAGTTAATGGTAGCTTCACCTAACATGTGGTCACAATTCCACTTCGTGGAGCATGGTGTTGTATTTTTGAAGGGCATCTTTTTCCCATGCTGCAACATCAATTCTTACTAATCAACAACACAATATTCATTGCCATCCATCTCTTATCACATCAATAGTCGACACACACCCAATGTTTCAACATATCAAGCAGTTGCATAAAGTGCCATTGATCATATCCAAATAGAGGACAAGACCCAAAGCTGGGATTTCGAGCCTCCACAAGGAGTGATAGGTCACACGACACCATTACATGTGTGCCCTTAGCTTTCTTCTCTGGGCACAAATCGCATTTTAAAAATGATGGTCTAAGGGATTCTATCTTTCATAATGTGTAGTATATTTCAATTTGTAGGGTTGTGCAAATGGTTTGAATTGGTGCATACTCACAAGAATGTAGATAGGTGCATTCTGAGGTAGAGAGGGCCCAATAAGTAGTGAGAAGTAGACAATTCTCTAGTGGCACAAGTGTTCATAATTTTGAATTTGGTGCTAAGAGCTACAAAAGAGAGTACGAAAGGTAGCAGCATGATGCACAGCACATGATGTATAGACCAAAGTGCATGATGCATGGAAGGAAGCTCGCATTGCACATGGGTGTAAGCACAATAATTCAATTTGGGTTTCTTATGTGCTCCAAAGAAATACAAGTTGCAAAGGTCTTCTTTGAGACACATGGAGCACATTGGACTACAAAAAGTTTGTGTTTCACTTGGGTGCATGTGTAACTCTAATTTGATGCTTTGATGGTCGTTATGGGATTCAATTTTGATATCCTTTGCACATTTCTTTCTACACTTTGCTGCAGTAATGTTGAGAAATTTCAATTGTTAAGGTCATCCCTACACCCAAAACTTGAAATTTCATATTACTATTTTATTCTTTTGGCTATACTACTATGTGGAATATATTTTTGGTACCACTAGATATGCTTGAAATAGTTGTCACAAGTGTTTTACTATTACTACCACTTTATTTTTTCTTTAGATGCCTGCTTAATTCTAAGGCTGTGTTGTGTTGTTGGGAATTATTGAAAGAGAGTTTTGAAATCATCAGGATGGCCGACTATAAATTAAGAAAAAGCAACAAGAAAGGGAAAGGTTGCAAATATGTATCCCTAATGGAAAACGAAATGTTGGTGGATGAATGCAACAATAATGTACGTTCAATGAATAAAGATATCATGCTGGCTGTCTCTATAGTTGAAGGTGAGCTGGGTGTGGAGTTGAATGAAAGCTATATATTAGTAGATTCTACACGAATTGAGAATGGCATAGGCATGAAAACTACTAGAGAGGTGGATAAGATCAACTCTTACATGGGAAAAGATGGAAATATAGGCAAATCACAATGCATAACAAGTGGTAGTGGAGATAGAAAGAATTTTATGAATGAGGAAGCAATAGTGTTAGGGAATATTTAAAGTGCAGTGGGGAGGAATTAGGACATGGACTAGGAGAACCAATGTAAGTTGAAAGAAAGCCCAAAAAGTGGTAATGTTCAACACATTCAAACTAATGAAGGCTAGAATAAAGTAGGTATGGATGATGTGATGTGAGAATTGTGGTATGGTGGTGGAAGAAAATAGGAAATTTTTATCAAAATGAGCTTCGAGGATGTTTGGACAACTAAAAAATTCTAATATAGCAAAAATAGCAACTATTGAATGGCCTTCGTGTCTAGATGTTAAAAAAGTTGCTACAAAGATGGTGGATTATATTGTCCAAGATAAGATCACTATCTCAGATTCGACATGTAATAGGCACAAAAAGTTCCTTCAATTTGATCTTGTGGGTAAAGTTTATGGTAGCAATCTCCCATTATACATTATCTCTCATCAGGTTTTTCTGTCTACATTTTCGTTTAATTGAGAATAGAAATATAGTGTGGCTTCGAAGACCTTGGTAGTTTGTAGGGCAAACTATAGAACTGGAAGTATGGACCACTAAGTTTAGGTCGAGTTCCATGATAGTGATGTGTGCCCCAGTGTGGGTCAGATTCCTTATAAAACACATTGGAGAGCCAATCTTACTTGATGGCTGGATTGTTGATCTATAATGATTATCTTATGTAAGGGTTTGTCTTAGGATAGACCTATCTAAACCTTTGAAGCTAGGAATGTGGCTTAATGTACTATTGGTGAGAACTTTCCAATCCTTTGAGTATGAGGGACTTCCTTAGGTGTGCTTTACTTATGGCCATTTTGGCCATTACATGGAGCAATGCCCAACAAGTGGAAAACTTGTTGATTTGGAAGGAGAATTTAGTAAGCAAGAATGATGAGATTGATAAAACAACTCAAGACAGTCAAGAACCTCAAGAACAATGAACTCAATAGGATAAAGATTCAAGGGCAAGGAAAGGGATATGCCCTTGAATGCTTGTGCAACCAAGGAAAAGGAGAGCTTCCATGCCAATGAAAGAAAGGTTTAAAATTATAATATTTCCAAGCTCTCAAAGGGAAGCCAGTGGTGCAAAAACTAATGGTGAAATTGGTCGATTCTCAAGTACGCGTAGAAGTGTCTCCAATGTAAGGGGTAGGGAACCTTTTAAGTAAGTGTGGACCCCAAAGGATGCATGGGAAAAAGGCTATGATTTAGGTGACTTAATTCACCAAAAGAGCCCAGCTTGAGAAGATGTCGAAGGAAGAGGATACCATTGCGAAGGCAAGATGGTAGTAAGATGGTGGCACACATGGGAGAGGTCAAAACCAAGGTTTTTTACAAAATTAAAAGGAGAGAGAGGGGCTCCTCTCAGATGGAGTTTGTGTGTTGTAGCAATCATAATATAATGTATTTGATGATGACTTATAGAGTTGCAAGCTATATTAAGCATTACATGGAATGTACCCATGATTCTCAGCATGTTGCTTGATGTGATCTACAAAATGCTAGAGTAAGCTTTTGGCTAAAATGGGTGGGAGCAGGAGTGTGGCTTGAGATAGGTGTTTATGATACTTTAAATTGAAGATAATGGGGATTCACAAAGATTGCTATTGGAGAAAAGAATGGCTATGGAATTGAAGAGTTTTGGGTATAGAACGTGTGTTGCTATGAACTTGGTACTACAGGTAGGAATGTTTTCTTGTAATTATTACAATAGCTGTTGGATATTTTGAGAGATAGGTTGCTAAAAAGCTGTTTGAGGGCATGCTAATTACTGTATAAAGAAACCATGGAATTCTACATTTAATAATGACTAGGAACATAATGGACATTATGCCAAGAGAAATTTTAGAAATAAGCTAGAATCCAAGAAGTGCTACCTATTAGAAAATAATTTTGTGGGACAGCAAGCTACTAGTGCTCCATACGGTGGGTGGAGGATTTGAGAAAAAGAGGAATGGTTGGGGATGCAACAATGGGTTGTAGATATGTTAAATATACATATAAAGATTGTGATGAGTTGAAATTGTTGGTACAAGATGGCCTTTTGGTTGGTGATAAGATGCTATTGGAGAAACGCTATAAAGGTGCAATGTTGATAGATAATTGTTGTGAGAAATGGATGTTACAAGAAGGCATTTTGTTGGGTGATAAGGTGCTGGTGGAGAGGTGCTAGAGAGGTATTCTATTGCATGATAACTATTGTATGATGAGTTAAGAAATTTGGACATGCAAAAATGGGTGGATGCCCAAGAGATATGGTGCCAAGGGGAATTTCAGATTCTTATTAATTTCCAAAAAGGTGAGGTAAGTTGTTATTGTTATGAAATCCTTAATGTAGGTTGGCAATTTGCTAGAAGTTGAGCTACTGTTGGAGAGGTTTTGTGTGGCATATTAAGTGTTGTATGAATTGGGTGTTATAGGTAGGAGTTTTGCTAATAAACTACAATTATAGAGGTGCTGAAGGTGTACATTGTGGCATGTAAATTGCTATATGATGACTACACAATATGTTACATAGGACATAGTAGATGTGGTGTCATGGGGAATTTTGGCAACTAGTTGAAGCACGACGTGACATGGCAAGCTTCTACTGCTCTTTACATACAGCATGGTGGAGGGTTTGAAAAGGTATGGTGAACTTCTTACAATGATAAGCACTACTAGCTATGTAAAGCTAAGTAGGATATGTGAAACTATGTGGTTAGAGCCTTTTGAATGCAATGTTTGGGAGGGGAATTAGATGAGTGCAATAATGACAACTACTACCATTGCCTTAGGAAGCTTGGTGCTACTAGTAAGGGATATTGGATGCTGTTGAAGAAGGGAGGGGAGTGGAGCAATGGGCCACGGTTAGCAAGGAGGACATCCATTTTTTGGGTAGCACAAAATCCTTTTAAATATTGTAATAGTTAGAGGAAATTGTTGGAATTCAAGGCTGGTCTTGATTTATAAAAAGGTGCTGTAGGTGAAAAGCTTTCATATCACCATAAATGATCATGTTGTTTTATAGAATATTTAGGGAATAAGGGATAAAAAATGGAGGGAATGCGTGTAGCAGTTTGTAAGAACACATGATATCGTAATAGTGGCTCTTATTGAAACCAAAGAAGAGAAATTTAGTAGAAAAGATGTAGATTTGCTACTTGATAAAGATTAGAAGCTAATAGTGCAACCTTCCACTGGATTGTCTCGTGGTGTAGTGATTCTTTGGAAGAGCTAGATGAATCTGAAAGTTATTAAGCTTTCATCACAAGTGCTTGTAGTGTAGGCAAGGAAGGGGGATTCAAGTGTGCTAAAATATTGTGATGTACACTTCTGAGGAGCCTACTAGTGGAGAGTTGCATAGTATATCATGAGGGATAAGGCCAAAGGTTGGGGACCCATGCTAGATGTAGGGGATTTCAATGTTATTACGTCATAAGTGGAGAAAAAGGGGGAAAGAGCTTTAGGAGGGGGCTAAGGTAGTATGAATTTTCTAGTATCACTCAAGAACTAGAGTTGATGAACTTAGGATATGTTGGTAATAGGTATATCTGGTGCAATAGGAAGGAAGGAAGTGTTACAATATAAAAGAGGTTTGATAGAGAGTTGATGAATCTCCAAGAGATCTATGCTTTCTCATAACTATAATATCTCATTTGTAACTTATTGAATCAGATCACTGTTTTTTGCTCATTACGATAGGTACACAACAGAAGATGGCCACTACAAGAAGAACCAACTTGAGAGTGTTTGGCTCAGATTTCCTTAGACTATAGGTGTTGTATAGAAAGTGTAGAACATATCAACTAGAGGTAATCTTATGGAGAGGCTCTCAACAAAATTTTGTATATCCTTAGTTGTGTTCAGAAGTTGGAGTATGTTCGAGTTGTACAATCTTATTTACAAAAATGTTGAACCAAAAAATGAAACTCAAGTTCTATAATTCAAGTAGTTTGATAAGGGTCTGAATGATCAGGTGCGCATCTAACTTGAACATTTTGTTTCTTCTTTTCATAAGGCTACTACACTTGAGGAGAGGCGGTGTTGGCAAAGAGCAAAGGTTCAATGGGCTCAAATAGGGGACTATAACACTAGGTTTTCCAGGCTATTGCAACTTCTAAGCAGAGCGACAGGCACATATTGCTTTTGGAGGATGATAAGGGAGAAGTGGTCAGTTCTATAGCAAATATAAAATTTTCGTTGGCTCACCAGTTTGGGATGAAGTGGTACAATATTAATATCTACCATCTTCATTGTAATACCAACCATACAGAAGCATTAATAAGGAATAGGAAGGAATGCTTATCATGTAGGTTACTTAGGAAAAACTCAAGAGTGCTATCAGATTAATAAGGAGGAATGAGGCACAAGTGATGGATGGGGTCATAGTAGAGTTTGTACATGGATACTGGGCTATTACTCAAGGTGAATATTGTTAGAGTTGTACTATAATTCTTTCATGATAGATAGATTTCAAAAGTTTGGAAGGATACTCTTATTGTACTTATTCCAAAAGTGTGGTGTCCAGATAGATCGAAATAGCTTAGGCCCACAAGCTTGTGCAATATTATATATAAAGTTCTGGTGTAGATCTTGGTGGCAAGGTTGAAGAAAGTCTTACCTGGACTCATTGCAAAGGAATAAGATGCATTTATGCTATGCAGATTTATCTCAAATAATATTTTTATTGCTTAAGAAATGGCAACCAGGTGATGAGTTTCATGGGCTTTCTAGTAGTATGGTATAGAACAAGCATGTAATAAGGTGAGATTGTAGTTAGTCATTAATGTGATGAGTTTCATGGGCTTTCTAGTAGTATGGTATGAGTGGGTGAATACTTGTATCTCATCTCTAAGGTTTAGGGTGCTATTAAATGGCATTAGACTCCTATGGATTGAGGCCATTAGACACTTAAGGAAAGAATGCCCATTGTCACCCTATTAGTTCATTATTCCATCTAAAGTTTTGTCTTGGATTGTGAGGGAATATGAAGCTATGGCTGTGTTAGGACTTTATTATGGACCAACCTCTATTATCATTTCACACTTATTATATGTTGGTGATGTCAGGAAATATGCACCTACTACATCTACTACTGTTAGGCCTGTGAGATAGATTGAGGAATATAGAAAGCACTCTAGGTACAAGGTAAATCTTGCTAAATCTAGAGTCTATTTTAGCTAGGGTATGATGGGGTAGGAGAAGGAAGATGGTGTATAGAAAAGTTCATATGACCCAGGTAAAAAATCTCAATTATTTAGGCATGCCAATTTTGGCAAATTTTCTAAGCAAGGAAAATTTTAATTTTATAATTCAAAGAGTGAAAGAACAGTTTGCAAAATGGAGAATTAGACCACTTTCCTTAACATGTAGCACTATTATGATAAATTTTTTGTTGATAGCTATTCCTAATTTCTACTTGAGCCCATTGTATGGTGCCAAAGAAGGTGATCAATGAGTTGGAAGAAATGTTTAGAAGATATTTATAGTGTGATGCCAATGATGGCCATGTAGTGTACTATGTTCATTAGAGATCTATTACACTGCAAAATAAATAAATTCCATATTATGGATGGATTCTCAACTTAGTTTGTGCATGGTTACTAGAAGATCATATAGATGGACATTGTTGTAGTAGAAATACAATTCTTTAAAGATAACTTTATGCCAAAAATTTGAAAAGCCACACTAGCCATAGTTATCTCTAAGGTTCAAGGAGCATTAAAACTTGAGCATTTTGGACCCATAAACTATTACATTAATATTTACAAAGTAATGATCAATGTTTTCATGGTTAGATAGGAGGTAGTGCTTCCTGATATCACTCTTAGGGAGCAAGTCTCTTTTGTGTTAGGCCATGCTATATCAAATAAATTATTTTTGATATAAGAACTAAAAACTTCTTTACACCTATGTATGTTCACAGAAGGTTTGATGGTAATAAAATTAGATATGAACTGGGCTTATGAAAATAAAAACTAGAAATCTGTGTTAGATATGATTAAGAATTTGTGGTTCCCTACACTTTGCTGTGGTTGGAATAAGGCTTATATTGCTACACTAACATTTGAGATTATTTTAATGGTATTTATCTATAATCAATCAAATCAACTAAGGGCCTTAGATAAGGATGTCCTTTCTCTCCATACCACTTTACTACTATGTCTAAGTATCACTTATGGCTTACTAGTATCAATGTGATCATGCTATAATGATTGGGTTTATGATTGGCTCTTCTTCCTAGATGATTACACACCTTCTACATACTAATGACATCATAATGTATGCACCTAGAACTTGTGTTTTAGTGAAAGGCATTTAGGATATTATAGAGTAGTAAGAGCATCACTCAATTTAGGTGATGAATCTGAACAACTTTAGAGTGTTATTTAGAAATGGGATGGAGTACAAGTATCAAAAGTTGGCTTCTTGAAATTTTCATATACATAATTGAAATATCTAGGAAACCAGTGTTAGCATCCAAAATTTAGAAAAAAGACTTTGATTTCATTATTAATCATATAGAAAACTATGTGACAAGATGGATGCTCAAATTGCTATTAGTGATTGGCCAAAATGTCATGATTAACTTTAAGTTAACTATTATTCTTACATATTACTTAGCCTACATCGTAATTCTATGCTGCACTATTGTAGAATCAGAGAAAATGTTACGTCATTATTTGTGTAGTTCAAATGATAGTAGTATAATGCAATATGCCTACAGAGAAATGTCTTAGACTTTGAGTTTGTTGTTTCTTAACCTAGTAGTCAAGGTTGATTATAAAAGATGGAAGGTGTGGAATTTCTTGAAAAGTCTATTTATGGGTTCAATCTTTTAGATCAAAATACTTTATGATAAATATTGCTTTCCATGTCTTGTGGTGCATCTCATACATGTAAGTTACTCGATACTAGAGCCCCCTGGACCACAAATATTATGGCCTTGGTGATTTTCTATAAGCAATTTTTTTTCCTTTTTGTTTCATACTTTGCTTGGCATCCATCTCATTATTACATAGATGACCTATCTTAACATGGATGTGGAGCACTTAACATTTGTAGTTGAGCTAACCAAGGAGCATAGGGTGCAGGATCATAAAAAGATTAAAAAGTTACTCATGTATGATTTGGCAATTTAGTTTCAACATTTTCCTTCAATTAAATCAAATCAAATGAATATCTTAAGCTTTAAATTAAGTAGGGATATAGTGTTGCACTCAGAGACTATATACAACATTTATAAGATCAATAATCCATCAAGGGAGGAAATGTGGGTTTGGTAAGTGTAGGTGCAACAACTAGTAAGCATTTTCCTTTAGAGATTAGAATTAAATAAGCTTCCTACTTATACTTAGCTTTGTTCAAGAGCGATTGAGATGGCTAAACTTTGTCTTTAGTTACGTAATAGTAAAGAAGACATGAACAATTTTTTGTAGGAGTGCCATATCGTTAAAGAACTCTTGTTAAGTAACTTCATAAATGACTGATTCATGCTTGACAAAATTAATTATAGGGAGATCGCTTCTATTTTTTGTTCCTTAATTGGATGTCTATAAATATGTAGGTGGTTATGACTTCTTAAGTAATACCATGAGATTCTTTAACTTTATTGCTCCTTTAAAATAACAAGAACTTGTAGCCATAAGAGAAAATATTGTTCAATTTAGCTATACATGAAAGGAGCAATTGCATTATAGTTGCTGCTTGCTAACACCCTCTATTCATGTCTAGTGGGATATCTGGTGGTCTTGATGGGTTGTTTGTTATCTTTTTTTAGACATCGCCTCCACCAGGTTGTATTAAATTCCATTGTGATATAGTTGTGCATAATGACTTGAATGCTAGAATTGGTATTGCTACATAGGATGATATAGGTAGATCTTTTATAGCCATTGCTAATGTCCATGCAATAGTGATTGAATCAAATTCAATTATGTCCATTTCTATAAATTAATTAATTACATTTTATCTACAACAAATAATAATTCCTATAGTAGTTCCTATCCCCCATAATGTGTGAAGGCAATAATTCAATAGATTAGGTTTCTCACAATGTATTTTTGTATGACTTTGTTTGATACTAAGTAATGTACTCCTAAGCTTCTTTAACTTTGTCCTTTTATTGATTTTATATATGAACTTCTTAAAGAGAGTATATTGTAGGATTTGATTGTTACATTATTAATGATCTCAAAGACATTGATATCTCATATGGTGCTAATGGAATACAAAGAGAAATGACAAGCAATCCTTGGTTAGCATCATTTATGGTTAAGACTAGGATGGTATCTAATCATCTTCAAGCCCTTAACTCGCACTTTTTATTAATGACACTAACTTTGACAAATACTTTTATAATGTTTTTTCTTTCATAGATCTAAGAATTTTATTTTTGACTATGATATATGAATGCCCAAATTGTTCCACTTAATCTTTACTTTGATTTCAAAGGCCATCATAATAGGATCAAAATCCGATGTTGTTATCCCATGGTAATGTATCTAGACCATGGGCATTCTTTGAGCACCTTAATTTCTTCGAAGTAATGATGTAGGAAATATGTATTAAGATAAAGCAAAATTACCTCATTTACAAAAATATTAAAGTGGGCAATGTAAACAAAAAGGTGGACCTATCAACGCAAACAATGGTGCAACTAAGAGCTTTTTAGCTAACACAACTTAAAACATATGCTATTATAGATAGAATTATTGTGGCTACTAGAAGAAGGCTTTCACTCCAAAGGATCATCATTAAGGGATTTAGATTGTACTCATTCTAATTTCGAGACTCATGGAACTTTGTATTATTATCTGTTGTCAATACCTTCCCATGTCAAGATTGGGTAACTTGCATCTACTACCACTCTTTAATGTGGTAGCTATTCTGAATCCGCCTCTTTAGAATTAAACCCCTAATTCTCTATCACCCATCCCGACCATGGTAAGCCCTTATACTACCTTCAAAAGTTGATGTGGTAGAAATTTGAATGATGCATCACTTACACATACATCATGTGATACAACAAGTTATCAAGAAAAGTTAAGGAACTAGGTGAAAACCCACATCCACATTTTACTTAATAAATGCATCCCCTAATAAGTTAGGATTTGATGTACGAGTTACCTTTTGAGTTACTATGGATTCTTGAGTAACATATGCATACAAAAACCAATAACTATTTTAATGAATCCTTCACTATTTCATAGTTTAAAATTGTTCATACATACACTTGCATTGGTTAATCTTTGAGACAAGCATATGACTACTAGAAACATCAACCTGATAGAAACACAAAGATATAGCACTCGACAGCACCTCATGTCATAGTTGACATGTTGACCATTTTTAGTGACACTCCACAATGGAAGAGTGAATGCCAACATGTTTGGATATTATGCCTCAAGTTTTAAAATGTAGATGCTCAATAATAATATTGTTTGTTGACAACTTACTGTGGTAGAGAATGAAGAAAAAAATGAGTGATTTCAAAGATTGTGCCAACATGAGAGCAGGGAAGATCACTTGTTCAATAGCATTACAAATTGTCAATAGTTCCTACACAAGAGACGGGTGGTATCAATAAGTTAGCTAAATGGGAACCTAAAAATTTGATAGAAAAGTGAGCAACATATAAACTTCCTTCTTAGAAAGGCTCAATTATATGGCAAAGCTCTACACATAATGACCAACCACACCAAGACATAGCCAAGCAATAAGAAGCAGTACTATAAAAAACATCTCTTGTGCAGAAATGATCTCATGCCAATCTAATCCCCTTAGCCTAAAGAGATTAAAAAATTTATAAAATGAAGCACAAATGGTCTTATTATGGGTGAAGGCTTTGGCTAGCACTTATATGGCATGTTAATCAACAAGCCTTAGAAAAATGGCTCATGAATACAAATGATCCATTATAGCCTACACCGATCAAACAATTGTTAAAATGGCTAAAATGTATTACACCTCCCAAATTGAGGATGTTGAGAACAACTAATATAATTATAAAATGTTTTATCCAAAATCCATGACAGAAAGCAAGCACATTACATGCTTGAAACTTGGCGAGCCACGAAGCAGCACCATGTTAATTACAATAAAAAGTTGCAATTACACAACTAAAAGTCACGTTTGTAGGGCCCTACCATGCTACATGAATATGAAAACATGGAATGAGGGTGAGCCTTGGCACCATGCACCATACTATACAAACGCAACAACACACTTAACCAACATATGGCCGAGCGTAATTTGCACCATAGAACTTTCACTATGACATAAGAAAAAATCACACCAAACAAAGCCCGGAGAATTTAGAAAGGTATGACAATTTCACATTACAATATGTCAAGTCCCCATTAGATAGAGACCTCATTCTTGCTTCAATTATCCTAAGTAATGATAATGGTTAGAAAGAGCCACAAGTTTTAGGAAACAAATATTGCAAGTGAAGAAACCAACACATGGGCCATGAGGAATCTTTCACGTGTCATACTACATAAGATAAGAATAAGGATGACAAAGACATTGCTAAGAGCACATTGCATCACCATACTTTCACTACAAAATTAGCAAAACTACACCTCATAGCACTCCAAATAGAGGAAAAGAGTGACATATTGAACACGCACAATGATAGGTCTCTTAATTGGCCATCACCTTATAATTGTACTAGCACATTGTAGTGCTAAAAATTGCAAAAAAAGTTACACTACAAATTGCATGCACAGGATGTCCCAAGACATGCTTGAGAATAATGGATTATCACAAGTGATTAAGCATGAAGCACAATGTGCACAATCCCTAATGCATATTGCATCATCTAACTTTTGCTTCATCATATAAGCTACATCGTGCCACACATTAACACTTGAAAATTACATGCTGTGATAATTTCATCAATGTTGAGGGCAAGTCTTCTAATAGAACATTACCTTTAACAATGTGCAAGCAGTCCATAGCAAAAACATCCTAAAGGAAGTTGAACATTGTAGGCCCCAATAAACATGTGCATTGGATATAATAGGGAGTGTGTGTACTTGCTATCACATGTGTGAATTATACACTACTAATGTTGCAGTTTGCCTAGTGCAATACCACACTTGTAACTTTAGTTGCATGAAGCATGCATTAGAACAAAGCTTGCACAAACCCTATTGCATAATGCAACATCTAATTATCACTTTGCTATTGGAGGAACTATGTTGCAAATTGCAAATAGTAGACTAAATGTTGTGAAAATATTGTCAACAAAGTAGGAAAGTCTCCTAATAAGCCATCACCTTATCTAAGAACAAATAGTCCACAACACAAAAAATCAAAAACACTAGTACACTTTGTGGGCAACACTGGTCATGTGCATAGAATGATGTTGGGCACATGTGGAGTAGCATTTAGAAGTGGAAATAGTGTTGTAGCACGTGTAGTTCACTATAGTGTGTGGCTAAGGGTGTAACTTAGCAAGTAGAAACCTCAACACATATTGCACCTTTCAATTTCTACTTTACTACAAGCCACACCACCCCACATATTTCCTATTATAGATTACATATTATGAAAATTCCATCATAAAGGAATAAGAGTCATCCAATAGTGCATCACCTTAACCATGTGCCAAGTAATGCTAAATATTGCAAAATGAGTTACACTTTTAGGTCCCCACAAATCATTCACAAACCATGTCATAGGGCATGCATGGAGTAGCTACTATGTCACAAAAGCCCCTTGCCATTTGTGTGCATAGTCACCTATCATGCACGTAAGTACAATAACATGTGGCTAAGGTCATAATCTAACATGCACAAACCCTGGTGCATATTGCACCATCTATCATTCACTTCATCACACGTCACAAAATGCCATATATTGTCCCCTATAAATTGCATATTGTGACAATTTAATAAAGCAAGAATTGAAGTATTCTAATAGTGTATCACTTATCTAAGTGTCTTCAACCCAAAGCATAAAAAATCCTAAAGAAGGGTTACACTTTATGGGCCCCACTAGCCACATGCTCAGGATGCTTTTATGATGTCATAAGGTGCAGTAGATTAGCTGTTGCACACACATATGACTTCAACTTCACTATGGGACAACCCACATTGCCCCTTATGGATTACATATTGTGATGATTTTCTTAAGGAATAGGGAAATTATCCTAATAGAATGGCTCTAATTTTATTCCAAAGTAAACATAAGCATTTACACCACTTTCCATGCACATGGAATTGCTATGGGTGCCTCATTAATAATCGATGTGAGCAAGCGAGCAAACATTTTGAAACTTATGTCACACCATTGTGTTTGTGGGGACTAATCTGCTGTGACATATGGTTTGATCTTTGTTGATCATGATAGTTTATAGAGAAGGGAAAAGTGTTATAATTCTCAAATTATACTATTTACCCTTTGTGATGGGCAATGTGAGGCATTTCATCTTTACACACTGGCAAGCCTATAAGGGATGCAGTGCGAATCACACAGTATCACACAATGTTCCACACGAAGTATCTAATGAAGTATCACATGAAGTTTCATAAAAAGTACCACAATAAGTATCATAATAATGAAGTAAGCTAAGTAGGTGAGCAAGTGGTGTTTTGAAACATTCTTGATGTCTATGGCATCAAGGGGACAAATTTACTAAGACCTATGGTTGCATGTTAATGGAAATGACTGTAGATCCACTCTCCCACTTACTATGCCCCATCCAAACTTTTTTCATCAACAAAGTATTCTACCCATTGTTTGTTCTTAATTGCCATTTCATATAGTGGCCATGTCATCCAAATATCTATGGCACTGAGAGAGCTCATGGTAGTGTGCCCTTATGGTACAAGGTCCCTACTATCAGCTAACAAGTGAACAATAGGTCTAGGTAGTGAATCTTAGCATAGATTTTTACTTCGAGGTGTTAAGTGCCAATCTTAAACATAATAGCTTCGCATCACTGGCTCTTCAACCAAGCATAATGAAAAATTATGTGAATTAATAGTTCCTCTTACACTAGGATGAATTACTATCGTGACACATTGATCAGTATGGTAAAATTAGCATATGTTGTGAGAATCTAAACCTAGCTCATGTTCACAATGGGTGGGAAAAAAATCCAACACTTATTGAATTCTACTTGACTATAATAAGAAGAGTCAACATTGAGGGATCAAAAAGCAATGTTGCTATGAATGCTTGGCTCACACAAGCTAGTTATCTCTTTGATAAGTTTTCTTACATCTCTAGCTTCAAATTCTAAAACATTAAAGGATCTATAAGTCATGCTTTCACTATTCATATTCATGATAAAAATTATAAACAAAGGACTTTTTCCAATTTTGTTCCAAACAAGATTTTTATATTTGTTGGGCTCATCTTAGGACACCTATGTTATCTTCTAATAAATGTGCCACCCTAGACAAACTCTTTACTAAAAAAGTCCTTTACATGGATTGATTCCCCAAGGTGAGAGTTTGAGACACAAAGAGGGGCTTAGCCCTCTCCATGTTGCAAAATAAGAAAATAACATTAAAAGTAATGGTATTTTAACTCTATTCGCACACCAACTTTCATGCTAAACCTCTCAAGTCATTTCACAAAGTTGAGCTAGAGTTAGCATCAATAGCATCTTTTTTCCCACCAATTCCATTAGGCTTATTTGCTTGGTTTTGATTTCTCTAGATTATAGAAACTAATAATAGAAATACCATTAATCTAATCATGCACATCTTAAATTAGTTGATGAGGTATTTGGCTACCTTAAGAGAGTCATTGCTACTCACATCGTTTACTTGTGCATGGTAGATTTTCTTCACTTTGTCATTCAAAGCAAAGGATTGAAATAAAAAATTTTGAAAAAACTTGAGGACCATTGCAATTATTTATTTTAATGAAATAGTCAGATTCCTAATGTATTTATCAGTTCAGAGTTGATTGTTCACCACACAAGTTAGAGTGTAGTTGGACATCGTAACCTAACTTTTGGTTCACCCCACATCACCAATTCGATTTATCAAAAGTAGCCCACTTGAGCCTAGACTTGTTGGCTGAACTATTGAAAGCCGTTGGACCTTTCTAGTTATTTAAAGTTTGAGAATAAGTTTAGGGATTTATAAAAACATCAAAGTTGCATTTCAGGATACTAAGGAAATCACGTGTAAAATCCTTGATCATCTAATCAAGTACAAATCAAAATATCTAATAAAACATGTAAAAATCATAGAAATAATTTTTAAGAAATGTAAAAAATTAATATTTAATTAAATAAAGTAGTCGAGATGAGTTCAATGACATTTGTTCCATCTCAATCTGATCTTTTGTACAGTTATTTTGAAATAACAAAGTAAACAAGAATAAATAATAAAAAAATAATTATTTTACTATTAAGTACATATATGTTAAAATTAAAATGAGATAAATTGAACAATATAATATTATCAAATCAAATAGAAGTAATAGTAACACGAGAAGAGATTTAGTATTATATTGCAATATAACAAAATTAGAGCACAAAAATAGAAAAAAGAGACAAATTACAACAAAATATACACTAAAAAAATACCAACACATTCCAGTGTGACATGCACAATAGCCAAATATAGTACAAATCAAAATATCTCATAAATCAAACCAAAACTATAGAACATGAATTTTTTAAAAATAAAAAATAAATATTTAAATTGATAGAGCACATCGAGATGAGTCAAATAACTTTTTGTTTTTCCTCGATCAAACATTGTTTGGAATTTCTTTGAATTACCAAAAAAATTAAAAAGAAAATAATACATGATTATTTTAATATATATATATATATATATATATATATATATATATATATATATATTAATGCTAAAATGTGATAAATTGATTGATTTTATCATAAACAAATCAAAATGATCAAAAGGTCAAATGAGTGGAGATTTTGGGTTACAGAGTAATATAACCAAATCCATACAAAAAGAAACTTCGAAGAAATGAGAAAATTTGCATAACAAAACTAAATTCCAAGATATCAAGTGAAATATTCACAATCAACAGAATAGGTATAAATCAAAACATTTGATAAAGCTTCCCAAAACTAAAGAAATAAGTTATCGAAAATAAAATAATCAATATTTAGTTAAGTAGGGCATATGGTAAAGGATCTAGTAGTATTTGTTTTGCCTCGATTAAACCTTTTTTACAATTATTGTGAATTACCAAAAAAGTTTAAAAAATAATTATAATTTAAAAATTAAATAAATAAATGTTAAATCTAAAATAAGATAAATTGAGATAATGTAACACAACAAAATAAAATTAATGTATAAATTAACAAGAAATTTGGAGTTACATAATAATATAACAAAATAAAAAATATTTCAAGAAATAAGATAAATTGCATAGAAAATTTTCATTTCAAGGTACTAAGAAAATTAAGTGTAACATCCTCGATCACAAAATTTAGAGAAATATAAAATAACTCATAAAATTTGCCAAAATCTAAGAAAAAAAAATAATTAAAAATTTGAAAGAAATATTTAACTTTATAATGCTATTTGAGATGAGTCCAAGGATTTTTGTCTTGTCCCAATTAGACCTCATTTAGAATAAGTGTGAAACAAATCAAAACAAAAATTTGAATAATTGAGATAAATTACATAAGTGAGTTATTTATCAAAATTCTTAGCAGAACAAATACAGCATTCTAATTCATTAAATTTAATGTCAACTAAATAATAAAGTTAGACACAGTATAATTATTAAAAAAATTTAAAAACTAAATATTTAATTGATTAGAGCTTGTTGAGATGACTCCAACATTTTTTTGTCGCTTTGACCATGTTTGGAATTGTAATAGTAAATAAATTAATGCAAATGTAAATTTCCAATTTAATATTATGAAGTCATAACTAAAATGAAAAAAACTCAAACCATTATGATATAAAAAATGAAGTAATGTAATATAAAAAATTAATGTATTGAAGAAAATTGATGTAATACAACAAATCAAAGAAAAACCTTTAATTAAATGAGATAAATTATAAAAAAATTTGTATCGCAATATACATAGAAAATAGAGTGCAACATCCTTAATTATTAAGTTAGATAAAAACTAAAATGGCTTGTAAGCTTTGCATAAACCATATATAACAAAATACGAAAAAAATATATAAAAGACTATTTAAAAGATAGAGCTCTTGCGGTGAGTTCAACAATGTTAATTTCATTTCAATACCAATACCGTAGAAAACAAAAATTTTAAAAAAAATGAACAATGAATATTTTATTAAATAAAGTTTCTCAAGATGAGTTAAATTATGTTTAATTCATCTTAATCTCACCTTCCTTCAAATTACTATGAAATAGTAAAATGAAAAAAAAAATAAATTATTTTTTAAATATTAAGGAAATAAATTTTAAAGTTGAAATGAGATTAATTAAAATAATGCAATAAATTCACATGAAAGTGATGTAGACGTTGCATAAGTGAAGAATTAGAATTTCATAATAATTAATGAAATGAAAGTAAAAAATTTGAAGAAACTAGGTAGATGTTTTAGGAAAGTTTCATTCTAAATTACTAAAGAAATTAATTGTAATATTATTGATTTTTAAATCATTTACAAATTAAAATAACTCATAAAATATGCCAAAATACTAAAGAATGAAATATCTAAAAATATAAAAGTAAATATTTAATTGGATATAGCCCATTGAGATGACTCCATCGAAGTTCATTTTATCTCAAATTGGCCTCTTTTTGAATAGTTACATATTATCAAAATAAATTGGCATAAAAATAATAAATTACTATTTTAATATTTAGTAAATGTATAATAATGTTCAAATGAGTTAAATTAAGGAATGTAACTTGTCCAAATCAAATTGGTATAAAGGTCAGATGAGAGGAGAAATATAATTCATAGTAATACAATTAAATAAAATTAAAAATATGAAGAAAAAGATCAATTGCAAAGGAAAGCTACTTTATAAAATATTGAAGAGAACTATTGTAATATCATTGATTAGAAAATCAGTTATGAATCAAAATATCGTGTGAAACATGCCTAATCCTTGAAAAAATACAAAAAATAGTAAAAATAAATATTTAATTTGAGAGAATTTTTTGAGATTTGTATAAACAAATTAGTTTTGTCTTAATCTTACTAATTTGGAATTAATATGAATTACTAAAACAAATAAAAAGATTACTATAAGTTATTACTTAAATATTAATTAAATATATTTTAGTGCATAAATAAGATCAATTAAAGCCGTATAATATATTCAAATCAAGGTGATGAAAAAGTCACATGAGTGTAAAATAATTTTTCATAAAAATACAACTAAATCGATCGAAAAGCATTTGAAGAAATAATAAAATTATACAAAAAAGTTGCATTGAAAGATACTAAGGAGATCGATTTCAATATCAATGATCATCAAATCAGTTATGAATCAAAACATCACATAAAATATGCACTACAACAAAATAAAATATTTAAAAATATGAGAGGTGAATATTTGGTTTGGATAGAGCTTGTCAGGATAGGTCAAAAAACTTTTGTTTCATCTCAAACAGATCTCATTTAGTACTATGAGTAAGCAACATAAATAAGAATAAATAATATTAAATATATTTTAATCCTAAAAAAATTTATAATAAATCTAAAATAAGATAAATTGAATAACTTTAATACAACCAAATCAAGGCTTATGAAAAAGTCATAAAAGGAGAAATTGACTTCATAGTGACATAACAAAATAAAACTAAAAAGTTTTAAGAAATGAGATAAATAGCAAAGGAAAGTTACAATCCAAGATACAAAGAAAATTGAGTCTAATGTCCTCAATAGTGTAATCAAGTGCCAATAAAAATGACTCATAAAATGTATAAAGACCTATGAATACAAGAAATTTAAAAGTGTAAATATATATATATATATATATATATATAATTTGATAATGCACATTAAAACTAGTTTGATGAAGTTCGTTTCGTCTAGCACTAACCGCTTTTTGGATTATAATTAATTACAAAAATAAATAATCATAAAAAGTAATAAAATTTTATTTTAAGGTTATATAGATAAATATTAAAGCTAAATTTAGATAAAATTCAAGTAATATAAAGTAATAAAATGAAAGAGAAGAAAATGTCACATGAAAAGAGAGTTAGAGCCTTACTATAATATAATCAAATCAATGCAAAAATTTGAAAAAATGTGATGAATTTTATATCAAAATTACATTCTATGATGCTAAGTAGATTGAGCATAACATTGTCAAGCATCACATCAAATATGAAATGAAATGATATGCAAAAGATGCATTATAAGATAATAACGAGATGATGTAAAATTTTCTCGATCATCAAACAAGGTATGAATTATAACGCCTCGACAAGCTCGCAAAATAAGAAAACAAATTATAAAATTTAAAAATATAAAAATCTATGTTAAACTTGATGAAGATCATTATGATGTGTTCAATGATTTTCATTTCTTCTTTTAGAATTACTATAAATTACAAAGTAAGTAAACATAAATAGTAATAAATTATTATTATAATATTATGTAATAATATATATTAACTTAAATAAGATTAGTTGAGGTAGTTAATATAACAAATTCAAAGAAATGTAATGGTCGCAAAGGAGTAGATTTAGAGTTTCGTGATAACATAACAAAATCAAAGTATAAAATTTTAAGAAATGAGATGAATTTTTTAACATAGTTGCATTCTAAGATACAAGGTTTAATGTAACATAATTGATCGTTAAACAATGAAAAAATAAAAATATCTTCTAAATGGTTTCAAAGTGGTAACAAAATGAAAACTATTTTAAAATATAAAAAATAAATATTAGGTATTTCCCATCGAGATGAGTCCAACGACATTCTTTCATCTCGATCAAAGCTTATTTGGAAATACCATGAATTACAAAATTAAATAAGCTTAACTATTTCAAAATATTACTTTAGTATTAATTAATTATACATTAAAGCAAAAATGTGATACAATGAAAAATATAATACAAACAAAACAAAACAATGTAAATATCACACGTGAGGAGAATTGGAGTCACACACTAATATAACAAGGCGAAAGTGAAACATTTGAAGAAAAAAGAAATTATCTAAAAAATTTACATTCCAAGTGACTCAAAAATTGAGTGTAACATTCTCGATTGTCAAATTTGGAACAAATTGAATTGTATCATAAATCATGGAAATCTCTAGAAAATATATTATTTAAAAATAAATAAATGAACATTTAATTGGATGGTGCTTGATGTGAAGAATCAAATGATATTTGTTTCATCTTGACTAAAATGAGTTTTGAATTACTATAATTCAATAAAAAAAATATAAATAACAAATTATTATTTTTAATATTAAATAAATAAAGATTGAGGTTGAAATGTGATAATTGAAGTGATTTAATGCATTCACATGGATGACATGTACATGTTACATGCGATGTGATTTAGAGTTTTAAAGAAATTTAACTAAATCAATGCAATATTTTAAATAAATGAGATAAATGTAAGAAAAAGTTCCATTCTAGGTACTAAAAAGATCGACTGTCACATTGTCAATCAACAAATCATGTGTGATTTGAAATTTCTCAAAAAGCATGCCATAATCATAGAAAATAAAATGTTTCAAAATATATAATATATTTCATAGTGCTCACAAAGGTGAATCTTACAACATTTATTTCATGTTGATCATACCTCATATTGAATTTCAATGAATAACAAAAATAAATAAATATAAATAATATTTTTTTAATATTAAGTAAATGTATTTAAAAAGCTAAAATGAGATAAAATGAAGCATTCAAATAAAAGAAAATTAAACAGAAAACTTTCAAGTAATAACTGAAATTATATATGAAACTTTTGTTCCAAGCTATTAAAGAGATCGAGCATAACATCCCCTATCATCATGTTAGTTATGAAACAAAATGTCTATTAAAATACACCAAAGTCAAAAAAGATAAAAAAATTTTTGAAATATAAAAAATATATATTTGATTAGATAGAGCACATCAAGAAGGGTCTCATGACTTTAGTTTCATCTTGATTGGATTGTGTTTGGAGTCACTGTGAACTATCAAAGTAAAGAAGAAAAATTAATAATAAACTATTATTTGAATGTTAATAAAAATATATATTAAATATAAAAAGTGATAAATTGAAGTGGTGTAATATAGAAAAATAAAATACCTTTAAAGGTCACATGATAAGAGGTTCAAAGTTACATTGCAATATAATCAATTCAAAGCAAAAATTTGAAGAAAAGAAAAAATTGCATTCCAAGATACTAAGAATGTTATTTCTAGCATTATCTACTATCAAATCAGGTACAATTGCCAAATTCCAAGGAAATAGTATAATTAGAAATATAAGAAATAATAGATAATTTTATAATACTCATCGAGACATGCCCAAAAATACTTGTTTTGTGTGTATTAAGCTAGTTTGCAATTACTATGAATTACTATATTAAATAAACATGAATAATAAAAATTATTATTTTAATAATAAATAAATATATGTATACATTAAAGCTAAAATAAGATAAATTGAGACAATATAACAAACCAAATTGAAGTGATTTAAAGGCACATTTGAGAGAATTTAAAGTTACATATAAATAAAGCCAAAAGAAACAAAAGCATTTGAAAAAATGAGTTAAATAGTACAAAAAATTTACTGTACAAGATATTAAGAAGTTTAACAATAACATTCTCAATCGTCAAATCAGCTTTGACTCAAAATATCTCATACATCATGCAAAAAATAGAAAACAATAAAATTATAATATGTAAAAATTAACATTTAAATGGATAAATCTCACTGAGTGAGATGAATGATATTTCTTTCATTCTTAAAGGAATTCATTTTGAATTAATGCGAATTACTAAAATAAAAAATAGAAAAATTATAAATTATTGTTTTATTATTAAATAAATTTTTATTATAGCTAAAATTTGATAAACTACCAAATAAAGTTATACTCTAGGATAATAATGAAATTATGAACAACATCCTCAATCATAAAATTATGCACAAATTGAATAAATCATAAAGAACAAAAAGCTATGAAAATTAAATATTTTAAAATGTAAAAAATAAATATTTAATTGTATTAAACTTGTGAAGGCAAGTGTAATAAAATTTATTTCATCTTGATCCAACATCGTTTAGAATTACTATAAATCACAAAAATTAATAAATATAAAAAATATTTAATTTTTTATTTTAAAATTAATTTCGTATATTTTAAAGTTAAAATAAGAAAAATTGAAGAAATGTTATTTGAAAAAATGAAATTGACTTAAAAATCACACAATTTAATATTTAAAGATACAATGCAATATTATCAAATCAAAGTGAAAAATATGAATAAATGAGAAAAATTTTATTGGAATATTGCATTATAAGTTACAATGATGATTGAGTGTAACACCCTTGATCATCAAATTATGTACAAATAAAAAATATAAAGTGTTCCAAATTTATAGAAAATAAAGTACAAAAAATACAAAGAAAATGAATATGTAATAGATGCAGCTCATTGGGATGACACAAATGATATTTATTTCATCTCAATGTAACCTTGTTTAAAATTTTCTATGAATTACAAAAGTAAATAAAAGTACATAATAATAAATTATTACTTTTCTGTTTAAGTTAATATACATTAAAGATGGAATATGGTAAATTATATAGAATAGTTGAATTCTAAGATATTTTTGGTATTAAGTGCAACATCTTAGGTGTTCAAATTATATTTGAATCAAAATGCCTCATCAATAATTCTAAATGCATTGAATATAAAAAATTAATGAATATTAAATAAAATATCTAATTGGTTGGATCACATTAACATGAGTTAACATCTTTTGAATCATCTCTATCAAACCTCACATTGATTTAATATAGATTACCATTGTAAATAAACATAAATAAAAACGAAAAGTTGTTGTAATATTAAGAATATATTTATTAATAGCAAACTAAGATTAATTGATGCAATATAATATAACAAAAAAAGCGATATAATGGTCATGTAAGGCAAGAACAAGAATTTCGTAATATTATAAAAAGATCAAAGTTGCATTCTGAGATACTAAGGAGATCAAGTATAACAACCTCAATAATTTGATAAATTACGAATGAAAATATCTCCTAAAACATGTAAAAATAATAGAAATAAATTTTTAAGAAATATAAAAAGTAATATTTAATTAGATCAACTAGCCAAGATAAGTCCAATGATATTTGTTTTATCTCAATCTAAACTTCTTAAAAATTATTTTCAAGTACCAAAGTAAATAAGAATAAATAATATTAAGTTATTATTTTTGTATTTAGTAAATATATCTTTAAATTAAAAAGTGATAACTTGAGAAATGTAATATTATCATATCAAAGAGATGTAACAGTCAAATGAGAGGAGATTTAGAGTTACATAGTAATATATCACAATCAAAAAACAAAATTCAAAAAATAGACAAATTGCAAGGAAATATGCATTAAAAATACTAAGGAAATCTTATGTGACACCCACAATAATCAAATATAGTATAAATCAAAAATATCTTATAAATTAAACTAAAACCCTAGAATCTAAGGTACCTAAAAAATCTAAAAATAAATATTTAAATTGATGGAGCTCATCAAGATGAATCAAATGACTTTTATTTTTCCTCAATCGAACATTGTTTGGAATTTCTTTGATTTTAGAAAAAAATTGAAAAGATAACAATGCAAGATTATTTTAATATATATATATATATATATATATATATATATATATATATATATATACATATATTAATGCTAAAATATGATAAATTGATTTATTTTATTTTAGCCAAATCAAAATGATTAAAAGGTCGCATGTGAGAAGACCTAGAGTTACATAGTAATGTAACAAAATAATTGGAAAAACTTCAAACATTAGAGCAAAATTACGTAGGAAATTTGAACTCAAAGTGATCAAGTGAAATATTCATGATCATCAAAATAGGTATCAATCAAAATATCTCATTATGCTTGCTAAACTAAAAGAAAAAAATTTAAAATATAATAATCAATATTTAGTATAATAAAGCTTATGGTAATAAGTGCAATAGTATTTATTTTTTCCCTGATTAGACCTTTTTTAGAATTGTTGACAATTACATAAATAAAGAACGTTAAAAATATTTATAATTTAAATATTAAGTAAATAAATGTTACATTTAAAGCAAGATAAAAGAAAAGCAATGTAGTACAACAAAATAAAAGTAAAGAAAAAAATTAGTTGAGAACAGATTTAGAGTTACATAATAATATAAGTAAATCATAATAAAATATTTTAAGAAATAAGATAAATTGTATGAGAAATTTTTATTTAAAGATACTAAAGAAATCGAGTGAAATATCCTCGATCATCAAATTTAAAGAAAAATAAAGTATTTCATAAAACATGCAAAAATAAAAAAAATACTTAAAAATTGAAAAGGAATATTTAACTTGATAGTGTTGCTTGAGATAAGTCCAAGGATTTTTTATTTGTCTTGATTGGAAGTCATATGGCATAAGTTTGAATCACAACACTAATAAGTATAAATGAAAAAAAATTTATTTAATATTAAGTAATTATATATTAAAGTTAGAATTAGTTAAATTGAAATAATGTAATATATAACTTATACTAATGTAATGGTCACTAGGGTGGAGGTTTAGAGTTTCATAATAATATAAACAAATCGAAGTGAAAATTTTAAATAATTGAGATAAATTACATAAGTGAGTTGTTTATCATAATGCTTAGTACATGAAATACAACATCCTTATTCATCAAATTTAATATAAATTAATAATCAAGTAAGACAATGTAAAGTTATTAAAAATAAATTTTAAAAAATAAAATTGAATATTTAATTTATTAAAGTTTATTGAGATGACTTCATCAACATGTGTTTTGACTCAGACCTCGTTTGGAATTATAATAGTAAAAAAAACAAATGTAAATATAAATTTTCAATTTAATTATATATATATATATATATATATATATATATATATATATATATATATATATTAAAGTAAAAGCGAAAAAAATCAAAGTATTACAATATTAAAAAAAATTTAAGTAACGTAATATAAAAAAATTAAAGTACTAAAAACATCAAAATGATATAGCAACTAAAGGAAAAAACTTTATCTAAATGAGATAAATTACATAGAATTGCATTACAATTTACATAGAATATATAGTGAAAGATACTGAAATATTAAATTAGATACAAAATAAAACAACTTATAAACTTTGCATAAACCTTCTAAAATAAAATGCCAAAAAAATATAAAAAATAACTATTTAAAGGATAGAGCTCTTGAGGTGATTGCAATAATGTTAATTTCATCTCAATCAAAATTTCTTTGGAATTTTTTTTATTTACCAAAGTAAATTAACACAAATAATAATAAATTATTATTTTAATCTAAATTAGATATATATTAAATATTTAATGTGATAAATTATATAAAAAAGTTAAAAACCAAGATATATAAGAGATTGAGAACAACTTCGTGGACAATGAAACTATGTTTGAATCTAAATGCCTTGTAATGCATGCTAAATCCATTGAATACAAAATATTTAAAATGTAAAGGATAGTATTTAATTAAATAATGCTTTTACTGTTGAGCCAAATAACTTTCCTATCATCTTGATTAGTCCTCAAAGCACATTATTATGAAATACCAAAGTAAATAAATACAAATAATTATAAATAATAATAAATTATAATAAATAATTATTTTTTAATTTAAAGTAAATATTTATTAGTGTCAAATTTAGATTAATTGAGTAAATTAATATAACCAAATTAAAGTAATGTAATGGTCACATGGGAAGAGGATAAGAGTTTTATATTATTAAAATGAAATCAAATTGAAAAATTTGAAGAAATGACAAAATTATGTTTGAAAGTTGTATTTGAAGATACTAAGAAGACTGTGTAATATACTTAATCTTTAAATAAAGCATGAATCAACATATCTCATAAAGCTTAACAAAATCTTAGAAAACATATTTAAAAATATTAAAAAAAATATTTGATTATATAGAGCTTGACATGACAAGTCCAACGATAATTGTTGTATCTCGATCTAACTTCTTGCTTACTTTGTACGAATAATAAAAATAAATAAGCATAAATAGTTAAAAAATTATTTCTTAATAATAAGCAAACATGCTAAAACTAAAATGTCATAAATTGAAGCAATTTAAAATAATTAAATTAAAATGATGTAAAGGTCATATAAGAAGAGATTTAGCATTTAATATAATAAAATCAAAGCAAAAAAGTTTAAGAAATGAGATAAACTCTAAGGGAATGTTGCTTTTCAAGATATTAAGGACATCAACTATGACATCTTGATCATCAAATATGGTAAGAATGAAAATATCTCATGAAGCTACCAAAACCTTAGATAATAAAACATTTTAAAAACAATTTACAAAATATATATTTCATTAGATAATACTCATTGAGATGAGTCTTAGTAAAGGATGCTTAAAAAAGATAAATTGAAGCATTGCATGTAACTAAATCAAAGCAATCTCAAGGGCAAAGAAGAGTAGATTTAGAGTTAAATAGTAACAGACCCAAATCAAAGCAAAACATTTTAGGAAATGATATAAATTTTATATAAAAGTAGCATTCCATGAAACTAAGGGAATCAAGCATAACATCCTTGATATTAAAGTTAAGTACAAATAAAACTTATTCATAAACCTTAAAAAGATACTTAAAAATTAAATATTTAAAAATATAAAATGAAATTTCAAAGTTGTTAGAGCTCATCAAGTTGGGTCCAATTACATTTGTTTTATTTCGATTAGACATCAATTAGAATTCTATTAATTACCAAGCTAAAAAATAAATAATTAATAATTTACTATTTAAATATTAACTCAATATATAGTAAAGCAAAAATAAGATAAATAAAGAAATATAATCTAAACAAACAAAAGAAATGCAATAGAAACACGAGGAGAATTTGAACTCACAATAATGTAGCTAAATAAATCCAAAAAATTTGAAGAAATTAGTTAAATTGTATAAGAAACATTAGAATATATTAAGGTGATCAAGTGTGACATCCTCAATCATGAAGTCAAACATAAATAAAAAATCTCATAAAGCAAGCCAGTACCATAGAAAAAAATTATTTAAAAATGAAATAATGAATATTTTTTGAATAAAGCTTCTCAAGATGAGTCAAATGATGTTCAAGTCATCTTAATCTCATCTTGCTTCAAATTAGTATGAATTACTAAAATGAATAAACATAAATTATTATTTGAATACTAAGTAAATAAATTTTAAACTTGAAATGAGATTAATTAAAGCAATATAATGTAATCAAATCAAAGCGATGTAGAGATTACATAAGTGAAGAGTTATAATTTAATAGTAATTAAATAAATCAAAGTAAAATATTTGAGGAAATTAGATAGATTATTTGGGAAACCTTCACTCTAAAATACTAAAGAATGGATTGTAACATTTAACAAATGTATAATAAACTTGAAATGATTTAAATGGAAGAAAGTAATTTATCAAAATAAAATTGATATAAAGGTCACATGAGAAGAGAATTATAGCTCATAGTAATACAATTAAATAAAATAAACAAATATATCTATTGTAATATTATTGATTAACAAGTCAACTACGTATCAAAACATCTTGTGAAACATGCCAAATCCTTAAAAAAATATTTAAAGAGGTAAGAAAGAATACTTAATTAGATGGAGCATTTTGAGACATGTCCAACCACATTAGTTTTGTCTTGGTCTAAGCTAATTTTGAATTAATATAAATCATTAAAATAAATAAAATATAGTAATAAGTTCTTATTTTAATGTTAAATAAATATGTTTTAGTGCTAAAAAAATCAATTGAAGCCACATAATATATTAAAGTCAAAGAGATGTAAATGTCGCTTTAATGCAAAATACATTTTCATAAAAATATAACTAAATTAGAGAAAAAATATTTATAGAAATAAGCTAAATTGTACAAAAAGGTTGCATTGAAAGATACTAAGGAGATGGATTTAAACATCAATGATCATCAAATCAATTGTGAATCAAATTATTGCATAAAATGCTAAAGTAAAATAAACAATATTTTAAAACATAAAAATTAAATTTTTATTTTGATAGAGCATGTCTGGATAAGTCTAACGATTTTTTTTACATCTCAAATAGATCTCATTTAGAATTGCTATGAATATACAATATAAAAAAGCATCAACAATATTAATTATATATTTTAATATTAAATAAATATATAATAAATCTAAAATGACATAAATTGAATAAATTTATTATAAGCAAATCAAAGCTATGAAAATTCACATAAGTGGGGAATTAGACTTCATACTAACGTAACAAAATAAAACTTAAAAGTTTCAAGAAATGAGATAAATAACAAAGGAAAATTACAATCTATGATTCAAAGGAAATTTAGTCTAAGATCCTCAATAGTCGAACCAAGTGCCAATAAAAATGTCTAAAAATGTATATTAAAGCCTACGAATTTAAAATATTTAATAGTATAAAAATATATATTTAATTTGATAAAGTACATTGATACTTGTCCAATGAAGTTTGTTTTGTCTAGCACTAACCTATTTTTGAATTATTGTGAATTAAGAAAATAGATATCATAAAATACAATAAATTATTATTTTAATATTATATAAATATATATTAAAGCTAAATTTAGATAAATTGAAGCAATGTAATGTAACAAAATGAAAGAGAAGTAAATGTTACATGAAAGGAGAGTTAGAGTCTCACTATTATAGATCAAATCAAAGCAAACAATTTGACAAAATGTGATAAATTATATATGAAAGTTACATTCTATGACACTAGGTAGATCAAGTGTAATAAACTTGATCTTTAAATTAGTTATGAATAAAAATATCTTATGAAGGCTCCAAAGCCAAAAAAATAAAATTGATAGTAATGTATAAAATTAATTTTTAATGGTATAGAGCATGTCAAGATGAGTGCAAGAATGTTGCATCTTGATTAGATCTCATTTGAAATTACTTCAAGTTATCAAAGAAAATAAGCATAAATATGTGTAATTTATTATTTTAATATTAACTTTATGTTAAACTTGAAATAAGATAAATTTAATTAATATAATTTATCCAAATAAAATTAATATAAATACAACATGAGAGGAGATTTAGAGTTACATAGTAATACAACCAAATCAAAGTGAATAATATGAAGAATTTAGATAAATTATATTAGAAAATTACATTCTAAGGCACTAAGAACATCTAGCATAAGATCCTTGATTGTTAAACATGTATAGCACAAAATGTCTCAAAAATAACGGAAAACCCTTAAAAACTAAAATATCTAACAAAATGTAAATTAATAATGTAATTTGATAAACCATGATAAGATGAGTCAAAGTTTGTTTATTTTATCTTAATCAGAATTAGTTTTGAATTATTAAGAATTAAAAATAAAATAAGCATAACCAAAAAAAATAATTATTTTAATATTAATTTATCAATATAATTGAAATTAGATAAATTAGAGCAATGTAATGCACATTTATAATACCATGTAAATGTCACATGATAAGTGGTTTAGAATTATGAAGAAATATAACAAAATTAAAAGCTAATAATTTGGATAAATGTGGTATGTTATAAGAGAAAATTCATTTAAAGGTACCAAGGAGATCAAGTGTAACTTTTTGATCATTGAATCAAGTTTGATTTTAAATATCTCTTAAACCACACAAAAATTATAGGAAAAAATATTCAAAAATAATAATATTTATGTTATGCTTGATAGTGCACAATAAGATGAATCTAATGGGTTTTAGTTCATATCAATGTAACGTCATTTGGGATTATGTTACACTATAAAAAAATTAACATAAGTAATATTAACAAATTTGTTTATATTAAGTAAATGTACAATAAAGCCAAAAATAAGATAAATTGAAGCAATGTAATGTAGCTAATTAAACAAAAAGGTTGAATAAAATGATATAAATAGTGTGAGAAAGTTGCATTCCAAGGCACTAAGGAGACAGAGTGTAACATCCTCGATCATCAAATCAAATACAAATTAAAATGTCTCATCCTATACCTAAAACATTATAAAATTAAATATTCTAAAATATAAAAATAAATACTTAGATATATCTCATCAATATAACTCTAACAAAATTTGTTTCGTCATAACAAGACCATTTTTTGAATTACTATGAAATACCAATATAAATAATCTTAACAATTAATAAACTATTATCTACATATTAATAAAAGATATATTAAAGGAAAAAAGATAAAAAAGTTAAGCAATTTAATATAATTAAATCAAAGACATGTTGAGATCACATGCATGGAGGTTTAGAGTCACATTATAATATGACCAATTCAAAGCAAAATATTTTGAAGAAAAACAAGTTATTCAAGAAAGCTAAATTGCAAGATACTGAGGAGATCGTATGTAAATACTCAACCATAAAATAGCTTTGAAAGAAAATGTCCCATAAATTGTGCAAAAATGTGGAAAATAAATTATTTAGAAATATAAGAAATAATAGTTAATTTGGTACTCATTAAGACACGTATAATGATTTTTTTGTCGTGAATAGACATCGTTTAGAATTACTATGATTCACTAAAATAAAAAAGTATGAAAAATAATTAGTCATTAATTTAAAATTAAATAAATATATATTAAAGAAAAAATAAATTAAATTGAAGTAATGTAATATAACAAAATTAAGACGAAATAGAGACATAAGAGAGGGTATTTAGAGTTACATCATAATATAATCAATTTAAAGAAAAACATTTGTAGAAATGTGATAAATTGTATGAGGAAGTTGCTCTCAAAGATTGCAAGAAGATGAAGAGTAACAACCTCGATATTTGTTTCATCTTAATTACACATCATGTAGAATTCTTAAAACTATCAAAGAAAATAAACATAAATAATCAAATATTATTATTTTAATTTTAAATAAATATATATTATGGTTAAAATAAGATTAACTTAATGAGAAAGTTGCATTCCAATATATAAACGAGATGAAAGACGACATCTTTGATTGTGAAATTAAGCAAAAATTGAAATATTTAGTAAGGCATGGCAAAAATATCAAATATAAAATACCTAAAAATATAAAATTAAATATTCAATTGGATAGAACTTGTCAAGAATTATTCTAACGAAGCTTTTTCATCTAGAATGAACCTTGTTAGAAATTACTACAAATTATAAAAATAGATAAAAATAAATCTTAATAAACTTATATTTTAATAATTAGTAGGGAAATATTAAAAATAAAATGAAGAAAATCAAAACAATGAAGTATAACAAAATCAAAGCAATGTAAGTATTATAAGGGATGAGATTAAGAGTTATATAGTAATATAATCAAATAAAAGTGACTAATTTGAATAATTTGCCATATTGTACAAGAAGTTTTATTGTAAGTTACAAGGAAGATTATGTGTAACATTCTCAACTGTCATACTACGTAGAAATTAAATTTTTCTATAAAAATGTACAAAAAACCTAAAACATAAAATAAAAAAAATATAAAAAATAATATTTAATTGATAAACCAAATCTAGATTTATCGAATGATGTCTATTTCATTACAATCTAACCTTGTTTAGAATTACTACGAGTTACGAATGTAAACAAAGACAAATAATAATAAATTATCTTTTTATATTAAGTAATATATATATATATGAGCAAAAAAAATAAAAATAAATTTTTAACTGAATATAATGCAAAAAGTATAAATAAAAAAAATTAAAAATTGAATATTAAATAAAGAAATACTTAAAGTTGAAAAGCGATAAATTGAAGTAATGGAAAAGTTAGATTAGAGGAGTTTTAGAGTTATACAGTAATGTAAACAAATTGGAATGAAACATTTTTAAAAATGAGATAAATATTATAAGAAACTTATATTTTAAGATACTAAGCAAATTGAGTGTAACATATGAAATAACAAATTTTTATTTTCTTATGCTTATTTTTAAATTTTTGATGGACTTATCTCAATGAAAAATAAGCACATGAAATAATACATTTTTAAAAAAGTAAGTAAACATATGAAATAACAAATTTTTATTTCAAAAATATGTAGATATACGTTAAAGTTGAAACGAAAAAATCAAAGTGATGTATTATAATGAAATCGAAGTGATGTAAATATCACACAATATGAGATTAATTGTTACATAGTTATATAATGAAAGGATACATGTATTTTAAATAAATGAGATAAATTCTATGGAAATAATATATTCCAAGATACTAAGTAGATTCAGTGTAACTTTTCAATGATCAAATCTTGTATGAATTTAAATGTCTCGTAAGACATGCCAAAATCATCAAAAATAAAATATATAAAAATGCAAATATGTATATTTTATTTTATAGTCATCAAGAATAGTATAATGACATTTGTTTCATATTGGTTAGACCCCATTTGGAATTACAGTGAACAACCAACAAAAATAAGCACAAACAATAATAACAAATTATTTTTAGTATTATGTTAAATATATAATCAAACAAAAAAGTGATAAATTAAACTTTTGTAATATAAGTAAGTTAAAGAAAAGCCTTGAAAAAGTGAGATAAATTGTATAAAAAAGTTTCATCCTAAGTTTCAAAGAAAAATGACTATAATATTCTCAACTATCATATTAGTTATGATTCAAAAAATCATATAAAACACAAAATAATCCTATAAAATAACATATTTAGAGTTATTAGAAATGTATATTTAATTAGATAGAGCCCTTGAAGAAGAGACGATTGATAATTGTTTTGGCTTGATTAGACCTTGTTAAGACTTACTATGAATTACAAAAATAAATAAGCATAACTAAAAGTAAACTATGATTTGAATACTAAGAAATAATATATTAAAAAATAAAAGAAATAAATTTAAGTAATATAATATAAACTAATCAATGACATGCAAAAGTCACATAAGAGGAGGGTTAGGGTGACATCATAATATAACCAATTCAAAGAAAAAATTAAAGGGAAGGGATAAATTATTCAAGAAATAGCCATGAATAATAAAAAATTATTATTTTAGTACCAAAAAAAAAATATTTAAGGGAAAATGACATAAATTGAAGTAATGTAATGCAGCTAAATCAATGTAATATACAGGCACATGAGTGGGTATCAGAGCTACAATATAACATAATGAAATTGAAGTAAACAATTTAAAAAAAAGATACATTATAAGGGAAATATGTTCTCCAAGTGCCATGGAAATTAAGAGGAATATCTTTGACCATCAAATCGCACACTAATAAAATTATCTCATAAATCATGCAAATCTTAAAAAATAGAGTACTTTAAATATAATAATGAATACTTAAAAAGATAAAGGTTGTCAACACAAGTCCAACGAGATTTGTTATGTCTCAATCATGAGTTACTTGGAATTAGTCAGAGTAACATAAATAAATAAACATAAGTAACCACAAATTATTATTTTATTAATAAATAAATACATGTTGAAGCTAAAATTAGAAAAAATGCATGGGAAAGTTGCATTCTGATATATTATGTAGATCAAAGAAAACACCATTTATCATAAAATTAGGCACGAATCAAAGTGTCTTATGAAGAGTAATGAAATTATTGAATAAAAATTATTAAAAAAATATAAACATTAATATTTAATAGGTAAAACACATAAAAATGCACCCAACAAAACTTTTTTCTCTCGATCAAATGATGTTTAGAGCTACTATAAATTACAAAATAATTAAATATAAAAAATAATAAAGTTTAAATTTAAATTTAGGTGTATATATATATATATATATATTAAATCAAAACTGAGAAAAATGAAGCCATGTATAGAACTAATTCTAAGAAATGTAAATGTCACACAAAATGAGAGTTAGAGTTATATTGTAAAATAACAAAATGAAAACTAAAATTTTAATTAATGGGATAAAAATTATCGAAAGACTATTTTGTAGGTTACGAAAAATATCTAGCATAACATCGTCTAACCTAAACCTCCACGCAAACTAAATTATCTTGCAAAGTATGCAAAAATTATAAAAAATAAAATGCCGAAAAGGTAAAAAAAAGAATATTTTATAGATAAAGCTAACGAAAGAAATGTCAAACCACATCTATTTCACCTCAATTTAACTAAATTTAGAATTATTAAGATTAAATATAAATAATAATTAATTATTAATTTATTATACATATATTATCTTGAAATGAGATTAACTACACATGCAGAATCATCAAGTAATTTTTTAATCAAAATACCTCCTCATGCATGCCAATTCCATGGAATAAAAAATATTTGATATCATAAAGATAATTATTTAAAAAGATAGATAACAATGAGACAAGCTTAATTACTATTTTAGTCTAGGTTATTTAGATATTAAGGAAATATTTATTAATACAAATATGAGATTAACTAAAGTAATGTAATATGACCAAATCAAAGCAATGCTATGGTCACACAAAAGGTAACTTAAAGTTTCATAATGAGATTAGCCAATGAATTAAAAAATTTGAAGAAATGAATTAAACTATAAAAGAACTAAGGGGATTGAGTGTGATAGACTCAATTATAAAATCAAGTACTAATCTAAATATTTTATAAAACATGCAAAATCAAAGAAATAAAAATTTTAAAAAATAAAAATGAATATTTAATTGGATAGAGCTCGTAAAGATGAGTTCAATAACATTTCTTCTATCTCCATCTAACCCTATTTGGAATTAGATTTAACTACATAAGTAAAAGAGCATAAATTATGAAATATTATTATTTTAATATTAAGAAAATATTTATTAAAAAACGATATGAGATAAATCAAAATTAATGTAATGTAATCAAATAAAATTTATGTGACAGTCACATGATAGAAGATCCAAAGTTACATAACAATATAAAAAATAAAAGAAAAACATTTGAGGAAATAAGATTTATTACACAAGAATTTTGCATTCCAATGCATTAAGGAGATCAACTATGACATCTTTAATAGTCAAATAGAGTACAAGTCAAACTATCTTACAAAACATGCCAAACCCCAAAAAAATAATATAATTAAAAATATAAAAACAAATTCTAAACAGATAGAGCCCATCACAATTAGTCAAATGACATCTATTTCATCTTCATTGATTGTTGCTTAGAATTTCTACAAATATCTAAATTAAATTAGCAATAACAATATTAAATTATTGTTTTAATATTAATGAAGTATATAAAAAAGTTAAAATGAGATAAATCGAAGGATTGTACTATAACAAAATCCAAGTGGTCAAAGGTCACATAGAAGGAGATTTATGGTTACATATCAACATGACCAAATAAAAGCCAAACATTTGAATAAATGAGATAACTTATACAAGAAATTTAAACTACAGGATGTTATATGATTAAGAGAAACATCCATGATCATTAAATCAAATAAAAGATCAAATATCTCATAAATTTTATAAAAATTAAGAAAAAAGCATATTTAAAATTATTAAATTCAATAATTAGTTAAATAGAGATTATGGTGACAAGTCTATTGATGTTTGTTTCATTTTCATCATACAAGTTTTGGAATTTCTATGAATTATCAAATTAAATAACTATAAATTAAAAAAATTGTAATTTCACTATTAAGTAGGTAAAAATTAAAGTTAATTAAACTAAGTTGAGGTAATATAATATTACAAAATCGAGATAATGTAAAAGTCACACAAAAGGAGATTTAGTGTTACATAGCAATATAATAAATCACAACAAAGCCTTCGACAA